>CM060259.1:2785776-3265776 GCA_030684275.1 Acipenser oxyrinchus oxyrinchus | reverse complement strand
ACGTAGGCCTGTATAACTCACAGTACGCCGCACAATACACCTATCGGGAATACTAATGTAAAGTGCACGTTCAAATGAAATATATTTAAAGGTCAATTTATTTTGACCATTCGCTGTTCCCCTAAATACAGTAGTAGGCTATATGTTTACAGTCGTACGACCTTCTTTTGTGTTATCATGATCTACATTATTGGCTATATTCCGTTCCATATTATTATTATTATTATTATTATTATTATTATTATTATTATTATTATTATTATTATTGTGGGAAGTCAAAAATCAAAAGGCCAGTAACACATTTTTAAATGTTATACTGTATCAAGAAATATTTTAATTGAAAAATATTGAAAACTACAATAATAATAATAATAATAATAATAATAATAATAATAATAATAATAATAATAATGGTTTCATTTCATTCATATAATTAAAAAATAGCTTAGCAGTCAAGTAGAATAAAATGTGTGTTCATGTCAAGGTCAACTGAAGCATAGGCCCTATGCTCAATATGGTTTATTTTATTTTATTTTCTCCCCAAGCACCTCGGAGTCTCGTTAAATTTCCATTACGCGTATGCATCCTCACGAATGGTTTACACGGCTTTACGTCCATGCTCCACGTTTAGAACAAGCTTGGCCTCAAAAACCAGCGTTGCCTCAGTCAGGTATGCTCGAAAGGAATTAAGTGTGTAGCTAAATCAATAGCATTTACTGGAACTGGCTTACATACTTAAGTGGAAATATCTGGTATAGCACAGGCCCAATTGAACCTAACTCAGGTATCATGTAACGATTTTAAACACGTTTATTAACTGTACGTTGTAATGGTTATTTTGGTGAATCTAAATATTCTAAAGCAATTAAATACAAAAAACAGTAAAATATACATTTAAAATATGTTGCTTAAGATTGGGTTAAATTCTTATACATTCGGTTGTACAGTTCTGTTTATGGTGGTGTTTCTGTTAACAATTGCATATTAATATCTGTTTTACAATTCTGTAAAATATCCGCATTTATTATTATTATTATTATTATTATTATTATTATTATTATTATGTCTGTTTGTTAAGCATTTCCAAATGTACCTATATTTATTTTTTATAAAATGGACTAAACAAACTATAGCTTAAATGTGGCCGTTGGTAATATTTGAATTAATTTACAAACGGCATTATTGTGAATAAAAACAAACAGCCACGTGCGCTGCTATGCCCTTGTTTGGTCTGAATTTATTTTAGAATTGAAAGAGTGAAGGCTAAATTAACTCCAATCCACTCTATTTAGTACAGAGATCCTTTCTTTCTTTAGTGCTTTCTCTCTATTCTTTCTTTCTTGAATCATCATGTTTTCAGCCTCATTAAACCCCAGAAAGACAAAGGAAATAAAGTGAAAAGCAAAAAAACAAAACAAACAAAAGGAAAGAAGCCTTAACCAGACCCTCGCATAAATGTCACCATCTCAACATTTTACGACTACCTTGCTTAGCATGAAAGTACTTCAATCACAAGATGGAGCGCTTTTTAAAAATCTCTGGACAAAAGTCAAACATTATTTCCACCCAAAAAAAGGAGAAAGACAAGTGCTTTACAAAAAAAAAGAAAGTTTCATTGTAATTCATAGACTTGTTCAAAATGCCAAGTTAAAAAAAAGGAAAAGAAAAGATTCGACATTAATGTGCACAGATGCCCTCGTGAAGAGGAGGACTTGTATTCATTATTGCTATTGTAAAACGGAGTTAAACAGTTTAAAAGGAGGGCTAACCCAATCCATCAAACTGTCTGGAAATTGTGAAGAAAATTCACAAACCATATGGCCTCCAAACGTTTGTGTCCTTTTTGTGCAGTGGGACACACTTGTCTCCGTATTGAGAGCTGCGGGAGTCGGTGCAAGCCCCATTGTCACTTGTCACATCGGGGAAGACTGCTCATTTGTCCCCCGTTTTCATGCTTTACGCTAAAAATTACAGCCCCATCCTTTCTCAAAGAAGGGTTTTATAGCCTCGGAGAAACTGGCCCAAAACTCCCTGTTTTTTCTGGCATCTTTTTTAATTTTTTTTTTTTATTCTCCAAACCAGATTTGTGTTTCTCACATAAATTTTAAACAGAAAAGGAAAACACACGTTGCAGGGTCAAGGAGGCAAGTTACGCTTTAAGAAAAAGAAAGCGGAAAGAATGCTGGTATAAAAACGCTGGTTTGTATATTTTTACGGGGAAACAATAGAAGAATAATGGTTTTTCCTTCATATATTTACTCTGCGAACTTCGCTTTTAAATAGACCACGCTGTCCCCCTGCTCTGGCTGTGGTTTTAATCTTGATGTGTAAATCTCAACAGCACTGGATATATGACCATTTTGCCGCATTTAAATGTGTGTATCTTCTCTCAGCAGTAATGTACGACACTGAAAAATGCACATCAAACATAAATTATTTTAACCATAATATTTCTATTTGTATTTCAAACGCAACATCTGATAAATGTGTTTTGTCTATAAAACCAATAGGTCTTGCATAAACCTATACCGAAAGGTTTGTATTTTACATTTTATTTTCATTTATTTTACATTTTATTTTGCATTTTATTTTCATGTTGCTATATATATATATATATATATATATATATATATATATATATATATATATATATATATATATATATATATAGACAGACACACACACAAATACACACACACACACACACACACACACACACACACACACATTCCTAAACAAAACAGAGTTTTTTAGTGTCTTAAATGGAAGGCACTTAAGGCACCATACAAAATATCCTGGAAAGTCTGTTATGTTAATTACTTTATTGTATTCAAACAGAGCAGTCTGTACAATCCTAAAATAAAGTAAATAAATCGACACTGTTAATGACATGATTAACTTAAATAACAGGCCTTTTTATTCCACAATCTAAACATTTTCTTTCTGGGTTTACTGTACACATTTTTCAGTAAAGGAAAGCCTGTATTTTTTTTTTAATGGTATTTGATACGGCTCTTTTTAAGGTTGTGTGGCATGCAATATTCTATAAATTAGAGTATAAAATACTTGTAGTTTTACCACCTTGTACAAAAATAGGTAAGGTAGCTTGGTTTAGTAGGCATAATATAACAGTAAAGAGCAGACAAAGAAAATGTTTAATAATGGAAGCAGAATTTTAAAAAAAAAATCTACTCACCCTATGAAAAGTAAATATATACAGTATAAAAACTATATAAACTTGCAAGAATAAGCATAATGTAAAAAGAAAGGAGTAAAGTAGTTCATGCACACCTGTACCATGCAATCTGCGAAATTGAATTCAGCCTCACTTAAAGCTTTACAGTATTTTTTGAAACGATGAATAATTCCATGTAAGGCTAAACTGAGCAAACAAATTGTATGTGTGTGTGTATCTATCTATCTATCTATCTATATATATATATATATATATATATATATATATATATATATATATATATATATATATATATATATATATATATATATATATGTAAAAGAAAGGAAAATAATAATAATAATAATAATAAATTATATTAATGATACTAATAATACTAAATACATTTTTAAACCATTGTTACTTTCCATGGTATTTGTTTTTTTGTGTGTTGTGTTTTTTTTGTGTTTTTTTTTTAAATATATAGAAGCCATACATAATTGCACCATTGCACCGTTCCATAAAAACGAAATCTACCTGATCCGGCAGTCGTTGGTGCTGTGTCATTGTCTGTGTATGCTGATTATTGCTTTAATTGAAAAGAACTGCCTTGGTTATATATATATATATATATATATATATATATATATATATATATATATATATATATATATATATATATATATATATATATATATATATATATATATATATATATATATATATATATATTACTACTATAGCGTATATAACAGTGCAGCATATAGTACATAGTCCATGCTTGCTTTGAATGATTTTTATATAAAAGTTTTTAGAGTAATATAATAAAAGAGAAACAAAAATCAGTCATCAACGTCAATCTCCACGTCTTCCTCGTCTTCTGAACATTCGTGGCTCGTGGCGTGGTCTGTAAATGGTGATGATGGCGACATTTGCAGTTTGCTGGGGGTCTCCGGTCCATGGTTGGACAGCAGTGGAGATTGAGATCTGGACGTGCCTATGGCCCCGGGATTCGGCTCAAGGTCTATTGTGATAGTTTTCCCATCTGGAGCACCCGATTTGGCGGATTCCACATCCGCTTTCATCTCTTCCAAATCCCGCTTGAGTTTGGCTCTGCGGTTTTGAAACCACGTGATTACTTGGGCATTCGTTAAACCAAGTTGCTGGGCGATTTGGTCGCGGTCAGCCGGGGACAGATACTTCTGGTACAGAAATCTTTTCTCCAGTTCATAGATCTGGTGGTTGGTGAATGCTGTTCGGGACTTTCTCCTCTTTTTGGGAGTGTTCCTCTGGCCAAAAATCGTCAACCCGTCTCTTCCTGTAAATTAGCAGAATTTAACAAAAATTAGAGCACATTTTTTTTTGTATTGTTGCCTACATTCTATTTCGGTGAAATAAAAAATAAACACATCTATCTATCTATCTATCTATCTATCTATCTATCTATCTATCTATCTATCTATCTATCTATCTATCTATCTATCTAAGATAGATAGATAGATAGATATACACACATTATTACAATGGTGAACCTTTTTTATAAATGCAATTAGCATTTATCATTATGAAAAAAGAAAATAAAACACAGTTCTCTGTCCATCAACAAATGCATTTTCTAATCATCAAGGAATGGCTATTTAATGTATTTGGTAACCATGCTTTTCATGTTTTTTTGTAGGGACTGTTGTATACATTGTAATATGCGTCATATACCAGTTCTTGTACATTTCCTGAATAATTTCAAACCGCGTACTGAATGTACGTGCTGTATTTTAATTACTCAGAGGACTTTATATTAATCACAGGTATTCCACACAAGTGATTTCAATTGATGAGATACTGTTCTATTATTACAATAAGACTAAATCTAATGCTATTCTATGCGCAAAAAAAACCCCAAAACAAACATCATAAATACATGTCAGGGTATTTTTATTATTGAGAGGTGCAAGTAAAACTATTGGATATATATTGATTTTAATTTATTGCATTTAGACTATTTTTTTAAATTTGTAAACAATAGGTTCTATTGTTATTTAGCACTGCTGTAAATAACAAAAATGAGTAGCATACCTTCGGCTGCCTGGAGAACACTGACTTCCAGTCCTTTAAATGTTTTGCTGGCGAGCTCTTCGAGGGCGCAGAGCGGGGAGGTGTGGGTGAGTAGTCCCCGGCCGGACAGGGGAAGCCCAGTAGGAGCGTGTTTCTCGGCGGCGGAGAGTAGGTGAGCGGTCCCGCAGATCGTGTAACCTCTCCTTACTGATGGCTTGTTCAGGATGTCTTCGATACTGAACGGGGTGAGTGGTTTGTTAGAATTTGCCGGGGGTGGTAGATGATCCAGGGGGCTTCGCCTTCTTTCTTCCACTGAAGAACCCTTCGCATCTTCTTTGGAAGTCATACTTCACTTTATTTTTTTATCCCCGTTTCCCCCAAAATGTCTTGAAAAGGGATCTGATAAGAGAAAAGTTATATAACTCAAATTTCAACACTGCCTTCTTAAAGAAGCAGCTGTGGTCTAGAAGTAATGAAGACACTTATTTTTTTGTATTTATTTTTTTTATTTTTTTTGCAGTCCCCGGTCGTAGAGTTTTTTTTACTCCTACGTCCCACTTTTTTCTTCTTCCACGATGCCTCTTAAAAAGAATGTGTTCTTCTCAGCCCTGACGGTCCGAGGGACAATGCTGTTTCTCTGACTATGGTGAAGCCAAAAGAGTAGGGGCAATTGACTATTGCTAACAAGTTATTGTTGATTGGGAGGTAATCAATTATCTTCAGTGGCAGTTTCACCCTCTCTCTTTCACTCTTTCACCCTCTCTCTTTCACGCTTTCACTCTCTTTCTGTCCAATGCATGCTTTTGCAAGTTGGGCGCGCCATTAATTAGAAGTCATAGCTTGTAGGAGGAGCCCAGCTGAATTATAATGCTTTATGCTCTTGTCATTTTCTTGCACATTATTTGTTTGGCCATATATATTTTTAAATTACATTACATCCAGCCTTTATTGTATCTTGGCAATAAAGTGAAAGAAAAATGCCACGTCTTTTATGAGATTTTTTTTTAAATGTCGCTGTTTTTATTCTTTCAATCTTTTTTTGTGTGTAATTTTGTCTGTTTCGTGCCGGCTGGTCAATATTTCGAGGTAAGTGACAATATATTTGATTAAGGTCATTTTAATTTATAACTGGGTTGTCATATTGCTGCGTCTATGTATTTTTTGTATACAATGTCTACAGTATTCGATTTGTTTTTCTTGCCATTCATATATAATCTTAATGAAATACTTAAATATTTTTCTTTACAAACTTGCATTACAATTAAGTTTTTCCATAGCAGTCATATAGGCTACCTACAAAAATGTAATTCTTAATCATTTCAATCGTTTTGTTTTGCCAGTATATGCATTTATTTAGGTTGATCGTTCTCATGTGACGAAACATTAATAAAGGCCGAACATGTATTTATCAACAAATTTCTTTTAACATTTCTTAACCATTATTTAGTGCCCCTTTTCTCCTATAAAAAATCCTTCGCCAGTGGTTTAGATTATATGTTTTATAAAGGCAATGTACAACCCAGGAAATATATATCACTACTAATACCCCTGGACAGGGAGAAGAAAGCGAAAGGCATAGCCCCCTTCAGCTCTACTAAATCCTCTATGCTATAATTCAAGTGCAAAGGGCCACCTCACAGCACCGGAGAGATATTTCATCTCCTTTAAAATCTCCACATGCTTCTCTTTAGTGGCTTGATAGCATAATGAATACTAAAAAACATGTTTAAAGGCATGGCCCAATATATTTGTTATTAGGACTGCATGTGTTTTGTTATATTTTGATAAACGTGAGGAATGTTCGGGGGCCTGTCCTTTAACTCTGTTAAATAATGTGGTGGATCTCTCTATTCATTAACCAAAACCTACAGTCTATGTTGCTCTTTTAACTCTCGTTTGCAGTGTGTAAACACACACACACACGCACGCACGCACGCACGCACGCGCGCACACGCGCACACACACACACACACACACACACACACACACACACACACACACACACACACACAAAACATGAGGTTTAAAATGAATAGGCCAAAAGGATCATACAACTTTGAGTTCATTTATTATTATTATTATTATTATTATTATTATTATTATTATTATTATTATTATTATTATTATTATGGGAGGGGATTGTCGTTTAATGTATTGGCTATTTGGGAAATAGTTTTCTTCCTGCGTCTTCAGCTTGTATAGTATAGGTTACACGATGTTAAGTAGTGGTTGTTTTTCATCAAAGATGTGTCCATATAGCCTACCGTTGGTAAACTCTATAGAGTAATACATTGCTTATTGTATAAAAAGGATAATATTGCCAAGTGCATATGATTTGACATTATATTCCCGGGACATCCCTTATTTCTGCGTGAGTGTGTTTTGTTTCCTACTGTGATTTTTTTAGATACATTCAGAAATTGCGAATGGTTATGCTTTACAGTATTATATATTAAGCTGACCGATTATTAGCTTAATATTAATAACAATCTAGACGATTAGACGATTTACCAAAAATGAATGACGATATAACGAATGATACTTTTAAACAAGTGTATATTCTACTTTTGCTGGCTTTAAAGGGGTCATTATGAATTAATGTGAACTTTACATTGAGGATAACCATGCCAGCATTACACAAATATAGTTTTGTTAATCCAAGATCTTGCATTTGTAAGAACGTAGTACATGTGCTGCGTTTTATTTTAAAGTACAAATGAATTGATAGTGTTGTCTATACCGGTCATACACTGGTGGCACCTTGCTTTTTCCACAACGCCCATTCCCTGTCCCAATGTTTTACTGCAAAATAAACCCTAGCGTGTCTATCTGTGTCTGAACTAAAGTGGGCATATGACTTATCATTATTTAAACTGTGCTGCATCACGAATCACTGGCTAGTCGTGGTTTTTTCTATTGTAACTTGTTATTTTCGTCTTTCTAAAATAGTTTGATTTCTTGTTTGCATTTAGAAGTATCTTTCCCTAAAGCATGGACAAGACAGTTAACAATTTTGGTCATCACAACCATATTTTCGTATAAATAACTTCAGATTTGATACTGCGGGCCTGTACACCTTTTCATTTCTAGATTTGAAGAATGAATTTGGGGGTGAAGTTATTTCCCACGCATAGCGCACAGAGAGGATTGAGCGTGGATGTATGTCAAATACAACAATCAAATCTATTGTTTGTTTCTATATACACACTTATACACTTGCTATTATTTGGATTGAGGGACATTGGCTTGGTGGGTATAAGTTCTGTACAGTACTATATATATATATATATATATATATATATATATATATATATATATATATATATATATATATATATATATATATATATATATCGAAAGCGTCCTCCGCAGAGTTGTACGTTGCAAAGCATCATCATCATCATCCATGTGACCACGCGCGATATTCTCGAGATGGTGGATGGCACAGCCTACTGTATACAGAGCATACCTCCTTTATTGCGAGAGCAAATCTTTTTTAGTAAGAATCAGATGCATTTTAAGTCGACTTTTCTGGCACTAGGGGCGCCATCGAGCTCGTCGACAGTGATGGTTTTGCTAGCAATTTGGGTTTTATTTTATACGCTCTGATTATAGGCTGTGTTCTGACATACCGGGGGAGTGCCACTCTTAATCACATTTAATGTATTCTCCTAACAGCTTGTAATTAAATCCAATTGATAAGCAAAATAACATAAAAACTGGACAGCATGAAAATAAATCTCCACAAGATTTAAATCAACTGAGCCCTTGAAAGGAAAAGTTGCACACAGATGGAGGATGGCGAACGGTGAATATATAGTCTAGGGCCCTGCTCATAAAGATTAAATTACTTACTTGCAGTATGTTTTGAAATAAAGTTTGGAAAGAGAATTTGCAATCAGGCCTGAATCATGAGCAAACGTTAACCCTAAATTTAACTGTTAATTCTGCAAACATAGCCCTTCCGGTGCTTTTATGACACCTCAATATAAAATTAGAAACTGAAGCCTAAAAATGATAAATTCATTGGTGTTTTAGAACCCCACGGTGATGATAAAGCTCCGTTTTCAAGGAGCTTCATTATAGCCGGCGTGAAATTTCACTGGTCTGATTACAGGCACGTCTAACTTGACAAAGAATCACACAGCAGTTTGTAGCCAAAACGAAGTTGTTGTTTTTTCAATTAAGAAATATGGATTTAGAATGCAACAAATTACATACAGCTCGTGGTCTGATTTTTCAACAACAACAACAACAACATTTGGTACTTAATGGGTTAAACACCAGACTATACAGAGTCTGGCACACACTGTTTTCACAAAGTTATCTTAACTTCTAATAATTTAAACGACTGCGGTTTTTAGACACACAAATGAATTGACCGTATTGATCTATATTACATAATTGTTTGGTTCTTGTTTGTTAAAATCAGCAGGTGTTAATTAAAGACCTGAGTAAATGCTTTAAAGATATGGACATGATACACTGTGGCTATAAAACCAGTCATCACGTTATCTGTCAAGGTTAACCAAGTATGCCTTGCTTGGACAAACTCGTACAAAGGTAGGATGGAGCAAAGAAGACGCGCTTGTTAGGCTACCTTCACAAGACATACAAGTAAATACACTTGTAATAGGACACAAATCAGATACGAATCATCCTCGTCTCTGCAAATGGGCTTATTTAATGAGTAATACGTTGTAGAAACGCTCTCCCTGACATCCTGTAATTTATCATCCATGTTGAAAGTCGCTTTGAGTTAAAACGGGTAAGACAGAAGAAGTGACTGCACTATCGGCTCTATTCTCACTTGGTTTACGCGCTATTTACGCCTTCAAAGAGGAGTTAGTAAGTAAGTGAGAAAAGGGCTACAAGTGTTCGTCCACTTCACTCATTGGTCAGATGGACGTTGTGATTCTCTGCAGTCTGCGATCTTGTCAGATGTGATATTATCAGCCTACAAATGTTTTGGTATTTTAGGAGCGACACTCTGTAGCACGTTTAGAACGGAAAATGAATACAGACAGTTGGCCTAGACAAAATCCTTTATGAAGTCGACATTAGTCTGTCATGGTATCCTGCATCGTTTGAGTTTCCATGTTTATTCCTGTAGCCTATTGTATGTCAATTGCTTACGATTGATGTGCATGCTTCCACGGCTTTGTTGCCCACATTACATCCCATTATACAATTTAGGTCAGCATATTAAAATGCCAAAGCTCAGGGCAAGCAAATTGCAAGCCGAAGGAACGCTGTTTTTTTTTTTTTTTTTTTTTTTTAACGTTTTGCTATCATACAATTCATGATAGGGGTTTTAAACTATAGTCCTTTGCCATTGACAGCATTACTACCAGTAACACCCCGTACGAACTAAGGTTGTCTATTTTAAAAAAAAAAAAAACATTATATTTAACATTAGTAGTATTATTCATATAGTCACCTGGTTGATAAAATGTGTGGGATATATTCTTCATACAAGTACTAATTGCTATCATATATAAAGTATTGGCCTATATTATAAATTAAAACTTTAAAAAGACAGAGAATACTTAAAATTCTAAACGCGTCTTTCCAAATATTATAATAATTAAGGATTATAATAAGTACGGATTATAACGTGTCAATTAAAATTAATTCACCATTAGTTTGTCCGGTTTTTTAATGTACTGATTTATATACTAACAAATAACAAAACAAATTTCTGTTTTGAATTAAGCATGCCTCTCACAATGGGACAGGTTTCTGTATCTCATTTTAGTGTTTGTCATGGGAAAGTGTGTTTAAAAACAAACAGTGGAGGTGTGTGTGTATATATACAAACACGCACGCACACACACACACACACACACACACACACACTCACACTCACACTCACACTCACACACACACACACTCACACTCACACTCACACTCACACTCACACTCACACTCACACACACACACTCACACTCACACTCACACTCACACACACACACACACACACACACACACACACTCACACTCACACTCACACACACACACACACACACACACACACACACACACACACACACACACACACACACACACACACACACTCACACTCACACTCACACTCACACACACACACACACACTCACACTCACACTCACACTCACACACACACACACACACACACACACACACACACACACACACACTTTATTAAACCTTTATTAAACTGTGTCCTGAATGTGGAAAGCTGAGTAATGTTAAGCACAAAAAAGACGTTTCGGTCATAATCTCTATGCTCACAACATTGTGGTAGACACATTTACTTCACTTTTTTGGCTTTTATCTGTTCCCACCTAACGAGCGACGATTAAATAGATAACTTGCATAATAATCTACAGGGCTTTTTTTTCTTTTCCCCCCAGAGGGTGTGATTACTAGAAAAAAAAGACAGTAAGATATCTGCCCTGTGCTTTAAAATAAAGGTGCACTATAATCTAATTAATTACACCAAAACATGCACAGGAGTCACCTGTTGTCATATGATGCAACGCAGAGAGAGGGTCAAAGTGGACAACAAAGAAAATGAATTAAGTTGAATTCAAAATGTTCGACCTTCAAAAAAGCGCTTGCTGTAAGAGCACTTTAAAGGAATTTAAATAAATGGGATTCGGTCGATGTATTCATTTATAATGTTGCCACGGATTTTGTTTTATCTTTCTAGGAATCTTCCATCCAAATTAAACAGTAACTTGTACGAAAACAGTGCCGCTTCTTCCTGCATTCGGTTATGATAGCAAACGTGTTGCTGCACAACCTCTCAACTAAGGGAGCATGCCACTAAAAGATATTGGGCACTTTTAATAAGGTTTAGTTCAGAAGTGAATACGACACTGCATATACAGCATAAATTAGATAGACAATGGGGTGTTATGTCACTTAAACCTATAGTCATGTGACTAGTGATTACGCAAGAGTGATTTCCAAGACCATTCAAAATACATTCCTTGTGTTATGTGGTTCATGTATTTGCAACATGACAGTACGATTCGACTGGAATATAGAAACAGGTGATTAGTGATTGAGATTGCAGGTGGTAACTCGAAAGACCTATCGTATTTGACCTTACGATCTCGCGATAGAACCGAGCCCCTGTTCTTCTTTGATGGGGCTGTTCGTGTTTTGCAGTTGTTAGAATTAATCAAATCGTGAAATTGCATAGGCCTACGTCTTAATAAAGTGCAAATGAATGCCTGCCAATATATATATATATATATATATATATATATATATATATATATATATATATATATATATATATATATATATATATATATATATATATATACAGTACTGTGCAAAAGTTTTAGGCAGGTGTGAAAAATGCTGTAAAGTAAGAATGCTTTCAAAAATAGACATGTTAATAGATTATATTTATCAATTAACTAAATGCAAAGTGAGTGAACAGAAGAAAATCTAAATCAAATCCATATTTGGTGTGACCACCCTTTGCCTTCAAAACAGCATCAATTCTTCTAGGTACACTTGCACAAAGTCAGGGATTTTGTAGGCATATAGTCAGGTGTATGATTAAACAATTATACCAAACAGGTGCTAATGATCATCAATTCAATATGTAGGTTGAAATACAATCATTAACTGAAACAGAAACAGCTGTGTAGGAGGAATAAAACTGGGTGAGGAACAGCCAAACTCAGCTAACAAGGTGAGGTTGCTGAAGACAGTTTACTGTCAAAAGTCATACACCATGGCAAGACTGAGCACAGCAACAAGACACAAGGTAGTTATACTGCATCAGCAAGGTCTCTCCCAGGCAGAAATTTCAAGGCAGACAGGGGTTTCCAGATGTGCTGTCCAAGCTCTTTGAAGAAGCACAAAGAAACGGGCAACGTTGAGGACCGAGACGCAGTGGTTGGCCAAGGAAACTTACTGCAGCAGATGAAAGACACATCATGCTTACTTCCCTTCGCAATCGGAAGATGTCCAGCAGTGCCATCAGCTCAGAACTGGCAGAAAACAGTGGGACCCTGGTACACCCATCTACTGTCCGGAGAAGTCTGGTCAGAAGTGGCCTTCATGGAAGACTTGCGGCCAAAAAGCCATACCTCTGACGTGGAAACAAGGCCAAGCGATTCAACTATGCACAAAAACACAGGAACTGGGGTGCAGAAAAATGGCAGCAGGTGCTCTGGACTGATGAGTCAAAATTTGAAATATCTGGCTGTAGCAGAAGGCAGTTTGTTCGCCGAAGGGCTGGAGAGCGCATACGAATGAGTGTCTGCAGGCAACAGTGAAGCATGGTGGAGGTTCCTTGCAAGTTTGGGGCTGCATTTCTGCAAATGTAGTTGGGGATTTGGTCAGAATTAATGGTCTCCTCAATGCTGAGAAGTACAGGCAGATACTTATCCATCATGCAATACCATCAGGGAGGCATCTGATTGGCCCCAAATTTATTCTGCAGCATGACATCGACCCCAAACATACAGCGAAAGTCATTAAGAACTATCTTCAGCGTAAAGAAGAACAAGGAGTCCTGGAAGTGATGGCATGGCCCCCAGAGCCCTGATCTCAACATCATCGAGTCTGTCTGGGATTACATGAAGAGAGAGAAGCAACTGAGGCTGCCTAAATCCACAGAAGAACTGTGGTTAGTTCTCCAAGATGCTTGGGCCAACCTACCTCCCGAGTTCCTTCAAAAACTGTGTGCAAGTGTACATACAAGAATTGATGCTTGATGCTGTTTTGAAGGCAAAGGGTGGTCACACCAAATATGGATTTGATGTAGATTTTTCTTCTGTTCACTCACTTTGCATTTAGTTAATTGATAAATATAATCTATTAACATGTCTATTTTTGAAAGCATTCTTACTTTACAGCATTTTTTCACACCTGCCTAAAACATTTGCACAGTATATATATATATATATATATATATATATATATATATATATATATATATATATATATATATATATATATATATACACACACACACCTAAAGTTTATTAATATAAATATAATGGTCACTCTGGAGAATGCTTCACAGGTGAAACGCTGTTTTTTTGTTTGTTTTTTCCTAGACACATACACAAATATATTTAATCTTTATTTTTTTGACATCCTTTTTCTCAACTATGTGATAATAAATGTACATATACCGCAAGGTTTCCCGCCGCCAGTGTAATATGAAAAACGCCGCTCCCAGTGTAATCAGATTAGGAGATACAAAACACATTGAGAATGCAGAAGAAAACTTGAAATCTATAACCTAGTTGTTTGGCTTTAGTTTAAATTATTAGGTGTTTTACCTCTTTAAAAAAAACGAGTTAATTAAAGACTGGAGTAAATGCTTTAATATGGCCCTATATGATTATGAATGCCCGACACCTTATTCTGTTGTTCGGTTGTATACCAAAGCTCTATAAAAGTAATCTGTTTCATATGCGTTTCTCTGGTATCGCTGGTATATTGATTCGGTTTTCAGTGTAGGCAGTCTGATGTTAATTGAGTATTGTATAGGTGTAAACCAACTTTAACACGAGAGAGCACTTTTTGTTATTATTATTTCTTTTGCTTTGTAAGTCAGCAGACATTAATAATTCAGTTCGCGTTTTATGTCATATGCAACGTATTTAAGTCAATGAGAGTTTACATTTTTGTTTTGAAATCAGTGACTTTAATGTTTGGGAGGCCAACACAATGACTTTCCAATCATTTAGAATCTAATAAACCTGGTGCAGCAGCAAACGCATTTCAGTCAAGTAACTGCAGATTTAATATTTTAGCGTTAAGATAATGTCATTGAGCGTTATTGCCATATAATATTGATGTAGTTTAAGGATAGTGAACTGGTGATGCTTTCATTCTTAGCGCTTAATGTATGTTATAAAAAGATTACTCTTCCAAACCATTAGAAAGGGAGTAGCTTTTTTGTCAGAAATGTTGTTTCAATAATTTTTTTGCGGCTGTTCAAAGGGCTTTCTTTGTTGAATCAATAATTAAAATGTAATACAATGTATCCAGAAAATGAGAATAAATTAAAAAGTGTCAAAACATTTAATGAATCTAATAACTATTTTGGTAGGCCTAGTCAAGACACAATTTACGTTCTTGTGTGTCCTTTTTCTTGAATAATGTGCTTTGAATTTTTACTGCATTTCATTTTTAGTGAGTGCACTGTTAACATTCCATAACAGTGACGTATTAATATTAGTCAGAATTTACAAGTACTGTATCTATAGATCTGTAGTTACTATTATATCATTAACAAGGCCTTTAAAAAATTGGAAACAATGTAAAAGGTCTGTTTTAACACCGCTTGCCGAACATTTTAATGTTGTTTTCTTGATTTATATTGAATACAGTGGCGCACGTGTTTTAAATTATACTATAGTATTATAATACTGTTATATTATGATAATTGGGGAACGTGGAGAATCGTTACAAACCTACTGTTTATAGTTTTTTAAAAGTTGCTCTGACTCGATTAGTTGGACGTTTCATATCAAACATCAATGTATTTTTCAATTACATTTAAAAATATGAATTACAGCTAGCATAGCAGAATTAATGTATTCCGCCCTATTAAAATTTAAATAGTCTGTGAAATATTTCAGATTTAGACTTATATTAATCAATATGGAGAAGTAAATAAAACAACTAGTCTATAACCTGTGTATGTGACTGCTACATAACTTGTTTAATTCGATCTTAAAAGTTTTTTTGTTTTGTTTTGTTTTTTATGTATGAACCTACACCACTGAATATTATAAAATAGCTTGTTGAATAGAATGCTTTGCCTGTTTCTATTAACTTAAGTAATTTGTTTATGTCATGTAATTAAAACGTGTCATGTATTTGCCCTATTAGTAATACTGATACAATTGAATTAGCAGATATGAAACAGCATGGGACACACATCAAAGGACAACTGATACACAAGGCAGATATGAGAATGCTGGCTGAATTCACAAGCAGTGCCCTGAAGCCATATCTTCATTTCTGACCTTTTGCCTGTTAAGAGAAACATCACGTTTGCTAGCCAGACTCTGCTTTGCCAGTCTATAGGAGGGGAATGCCTGGTATTCGGTGAGGCAGCAGAAAGGCAAACTGCAGGGCTTTAAAAGGGAAACTTTGTGCACTCATTTTAATACTGAATGGTCGGGAAACATGTCTGGGCTAGGATATGTTTAATGTATTGAATAGGAGATGATGCATGTCATTGCCAACCTTCTATATAAGTTATTTGGACCATTGTGTGCAATCAGAAACCCTGTGGTTCAATAATTAATTTTAATTTTTCAAGAGTGCTTATGTACAGTCCACATCACTCTTTTCTTTCACCTAAACCGATTTCAGCTTCATTCAAATACTGGAAAACACTCATTTCAAATGGTTTCTGCTTGTGTTTCATTAGCTATAAGATTCCCTGCACTGTCTGGAGAGCTGCTCACCCAGGCATTGCTAAACTGTGTTTAAGACCATATTAACAACTGGGACTGCAATCTAAAACACAAATTCAGATAATGAGAGGAGAAGTTCCCTTGCGCTGATTTTATTTATGGATCAAGTGAATATTTTGTTTTAATGTTAGTTGTTAGCTATTTTAGAAGCTGGGCATTTGTGTGGGCATTTCAGTTTTTTCAACAGTGGCAGTAAAATATTACAAGATAAGAAATTCCTCTTCATGCATGGAGAATGACCTTCCACACACCATATTTTTTACATAAAGTATAACTTTGTTTATGTCCTCTGCAAATTACTTAGGGCATACATCAGGTTTGATCAGAAGATGATTTAAGTACATCCTATGCAAGTTAATGTACTTAAATGTAACAATTATGTTGTACCAGCAACATTCACAATGGATTTGTTATGCATTTGCTCCAATGCTGTGGTTGGCTGGCTGTATGTATGTGAATTAGTTTTCTAAAGTAATTGAAGCTATTAATGGTGCAAAACATCTCTTGCTGCAGACAGTTAATCTTGGGGCCTAAATTTTCAGTTTACTACAGATTGATTTCTTAGCAACAAAAAATATGCAGCTATATATATATATATATATATATATATATATATATATATATATATATATATATATATATATATATATATATATATATACTGTATATAGTGAGTAGAGTTTCCTGTATTTAAAGGGAGAACATGTTCCCCGGAAGAATGCCTGACAGATGCCTGCCATTATCTGCCATCCCTAAACTTGTACAGGTACCTGTCAACAGACCTTTAGCTTTTGGCAGGTGATTATCATTATTATCACGTGTCAGTTGTTAGAAATTAGCTATTGATAGCTGTCTGCCAGCACAGGTTTTGTCTTATTACATCATCAATGGCAGACGTCCTCATCATCATTGTGCTGATGAAATCCCAGTCCCATAACACAGTTAGAACTGCAACCCATCAACAGCAGCCTCAGGAATTATGATGTTTGAGGCAGTGGTTCGGGTTTATTTTACTCAGGAAGGTTTGTAAGATGTTTGAGGCAGTGGTTCAGGTTTATTTTACTCAGGGAGATTTGTGATACTTGGTCTTGATACCACTGCTGCTGGAGGTAAACCATGTAGCATGATTGGTTTTTTTACCATTAAAACTGTGACAATTTTGACTTTCAAAGATATGATTGAATAAACAATAATGTGAAATAATAATATCATATTGGAGATACTGAAATTGAAGAAGGAATCTATGAAAAAGACCTTGGAGTTTATGTTGACTCAAAAATGTCTTCATCTAGACAATGTGTGGAAGCTATAAAATAGGCCAACAAGATGCTTGGATATATAATGGAAAGTGTTGAATTTAAATCAAGGGAAGTAATATTAAAACTTTACAATGCATTAGTAAGACCTCATCTAGAATATTGTGTTCAGTTCTGGTCACCTCGCTACAAAAATTATATTGCTGCTCTAGAAAGAGTGCGAAGAAGAGCGACCAGAATTATTCCAGGTTTAAAAGGCATGTCATATGCAGACAGGCTTAAAGAATTTAATCTATTATTATTTGTTTATTTAGTAAGGCGCCTTTATCCAAGGCAACTTACAGAGACTAGGGTGTGTGAACTATGCATCAGCTGCAGAGTCACTTACAATTACGTCTCACCCGAAAGACAGAGCACAAGGAGGTTAAGTGACTTACTCAGGGTCACACAATGAGTCAGTGGCTGAGGTGGGATTTGAACCGGGGACCGCCTGGTTACAAGCCCTTTTCTTTAACCACTGGACCACACAGCCTCCCATCTATTCAGTCTTGAACAAAGAAGACTACACGGCGATCTGATTCAAGCATTCAAAATTCTAAAAGGTATTGACAATGTCGACCCCAGGGACTTTCTCGACCTGAATAAAGAAACAGGGACCAAGGGTCACTAATGGAGATTAGATAAAGGGGCATTTAGAACAGAAAATAGGACCCACTTTTTTACACAGAGAATTGTGGGAGTCTGGAACCAACTCCCCAGTAATGTTGTTGAAGCTGACACCCTGGGATCCTTCAAGAAGCTTCTTGATGAGATTCTGGGATCAATAAGCTACTAAACAACCAAACGAGCACGATGGCCTTCTCTTGTTTGTAAACTTTCTTATGAAAGAACAACCCATTTAAAACAAAATCAATCCAATGGTTTACTTCATTTTGCTTGTTTTATGTCTTGGTGATTTCAGTCAGCCAAGCACTGCAGATAGTTGAGATTCAGTGGACCAGGTAGTCTGGCTGGGTGCATGAGTTATAGTGCCATATTGTTTGGTAATTGGTGGATTGAAGTACACCTCATAACCAGTCAGTAGGCAGCCAAGTTGGACTTTTAACCCATGTCTAGCTGAACTGTTTCCATAATCTGTCACAAGATCATTTTTATAAGACCTGTCCTGTACTGCTCTTTCAGGTGTGCTTTAATATCCTACCTACTTACAAGATAATGTATACATAAGGTTTCAGCTATTGGCATATTCTAAAGACTAATCAAATCGTCAGCCTGAAAAATGCAGAGAGGACAGTCTTGGTTTAACTATGCTAATCAAAGTGGAGCTGGGGATACCACAGGTGGTGTGTGTGCTTGTTCCTGGTGTAATTACAGAGAAGTGGCCCTGTGTCCAAGTGCAGTCAAGGCATGCAGTAACCTGGCTGTGCAGTCAAGGCATGCAGTAACCTGGCTGTGCAGTCAAGGCATGCAGTAACCTGGCTGTGCAGTCAAGGCATGCAGTAACCTGGCTGTGCAGTCAAGGCATGCAGTAACCTGGCTGTGCAGTCAAGGCATGCAGTAACCTGGCTGTGCAGTCAAAGCAAGGTTAATGTTTGACACTTTTGTCTCTCTCGTGCTGTAAAAGTCACTTGGCCGTTTTCCATTCCTTTTCAGCAGCTTTCAAGGCTTTTCTTCAATTTTCTGCCACAGCAACATTGATTTACGCCACTTTGAATCTTGTAAGCTTGTAATTAGGTGTCAAGGTCAGTATTTGCTAGAAACAAACCGAATCTATATAAAACTAAAACAGGGTTAGGGTGTAAGAGTTGAGGTATGTTATAAGTTAAGCAAGAACAAAGCCTCTTCTTTTCTGGTGGGACGATATTTGGTTGAGTAAACTGCTTAGAGAAATCTGAAATACATTTAAGACAACAACCAAGATAAAAAGCAGTCAAATAAAGCTTTAACAAAATGAACTAATGAAAGACGTAGCCAATGAAATCATTCTATTAGGAAAGTCATGGGCATTGGCCTTTTATTGCATATTTTGTATATGATTTTATTCCTCCAGAATAAAAATACAGAATAGGCTCATCTATTTTCAACTATATATTTCTAATACACAAACAAAGTTATAAAACGGTGTCCTAAAATTAAGAATATATTATAAATACATTATTACACAACTATTGTACATGTGTATACATGCTTAAATCATCCTACACACAATGTTACTTGCTTATACTATACATAAATATACATATGTACACCCACACACAAACACATTACAATCACTTATACACAGATATCATTTTAACACACAAACAAGAACAGTCAAGGAAAATAATACTAATTATGAATTATTGCATACCCAACCATTCCTGTGAGTTATTGCATTTGGAATGACGTCTAAACAGTGCACTGAAACTGTTTAATTGTATTGTCTTTTTCTTTCTATAGGGATATTTTATTTTATAGAATCAATACAGATTTTAATAGAAGTCTTCAACGATAATGAGTGTATGTTTGGACTTAAAAGTACAATCAGTCTTAGGGACCAAGTAAAAGAAAACCCATGTTAAAGATTCTGGACTTCTAACTTTCTGCTAAATTAAGCCAGGCGTTAAGTTAGGTCACTTCTGAGAAAAAAAAAATCTGATTTGGTTTGTAAATAGGCCTAAACCATGTAGTGTAAGTCATGGCATTAAGTCATGATGGATGACTGCGGGTCATGTGATCACTAAGTGATTCTGCAGCTTGTCCGAACAAGTAAAATAGAAATCCACTGCTTGCTTGTTTTTTTGCTGAGGTATTTTGTTAGGTAAAAGCGAGGCTTGAGCATTAGTTAGGAACCCTGCTACAATATAGAAAAGTGGCCTTGTGCATGCATGTATGCAGAGCAGTTCTGTTTATCAAACATATTACAAAATCTTGATATTCAAGCAAACTTTTGAAAACAAACAGTGGAAGTATTTTCTTCTTCTTTGACTAATTTCTGTTATGTAATGTCATATGTCATATTGACTTTATTCCTAATGCTTAACCGGTGATTATTTAAAAGTTAGCTTTTTTATAAATACAATACAATTAACCAGCAGTTGCTGGCTTCTTTAATGACAGTTCAAACCTGTGGTAATATTGATGTTTTATTGGCCTTAAGTTTAGTGCCTTAGTGCCATTAACAATGCTTCTGGTAGTAACATCTGCTTTATTTTCTTGATAAATAAATACAAATATATAACAGGTTAGATTGAAAACCTTTTAATGAACTGAACATTAAAAAAAATAAAACAATAGCTTTAGTAGCTTATTGGAAGATATTGCTTCGCCAAGTTTGTAGGTAATTGTATTTGACAGATTCATAAACGAATGGGTCTTTGCACATGAACTCAGACACTTTGTAAATGATATCAAGCTTTGCTGCAACTTAGAAATCTTATCTTAGAAATTTGGGTCTAATTTTCAAGAAACGTAGCCTGGATTTAGCATTTATTAGATCAAACTTGTTCCAAAACTGCAACGGCATAAAAGTGTCAGAAGACCGTGAATGAGTGTCAAATACGATCCATCATGCAGATGCATTCTTTTGTTCCAGTAGAAAGTATGAAATGTCAATAATTAACGATTACTGCACCAGTCTACCGTGTTAGACCTGGTCATATCTATCTATCTATCTATCTATCTATCTATCTATCTATCTATCTATCTATCTATCTATCTATCTATCTATCTCTCTCTATCTCTCTCTATCTATCTCTATCTATCTATCTCTATCTATCTCTATCTATCTATCTATCATATCTATCTATCTATCTATCATATCTATCATATCTATCTATCTACCTATGTATACATATATACAGACAGAAAGAAGTGGATTGGTTAATGAACTGTATTCCTGAACATTTTGCATGGTTTGTTCCATCATGTTTTTTCATCACGTTTGCTAGCTGATATTAAAAAGAAAAGGATTACAAAAACCCATGTGGTTCATTCAGTTGTTGTTGTGTGGGTTTTTTTGTTATTTTTTTGTTGGCTGGTGTAAATGCTGCCATCCCAGGACACCCTTGTTAATGAGATTGTGTATTTAAGCACTAGAATAGGCACCTTAGTTGTTAATTGAATATATTCCACTGATTTAATTATTATTATTTTTTTAAATCATATAGTATTGTTGCTTTAAATGCAATAACACAATTGTGCGGCCTAATGCATGGTTGTGAGTTTTCAGAGGCCCTGTTCCTCTTCAGTGCCAAGACCTCTTTGGTCGGGAGAAAGTTCCCTGTTTAATTGTCTTTAAATCCCGTGTAACCGTCATTCGTTTATTTGATCTGGTATGCAGGCATCCAGGCTCATCCATCAATTAACTGAGTAATGAATGTGGCCCTGGGTTGGATCAAGTGTGAAATCAGATATGACCCCTTTTTGGAAACTGAGATGGGCATCAAGGGAAATCTGAGCAGGACTTTAGGTCTGCAGACTGATGACAAAGAATGTGACTGGGCTGAGACGCATGCTGTGGTTAAAGAAGCAGGAATTAAAGGATGAAATATTTCTGGGTAACAATTAATCTGTCACTGGAACGATAGCGAACTACTGACATTTAGATGTGATCGCAAGTCTGGGCAAGCAGTCTTCCCCAATCTTGAAAGCAACAGTGAATGAGGATGAAAAAATAATGACTGGTTCGAGATTAATGATACCTCAAATCTTAAACATAATAACTTAGTTTTTTTGAGTTTAATGAAGTAGGTCATCAGTAGTTTACCATGACCAAGTTATCATGAAAGAAAGAAAAAAAAACACTTTCAGCAACATAAAAGAGAGCGTGTTCTGCTTAATTATATCATCGCATCTCTGTGTTGTTGATTCAACAAGGAGCTTGTTTGTTACTCTACTCAGCTGGTCAAAGGGTTGGGACCAGGGGATACTGCATCACCTTAGCCTACAGCCAACCTGGGACCCCGTTCAAAAGATGCTATTCATAAGAAAAAAGTTGCCCAGTAAGTTATGCACTTTTTATTTTCAATTAAAGCCACCCTCCCATATTTACACTATTATAAACCAGACCGTTTTTTATACCACGTCTGTGTATGTAGACCATTGCCTTATTATTTAGAGAGCTCTGGTGTAAATAAAAATGCATATCTCACTATTTGCACACAGTAGTGGAATAAATAAACAACATATTAGTATATTTATTAATTCACAAAGAGTTCAAATAGGATGCATAATTGATTTCACGTGCTTCAATTCAGGGTGAATAAGAATGGCTTTGGTCACTGTGCATGTGATGTCAGTTGCCTGGCTCGGCTCTGCAGTGGAAACACAACCAGGCTGGCTGGCTCAGTGCAGCCCCGACACGGCTCTGTTGTACAGAGAAAAAGAGGTACCTGTTACAAGTGCACCCAGTCTCTTTAGGTGTATTGCATTGTGTATTTGCCTAAATGATTTGCGCATTAACTTAGTTTTATTGGGCATTAATATTGCTGTTGAGGCTACATGTGTAGAGCACATTTGTTAGGAAAATAGTGTGGTGCCCATGCTCAATGCTGTTCAGTTTTAGTGTTCAAGGTTAATACATGGGTACATATAGCATGTATGTAATAATTAGAAATTGATTTGAGGGTGAGGGATCTATAATTGTCTAAATAGTGCGCTGTAGTTCACAAAACCTTAAGAGAGTCCACCTGCCCCACTTTCCTTTACCTTGCATTAAGCTTAAATCCACTTCTAAAGTTTTTGTTTAAAATATAAAGATCACAAGGTCGTGAGTTTCCAGACAATGCTTCTCTAATGAAAAATGTAGCAGGGTATGACTCGATAATCTAATCTATAAATTAAACTTTACACACTGCAGTGCTTTTCACAGACAAGACTTCAATAAATCTTGTTTTAAGGAAGTTTTTACCAGCCTGTCACACTGTTGTTTTGTCCAATAGATTACATTTTTTTTATTTTTTGTTCTTCATTTTGTTTTGTAAACTGTGAGATATGTTTTACTTCTCAAGCAATTGGGTTATTTCCTGTGATCCAGCAGATATTAGATTTACTGTAATTTCTGGAACTTATACGTTTATTGCAAACAGTTATTTCTTCATTAAAAATGTACTAACCTTTGCTGGTTTTCTTATGAGCAAAACATCAATAAAACAAGGAGAGCTGTGGAATGATTAGGACTTTGTAAGCATATCTCAGTGGTGACACTGAGGGCTGAACGGCACATTCTGGGGTCCCTTTGAGTAAAGCCCGGATGGTCCCTTACATTAACATGTGTGCCACCGTTGAGTGATCTGGGACCTGAAGCTCCATTATTGAATTATTATCATTTTTATCTAAAATCTCCCTTTACCCGGCTTAGATCATGCTTTGAGATGGGCTTGATAAAAAAAAATCAATCTGTCTGCCTATCTTTCTATCTGTATAGAGTAGGTGGGGCTGGCGGAGTCACATGATATTGAAATTCAGTTGAATAAGGAAGGCAATCCAGTGCAGGTACTTTGTCTCTCCTGTGAAACTTTTAGCTGGTCAGCAGATTTCACTGTTTATGCACCATGTGAAAAATCTCTTCTGCACATTTTGATGGCAGAGATTCATATTGGAGGTGCGCTCCCTGTACGCTAAACCCCAGACAGGACCGGTCCTGTGACAGATTCATATTGGAGGTGTGCTCCCTGTACACTGAGCCCCAGACAGGACCGGTCCTGTAACAGATTCATATTGGAGGTGCGCTCCCTGTACACTAAACCCCAGACAGGACCGGTCCTGTGACAGATTCATATTGGAGGTGCGCTCCCTGTACACTGAGCCCCAGACAGGACCGGTCCTGTAACAGATTCATATTGGAGGTGCGCTCCCTGTACACTAAACCCCAGACAGGACCGTTCCTGTGACAGATTCATATTGGAGGTGCGCTCCCTGTACACTAAACCCCAGACAGGACCGGTCCTGTGACAGATTCATATTGGAGGTGCGCTCCCTGTACACTAAGCCCCAGACAGGACCGGTCCTGTGACAGATTCATATTGGAGGTGCACTCCCTGTACGCTAAACCCCAGACAGGACCGGTCCTGTGACAGATTCATATTGGAGGTGCGCTCCCTGTACACTAAACCCCAGACAGGACCGTTCCTGTGACAGATTCATATTGGAGGTGCACTCCCTGTACACTAAACCCCAGACAGGACCGTTCCTGTGACAGATTCATATTGGAGGTGCACTCCCTGTACACTAAACCCCAGACAGGACCGTTCCTGTGACAGATTCATATTGGAGGTGCGCTCCCTGTACACTGAGACAGGACTGGTCTTGTAATGGAAGCAGAGGTTGTGTTGCTCACAAGGCATTTTCATGATCAAAAATAATTTATGACCAAGGACATTTTGTTTTTAAATATATAAAAACAAGATTTTGCAGTAAAATGAACAACACATCAGCCAGCAATGGTAATGTGTTTTAAGGCTGTCAGTAACAATTTAATGGGTCCTTTGTGCCCTGTGTATTATTACACACAATAACTAATTGCTATCTCATTAACTAATGCATTGTTCAGATCTAACTATACATTTATTATTGAAACCTAATCTGTTTCACTCATTACAGCTTATTTGCATTAGGTTTAATAATCACAAACTGTATTTCCTAACAGTGCAAGGAATGCATTTAGTAAATGTAATAGAAATGCTGCAGTGCAGGCTTCTAATAACCTTCAGCCATCTAGAGTAATTAGGAAAATAATGATTATCCTAATTTGCATGAGCTGTCATTGTTATTTTAATATACTGCAATATTGTTTTCTATTAACTGGCCTTAATGTGTTCCATTTGACAGTGTGAGATTGTGAATTTGAAACAAGGTTTATTTAAATTAAGATTGGTTTAAACACAGCTTTGTGAAACTTTGCAAAAATACTGGTGTCTTACCTATACTAGGGATGTATAAGCATCTCATTAGAAGTACATGCCTGTTATAAAACAAATATGTTTAAACATATACAGTATGTGAAATTTTGCATATATGTTCATCATATGTATGACACATAAACACCAAATAAACATGTTTATTTAAATTTACATTTACATTTAATAAATTCCTTTCAAATAAACATTCACATCTCTCACGAATACCATGGTCATATTTATCCTGGCTTGAGTTCTGGCATATGTTGAGGCCTGAGTTACACTGTAGTCGCATGTGAATGCTGTGGCAGATATGTTGAGGCCTGAGTTACACTGTAGTCGCATGTGAATGCTGTGGCAGGTGCAGCTCAGTTTGCAGGGGTAGGTACCATCAGGATGGCAATTCCTCTAGCCATTCATCCATAAGGGTCAGGAACTGGTTTGAAGAGGATGGCAGAGTCTGATAGAGTATCTGCACTCTCCTCTCTCCAAACTGAATAAAATGTACTGTATGCAGAAATAGATATAGAGAGAGATAAATATTGCATATTGTGTGTGTGTGTGATATATATATATATATATATATATATATATATATATATATATATATATATATATATATATACACACACACACACACACACACACACACACACATAAAGACCTGCTCTTCCCAGGAGTTTATTAACTCATTACTAGTCATGGAAGTTATTAGAGCAGGCACACAGTACACTTATTGGATATAATTTACTTCTGTCCCTTTGGTGCATCTCCTAAGTAGAAATGAACCGTTGCGCAACTAAACCTGAGAGAGAACGGGTGGGGGGGTAAGGTGTTGGAAATGGAATGGAAGCGAAGGGCAGCCATGTGGAGAGGTTCTGCTGAAAAACAGAAAGTGGCAGCCTCAGCGGAAAAAAAAGATGTTGACTTTTAACTGCTGATGATGGATGAATGTCTTCCTACCAAGAAGGAGAGCCTAAGCTGCTGATGACATCACCACTGAACCTCGTCCATTTGTTATGATTCATTGAGAGATGATAGAGTAGGAGCCCCTGTAAACCATTATCTGCTTGGGGAAAGGAAACTACAGATTATTAATTTTATGTTTTATATAAAACAGAGATACCTGGGTCTGCTAATTTAGCATAGCTCCAATCCACATGCGTGCTTATCAAAGTGCTTTATTGTTTACAGTGCAAGCAACACAGCCTTGATATAAGCTGGGATATACTGTAGCATGGACAGTTCTCTCCTTAGTGGTGGATTTGGTATATGATGGTACATGGATAATGAAGGGATTGTACAGTAGGGTTTTGCATTATTGCCAATGCACGTGTGTGCAGATATTTGTTTGGATTTAAGTAATACCATCAGCCAGCATAAAATACAGTCATAAAGAGGCTCTGTATCTTTTCATTGAGTTCATCCACATATTGCATATACTGTGCAATCCACAATAAGCCAGGGTAATATGCAGAAAAATAAAAGCTATGAAGAATCTCAATCAAGTAAGTGTTTTAATTTGATTTATTACTCATTAGTAGAGCCATAAAAAATACAATTGTAAAAAAACAGCTTGAATTGAATGAAATGTTATTTGCTACTGTATTACACACTGAAAAGGAAAAGGTCTATATGATTTTATGGAAATTCTGGAAAAGTTTATTTTATTTTTTTTAGTAACACCTTAAATTGAATATCTCTAATTACACTGTAATTACACCTAATTGCAGGTGTGGTTACATAGTAATTACATGGGTTACGTTTGTAATATTTATTATTTTTATTATATCTATTATTTTTGTATTTTTTAATGAGGCTCTCTTTTCAGTGTACCACGTGACTTTCCTATTAATTTCTGATTTAAGTCTTTCAGTATCCTATAAGTCACACTTTTTAATGATTATTATGATTCTTAAAATCAAATGCAGCTATTTTGTACTTTACAAACTAGGCTTTAGAACTAACATAAGGAATAACACTGCATTTAAGGTTAGATTTACTAAATGCATTTATTAGCTTTATGTCTTTTCTTATGTACACACACACACACACACACACACACACACACACACGCACACACTTGTGCACCTATCAGAAAGTTTGACAGGTATTTCTATCAATATGTGCATCTTTAGTCTCAGGTAGTGTTTCCCAACATGGTAGATAATCAGTGTAAATTGTTGAAGCAGTAATACAGAAATAACCCCCTCAAATGAAGAATATACTCTAAAGACTGTGCAATATTTTAAAAGCAAAGTGAGGTTGTTAAATGGTTCTTCCATTCTTTCCTATTAAAGCAAGACAGGAACAGGCCCACATCCACACACTAGAGTACAGCAGTACACTGGAAAGCCTGAGTTTGTTGTCTTTCAGAGACCTGTTCTATATGCCATCCACGTCACCCTGTCCAGGCAGGGCAGGAGATAACAAGCAGCTTCCAGTCAGACTCTGCATTTATCATGGCTCAAAATCTGACAGTTGTTTTCTAATTTTACAGCAACAGCCCTCCCCAGGTAGAAATAAAAAATCCCCTTCAGCTGCGACTGAAGAAATATTGGAAAACAAACAGGCATCACACAGCCTCAGGATAGCCGACTGGCACCAGCCCAATCACCTGAATCTGAGAGAACAGATGAGATTCTCTGTTAGGGAGTTAAACACTCTGTGCCAAAGAAGGACATTGCTCTGTCAGTACTCTCACTATATCAACCACGGAGCGATTCAATTCATCATGTAAGGACGGCTCTTGGCCTTTCATCAGCATTCATTAAAATTAACATTTCATGACATACTTTTGAAAAAATAATAAAACCGTATTCGACATGCTTTTAATATAGCTAAACATACTCCAGCAATCTTCAGGGATTGAAAGTTTTCTACTTGACATTGGGCAAATGTGTGCCACTGACCCTCATTGATGTTTGCCACTGTAACCATGTAAACGACCTGTAACCATGCAAACAACCCGTCTAAAGTTAGACTTTCTTCTGGAAAATAGTGGCTGAGTGTATGTATAGGCCCCTCTCTGTTATTATCAATAGTACAAACAGCGAGAAGGGAAAGCACTAGCCTGTTTCTGGGTCTCTAATGGCATACATAATGCATAAACTAGATATATTGTCAATAAAACTTCCCTGAATACCTCGCAGGAGTTTCTAATACTTGGGGTGGGACCTGCTTTGTTGGTGGTGTTCCCACATCCTGAAGGGATGTCATTCAAAAGCGCATTTTGGTCCATTTCTAAACGGCTTGTAATTGCATTCAATAGACAGATAAAATCAAGAAATAAATCAGCTGCTAACATAACTATAGTTGCACTCCGAGCTCTCTTCCCTCAACCCAGAGGTATAATATTGTGGAGATGTTATTAGTTTGATTGATACCTGTTATTATCTGATATTGTTGAACTGAGGGGGTTACCTTGTAAATGTGATGCCTTAAATTTTGTTACTGGTGTTCGTCAGCATTGCAAGCTGATTCTACCGACAGGCCATATTTTACAAGGGAATGATGCACCATATCTATAACAGAAACCTCAGAACAACCCATGACCGGGCATTCATGGTAATATCATTGCCGCTTGGTCAACAGGTTGAAAATAAATAATGGGGACATGCAGTTATCACTATGCAGTACAGTTGTATATGAAAAAAGGGACATTTTTATTGTTGTGAATTAGCCTTAGGCAGGACAGACCAGTATACTATATAATATTATGTTTAATATTTGCTGTCCAATTAACCTAGTCGAAGAATTGCCAAGCTGTGAAATGCTGTAACACTGAAGCAGTGTATTTTCAGAGATCTCCCCAATCTCCATGTCAGAGAAGCAGAGTACTCCACTGGGGGTTTTCTAACAGCCGCATACCAGCGGATGGCAGTAATTGAAGGGGTGTGCATTCGCTCTAGGCAGTCTGATAAACGTACCTGCCACACCTTGTTTGGGGCTCCACATGGAGCACTAAGCTCCCCTGACATGCAGTTCAGGGAGAACCCTGATACTTCATAGCCGTGTTGTTTATTACAAGCTTTTCTTAGATCTTAGCCTAGGTTGGTGTGCCCGTGAGTCACCACCGGCTGTATCACATGTATGCTGTTCTGATGCTTTGCAATCTGATGGACACAATTCAATATGGCTTTTCCATCAAGCCTGATATTATTTCCTCAATAGGAATCACATGACTGTATCTATCATCGAAACAATCAAAAGGGAGCAGGATAATTTCCTACAAACGGCACGTTGACATTTTCCACCAAGGTCCCTAGATAACCTTGAGACCTTGGTTACAGCCGGCCATGTTGAAGGGGATTCTGAATTATGACTGCAGCTCATTTTATGATGAACCGAATTGTAAAGCCACCAACAGAACACCAAAAAATAAATGGTGACCCACAAACCTTTCACCCTTGGTCTTTCATTTGGAAGTCTCCTATAGCATTTCTATAGACAGTATTTAAACAATGTAACCTTCTTTTATAACTGAGAGAAGGCTCTGACCTTTAACCCTTTACCCTAAACTGGTATGTACTAATTGGGGAAAATAATGTAGAGTCTGTTTACTGTCCAAGACAACTTCACCAGAGAAAAGAGCTGATGTCAGGAATAAAGGTAGGGTTTTTACTTTTTCACATTTTCTTTTTATTACATGTGAAGTATTAGGTATTAGGTGTGCTGTCCAAGAAATTGGGAGGTGTGGTTGTTAGCATCATTAAATATTTGAATACAAAATAAATAAATACACTACTCTCAATATAAACAAGTACATGTCATTACTGAGTGTGTACACAAAATCCACATCATACGTCCAATACATTCATTGTTATAAAGCTGGATTTCTTTTATAACAAATTTCTAGCTATGCCTAAACAATATACATTCCAAATATGGAATTAACAATGCCAATGCACTAACATTTCCTTTTGCGTTTTACAAAATACAAGCATCGGGAGTGTAAACAAAATGCCGAGTGTACCTTTAAATCCTCACAGGAGGCATATTTTCTCCTTGGTGTAAGCCTGGAGTGCTCACATCACCTGAACGGCTCAAGTCTCTATTGTGAAATCTGCAGCAGACGCAAAACGAGAGATTTATCTGCCTGAGATTAATGGAGTGACCCCAGAGTGTCAGTAGCTATTTACAAACATACCCTCCTCTCTCGTAGGCGTAAACACTTCAGCTAAACCTCCACTGCAAAGCATTCGCCTTTAACAAGAGAAAATCATTGCAGATCAACGAGGCTAAGGATTATTGATGAGCAACCTATTTATGAGATATATAACAAGGACGCAAAGGGGAGACTTGATTAATGTGCATATGCTCTTTGCAGCAAAATGCAAAAAAAAAAAAAGACAAAGCATTTTAGAGTGAAGGGTGAAAGCAAGATTTTTCCGTTGTGCAAAACGTTTTGAATTACCACATTAACTTGTTTGTATCTGTGGATTTAATTAGTAACAGACTTGCGGTCCACAAACCAGTCCTTTGTTGTAGCTGGGCCATCAAAGGAAAGGAGATGGGCTCTGTTTGCATTTGAATTGGTAACAAATAAAGCTGAGCACTTTTTAATTTGTTCATTAACAAGATTATTGGCAGCCCTTGCTAGGAATAATTAAAAGATTATATATATATATATATATATATATATATATATATATATATATATATATATATATATATATATATATATATATATATATATATATATACTGTTGTGCGTGGAAGTTGAGCTGAACACCACCCAACTCATCTGGCTCCCAATCACATAATAAGTGACAACTCAGCTGTCATTTGCAATCAAATGAGAGGGTTTGTCCTCTGGCAGGCAGCTCAGTGAATAAGATGTCAGCCGCGGCGAGATTTAGGAAGATGTACAATCCGGGGGGAGGGTGGGGCCAGGCGCATGGAGCAGATGTTGGTGCACATCCGATTGAGCCGTTAATTTAATGGGAGTTTATTGAATAGTAATTAGGAGGAGCTCACTTACTATACAAGAAGACGAGCTGCTGCCTTGTGCAGAAGAACAAGCGAGTGTTGTTTTCAGGTTAGCTGAATCTGCCAGCTCCCTCTTCCTGTGTTCATTGGGCAGTGTGGCATAGTTTGAAAGAGGTGCTGATTTAGAGTCCCAGCTCACCTTATCCAATGGAAGCATTACATTGAGCTGCAGAAATAATATCAGTAACACTTCATACGAAGCATTGGTAATCCATATATCCTGTAACTATGAATGAGCTGAACAGGATCTGTCATTACTAACTACTGCAAGTATCAATTCAAAATGTTCCATATGAAATATTACAGTACTATAGTGTCTGTAAAAATACTTAATACATCTTTGTCATTTGGGGAATGATAGTTTCTCGTTCTTATTTATTCATAAGAAACCAACAGGAACGACTTTCAATTGAACTTAATCCTAGAAGTAAAGGAATGTTTTCTATAGTACTGTCGTCTGCTTTTTCCCAATGTAAAATCAATATTTCAGTATTGCCCTTGTCTCTTTCATCACACATGTGTCCTATGGGAATAAAGATGCAAGATGCTTACAGATTATTATTGTGTGACCTTATATAGGGTTTTTAAAGTGGCTACTTATTTTGGAAAGTTTAATATAACCCATAACATTGTGTATCATGTGAAATATCTTGATAACCTGTAAAATCTGATATTTATGGAATATCTAGGAAGTTATTTAGTTTGGGGTTATGCTGGTCAATGGACAGCAACCAGCACACTTATTTTATCACTTAGAGCACAGCTTTCCCTTAATTTAATGAAGTGTACAGTGTATAAATCTGGCAAGCAGCAACATTTTCACTGTTAGACACTGTAGATACACAGATAGATGGATAGATAGATGAATACGTTTGCCCATGTAAAAGATTTGTGACCATTGTCCCAATGTGACATGGAGCACCTGGTGTGCCTGCACTGAGGAATATGGCTGCTGCCTCCCCCATGAACTTAAATACATGCAAACATATGCTGCCATTATTGTGAAAATGAGTTCTGTAAACATGAGTCTCTCTTCATTGACGTAGCGGCCTGCCTGCCTCCCTGAAGGGGGCTGGGTCAAGTGGGAACATTCTCATCTTCCCCAGTGGGACCTGCAGAGGAAAAGTGAATTAGCTCCATCAATGAGGGGTTAACCTGGGGCAAAAACTATACTGACCTTTCATGATTTCTTAACTCGATGGCTTTATTCCTCACACTTAACCAAATGTGTGTGAATACAAATGCTTTTCAGGGGCAGAACAAAGCCTTTGTTTAACTACACTGAAGGCTTGGTATCAGACTGGTTCTTCCTAACTGACTTTAGTTATTTAGTTAATTACTTCTGTTTCCAGGATGTGTACTGAGCTGAAGAAGTCATATATACTAGTTTTGATGATTTAATTCTGGCTTTATTATTTAATAGTATCATTTAATCGCATCATATCATTTATAGTATTTTAGATTATTTATTTATTAAAGGTATATATTTTTTGCTAGCTCACTTGCCTGATTGTTTGTCTATGTTTAATATATACATATATAGATTATTAATGGTAATCAAGATAATACATTGTAAAATGGCTGCACTAGTTAGGTAAAGACCAATGCTAGCCATTATGAGACTTTTCAACAGAAATAAAAATACATGGAATTCATGAGGGAATTAATCTTTTAAGTTGAAAAAATAAACCCAAAAATAACTGAGTTTAATTAATCAGGTTCAGGCATTGTTCTAGCTGCAATAGTAATTCAACATCAGTTTCCCAAGCTATTGACTGAATCTTCTTTAACATGGGTTGCCATTCTGGTATCATTCCCAGTGATTCACCATGTTTGTGCTTTTCATGTTTTCACTACAATGCAAATCAAGTGATTCAGAACTAGACATAAATTGTATGCAACAGAAACTCATTTTAGTAAGTATATACTTTGCACAGTAATGTTTTTATTGGTAACACTTGTGGTTTTGTGCATCTGGTCTAAAATAATTCAAATAAACACTAATATTGTGTTTGTAATCAGTCCTACAAGATTAAATTCTTAAACATCTGGTTTTAAAATATATGCTTTCCTCTGCTTTACTACACTTTGCTATCCTTTGAAAATTCAATTTTATAAGTGACGGTATACATGTTTAATGTGTCACTGTGTTACAATTCTGTTGAAGTGGAAATTCTACTAAACTTACATCTGCACACCAACCCAGTCCTCTGAACAGCACTTTGCACACTTTATCAGAGATTTATCAGAGAGTCCGTCATTCCTTTGGAAAATAGATTAAGTTCAACACACAACCGTGAGCAAACTTTTAATACATGCCGAGCATTCGGACATTACGTCGTGACCTGGCTTGTCAGCCACTAACAAAGTGTTGTGTGTTGGACATCATTCAGTTCCACACAAGCAATCAATAATTATTGTGTCATGGGTCAGGGTTTTAATATAAAAAAAATAAGAAGCACTGTTGACGAAAACCCATTTTACTTTCTGTTATATCATTCCTTAACTCATTTAAAGTTAGCTTTACCCTTTTTCCGCTCTTGAATTTTGAGAAATTGTGCTCTGTGGTAATTTCAAAATAACAACACACTGGAGGGTAAAGAGTGAGGTCTGTGACCTTTAACCCTGATATAATTGAACAAAAAGGTCAGTGTGTGCTTTCTCAGCTGGATATTTGAGCAACGTGTCTATTGCTGTTTCTTGCTCTATCATGTACTGCTTATTCTTGGAGCTGGATATTGAATTGTAATTTTTATGTAATATTACACCTGTCAGCAGTAGATATTAAATACCGGTACTATAGACTGGTGAGGATCTTTTAGCCAATCAGAGTGCATGTACCATTTAAAAAAATTAATTCAACGTGCTGTAGTCTCATTATCGGTATGGTTGACATCGTAATAGAGTTGAGCTGTTGCTTTTTAACCTTATTTCAGAAAGCGGTCTGATTGCTGTTGAATTATTGGAGTGAGTTTGAATTTCAACACTTGAAGTGATTCAGGACCATGAAGGAGCAGCAACTTTCTGTGTTGTCTTTGAAATATCAGCATATTCCAAACTGAAGTATAGAATACAAGCAATGAATCAAAAGATCTTCAAACGAAGAAAAGGGAGACTTGTGATATGGGCACCTAGACCGTTTCATGTAGAAATGTGTGGCCAGATTCTCAGAGCTATTTACTCAAAATCGTCATTAACATGTGTTTGCTTGTTTTGGGGTTTTTTTCAGATAACAAAAACGCACCCAATAAAGTTACCAAACCTGAAATAAACAGCTCACACTTATTATTTTATATATATATATATATATATATATATATATATATATATATATATATATATATATATATATATATATATATATATTTTTAATAAACAGCTCACACTTATTATTAGTGGGCTTTTTTCCCTTCAGACAAAAGTTGTGCTGATGACAATTTGGAGTATATAGCTTCGCGAATCCACACTGTTGTGTTTGTGTGGTCCAGTTAGATAAAGTACCAGTCCTCGATGAAACTCCCTGTGGGGGAAAAAAAAGTGGCAAAGCCCTGCTCTAAATTATATGGTTAGGTAGATTGATAGTTGGCATGTAAGCATAAAAATGTTTGAGGCAAGTGATTGAATGCCTCGGGTTTGCTGTTGATCGAAGCCTGCTAGCGGCAACCTTAAAGTCAAGAAAATGTGCCAAACGTGTATTCCTTCTGAGTTAAAGGGTAACAAAGTCTGGCATCTGTAACTGGACAAAGAAGCAGACTGACACGCCAACATGTGAAATAACTGAAGGCTTAAAGCTGCTGATAAAATAAGCTAACCCTGAAAAACACTGTCATACCAGGTATGCCACCAAGTAGGCTGTCAAGATGAATAAATAGTCATTCAAACTAAAGGGCAGGGATTGCATGCAGATAGGTTAGGGAACTGCACCATGTGGCTATGGTATTGTAGTCACACAGCATAGTCCTATACATGGAATCTCTTGTGTGCTATCATATATAACCTCAGCAGGATGCCTGCTGCCGCTCAGTGGTGATCTGGGAAACACAAAGGCAATACTGACTGGCTCACAGTCAGTTATGTGGGGCTTACTCCACCCACAGCACTGCTTACTGACTAGAAAACGTGTTTAAGAGGCTTTACCCTCTAGGACAGCTATACTTCAGGTTCCTTTTTTTTTAAATTGGATTTCAAAATGTGTTTTCTTGAAGATTGTCTACCTAAAAAATCTAACTATAAAATAAATATATACTAGTACAATATATGAAGTATGTTAGTTTATAAATCAAACTTCTCCAAGTATAGTAATCAGCCCTTGATTTCAGATTTAATGTATGAGCTTTTAGTTCAATTACATGTGTTAATCTTAGAAGACATGGCTTTTGTGAAAATGTACCGTCAGTAGTGTTTGGGTAAAAGCAGAAATGGGTAATTATAGGTGCCTCAAAAATGATTAGTTCACATTAGCATAGTATCAGTACCTTGGACAGAGATTTATGTACACTCTAAAGTGCATACAATGTACTGTATTGAGAACCATTTCATAAGAAACAATACCTAGTTCTGTATTCATGAAGCATTAGCATGCCAATAAAAGTTTAAGAACCAAACGCAATTAATGATGTCCTAATGCTTAGGACAGATGCTTTAATGACCTTGTAACCCAGTGAAAACTCTCTTTATTGATATATCCTATCCTCTGTCAAATTCAGTGGTTTCTTTTTCATAGTGCAATGCTGTCTGCTGCAATATTCCATTCTCCACTACACGAGGTTCCTTGGTTGGCCAAGCAGAATCCACCCAGATAAAAGTGTCCCTCTGCTGTTTAAGCGAGAACAGGCAGAGTAAAACAAATGCGACAGGCCCTGGCACTGGGAGCCAAGCTTAGGGGGACTGCTTTAAATTCTTCTCTGATTGAGCCCAGGCTGGGAATCATTCCCATTCAGCCGAGGACACAAATGCGTGCACTCTCTCTATATAAATATCTCTGCTTCTCTGGATAGCTGGGAGATTTATTCCACTGCCAAACCTGCAGAAAATTGACTTGTTTCATGGAGGCAGGCTATTGACACATTACCGTGAGGAGGGTTAAGAGAGAGAGAGAAGCAACACCAGCTCCCCTCTATTATACGATAATGTAATCAGCAGTGTGGGAAATGGCTATGAGTAAAATGGCACAGCTGACATTTATATTAGAGGATATTGATGGCAGGAGCAGAGACCGCATCCATCCTGCCTCCCGTTTTCTCAGATTGACATAGAAGCTCTTGTTGAGTCCTTATTTTTTTTATCTCTTTTTTTTTTAAAGTTGCCCGCTAGCAACCGCTGTCAACTGCAGATAGGTAATTGAAAAATGGATCTTACCTTCGTCTTTTTTTGTTGTTGTGAGGGAGAAAAGAAATAGAAAGAAAGGGGTTCATGCAATTGCTAAAAGGGTTAGCCACTCAATCTCAAGGCATGGAGACCGAATAAGAGATTGAGAGGAAATTGGATTTTACATGGCTCTTTTATTCTGCCAGCCTTGACATAAATAAGAGCAAAAGAGGGTTTTTTTCTCCCCTCACTAGCAGGGTGAGGGAAAGGAAAGAGCGAGTGAGCCAGCGAGCAGGAGAGGGAAACATGGTGAGACGTGCAGGAAAATACTGCTTAAATCAGCATTTGGGCCTTCAGTGTGTGAGGTGAGGTGGGGGGGGGGGGGGTATTACTTAGCCTCGGCTAAGCCCAAGGCCAATATCAATCTTGAATAGAGGCCCTGGGTGTTTATTAAAGAGGAATTCTGACTCCAGCACGACCATTTCTGCAGACAGCCAGCTTGCTTTTGCGTTATCAGCTCTTTAAATATCATTTGGCAAATTAAAAGTGAGGTGTACTGATCTCTGTGTGTCAGGAGTGTGCTGTCCATTCAAAGATTGGGCACAGCTCAACAAAATGTTCATTTCTGAATCCCTGTGTCCGTACCCTGGTTTACACTTTGTATAAAAGTGAATTAATGGTTTCGATTAGAACTCAATCAGTCCACACGCAGGCATGCCTCATTCCTCTGTGGTACACTGAAATGTTACCTTGCGTGTGTGGAAATTACATATGCAAAACACAATAATTGCAGTTACAACACAAATAAATGCTTTATTACAAAATTAATACAAAATTTGAACCTTTATTTATATTGTACATTTACAGTCAAAGCATGCTTTATTTTGATGAATTTGAAATTCAATAGACAGTTGATGGGTTCTTTACCAAAAGCATGGAATAGGTTAATCTATACCGTTACTTTTTTAGAATATTTTTTTTTAATAATTTGCAAGCTAAAACTTTTTGCTCAGTGACTAATGTAACTGGTATTTCTAGTAGCTCTTAAAATAGCATACCGTTTAAAAAAACAGTATACAAAGAGATTTTGAATGGCTGTTACTCCAAGCACATCAATCGGCTGTATTATGTGGATGATGACAGATTGTCCGTGGCTTTGGAAGCTCATGAGCCACGTTCCCAGGGAGGAGGAATCCAGTTTCAGCTCATGTGGACCACTTGTTCACATCTGGAGGTCACATGATCCCTGCATTTCGTCTTGATCTATGTCACCGTCCTCCAGGCTGGCCAATCAGGATGCTCGATTCCACGCAGAGTGTCAGGAATGAGGAGATCTCTGCAGCATCTGGTGTGCCCGTGATCCCACCATAAAGCACAACACCATCTTCTGGAGGGGCTTCGTTTTCAGCCACCTGTACTGACACTGCCCAGCCCGCATGCTAGGGAACAAACAAAGCTTGCCATACCTGCATTTTGCAGTTTGTATGAAAAGTGTTGTCATTTTAGCTCTGCCTGTCAATATAACTAGACATTTCAAAGCAGAACAAAATGGGACACATTTTAAAAAGGTGTCTCACTACTGGGTCATTCCTTTCATGTTTTTTGCTCAAGTTTTGACATCTGAATAAAAAACCTATGTACTTTGTTTAGTTTTTTAATACTGCATACAATATGTTGGCGATATAGAATAGTATATACTACAATATGTGGCACCTGGGTATTCAGGAACTCTTGTGGTGGTTTCTTTGATAAATTCACAGACTTCAATCTTCTTAACTGCTGGTATTTAAAGGAATATTTTTCACAAGTGGTGGTCTATCAATGCAGAGATTCTTAAACCCAAAGAAATGCAGCCTGTATGTAAATGCTGGTATCCCAAGTCTGTGTTGATCTGTGTTCATTGCTGGTCCCTAAAAGAAATGTATAACATTTTTAAGGTTGCATGCAATAAAACACATGTTACAAATACATTTTTTTCAGTGACGCCCACTTTCCTTGCATGGCCATATGAATGGCACAAAGGGCTGCCCTTTAGCCCTGTCTACTGTAATTCAATCAGTGCTTGAGCCATGACACAATAACCCTGCTGGGCAGGAGCTGACCGGACACCGGTGCGATACAAATACGCCTCTAACAGCCATGACGGGCCCTTTCTCATATCCCGCAGCTGATTTTTATAGCAATAACACAGATTTATTGCAGCCATTTCTAAATGTTTGTCTAAAAAATGTTCATAGGGCAGCCGGCTGACATATTACATTAAGTGAATGAATGACTTCACGTCTTTACGCGTTCATTTAAAGAGTAATGTGTATCCAGGTTGGGAGTTTGATTACCAAAGACTTTGTGTTTGGAGGAGTAAATCAAAAAGAAAGTTTGCTGGGCCACTCATCAGCATCTGCAGGGTGAAGAGCTGTGCTACAGTATCAGGAAGACATGCTGCTTTGAAACTCATTTTATTTGGAGATAGAATGGAAACATTTCATCCAAGATTATTTAATAATAAATAAAGATGCCTCCGTGCTGAGCTTTAATGGCGTGTTGATATTAAACTAGAGAAATGGTTTAATTTGTACATGGATAACGTGCTCTGAAAATGTCTAATCAATTTAAAGTAACCAGCCCATTCATTTTCCACATAAACTACGCACATTGGGAGGCCTAACTTGTGTAAACCTAGTTCCAATGAGAAATCAAAACTAGTTTTGTTCTGACACTTTTAAGAGGCCCAAGTGCAACAAACTATGACAGTGGCAGTCTAGCTCCAGGGTCTGCTTCAGCATTATAATTCAATATCTGTATGAAAGGAGACTCAGTCATCTTCTACCTTCTAGGTTTATGAGCATTTTGATCCCCCTTCTAGTCCTGCGAGGTTTCTAATGTATCCCATCACTGGAAGTTGTATATGATATGTCAAGCTAGCTAGCCGTAACCCATGCATAAGGTATCAGGAGCTTCCTGTAACTATTACCCGATGTACAAATAACATCAGAAACATATCACTAAACAAGGAGCTACAAAAAACATGTCAGTCAGTTCCTTGGAAGACCATTAACAGTATGTGGAATAAATAAATGTCCATGTAATTTTTAATTCAATGCCGATTGAATAAGCTGTATTCAGAATTTAAAACTTACAGCTCTGGCCAAATGTTTTGCATCATCTACAATTTTTTTTTTTTTTTTACAAAGCTATACATAATTTAGATCTTTTATTTAACATCAGGCAATCAAAGAATATACTAAACGATATCGCAAAAAGTCTACCGGAATCCATAATAGTAGTACAGTATTTCATGTTAGATTTTGAAATGTCACATTTTACAATTTTTGTCAGTTTTTCATTAAGTATATGGAAAACTACAAAGAGGTATGTAATTCAATATGTTAACATAGCACTATTCAGCATTATGCGTTTGTGTTATCAGCTCTTTAAATATCGTGTGGCAAATGAATTATTTGATTTTATGAAGCGAAATTAGTTAATTCTATAGGGTGATGCAAAACTTTTGCCTATAGCTGTAGGTTTGACATACATGGACAAGTGCATCTACCATATCCCCATTGTCAGGAATTCATTCAGAATTAGATGTTTGTTGTTACTAAGCTCAACCGTCTTGCTTTTGTTTTTGCTTCAATGAGAAAACTGATAAGGGAGAGTGACCAGACAGCAACACCAGGGTGGCTTAGCTTCCTAAAGCCTATCTATGCCAAAACCGTGTTGTTTTTTTAGCTGTTGTGCCAACTGCCCACCAAAGAGGAGAAAAGACATTCTAGAGTCATGTCTAAATCTCCATCATTCCCAGGAACACCTGCACAAAGGCGACAATCCGGGACCAAATCCAACTGATCCCCCATGAGTTTGTGGAGAGAGGGATTCTATAGCACCATGCTGTGGCCGCCATGGAGATCAAACATCCAGATGGGATAGACTCGGGGGCATAACGCTCGGTCTAGACTGCCCACTCCAACACAGGGCTGTTTATTTGCTTGGTATCGCTGTGATATGTTTGTTCCATGTCAGCCTGGTTGTCCTGTCTGGCCCTTGGTCGTGGTCTTGGCTGGAGAGCGTGGTAATGGGATTATGGTGGGTAACTGGACACTAGTTTTGATCAACCGACCTCACCTTTGTCCCTGACTTTGATTTGTGATCCAGTTGCGAGTCGTGACGTTCCATGTTATTCAAATAATTCTCCCTCAAGCAGACAGAAGAGTGGAAGGCATGTATTTAATTGAAATCCACGGCTGTCAGTTTCACAAAGTGGAGTTCAGAAGGTAATTTTTAGCTTTTGTAAACTTGTTTCTGCCTGCCACTTTGTTTGCAATAGGTGTTCAGAGTTTGAATATTCGTCATTTCTTTATGCTCTTCTTGGGCTGATTCATTTTTGCTGTTGTGAAAGGTAACACTACTTGTTAGCATCTGGTTGGGTTATTTCCAGTTTGCATATATTAAGGTGCTATTTCTTTCCAGAAAGTCTACACTGCCACTGTGAAGACAACAGGGGTCTGCATGTATCTCAATATAACTGCTTCAATATTGCCTATGGTTTCTTTAACCTAATTCAAACAAGACCATGGAACATCTGCTTGGTAATGTTGTGGTTCACCATGCTTTTCCCATGGTTATACAATACATTTACCAAAGTTTATCAAGGTTTGTCTCTGTTCTTTATCATACTTACCTATGCTTGACCAAGCTATAACTTTCTATGTTTACTACTGTCTGCTACAGTACCTCCACATACAAATACAGTATCTCTGAATAAATCTAGACTTGTGTTGTGTGGGGAGTGAAGGATGTTTTAATTAAACCATTATACATGTTTCATCTACAGTATATGTATTGAAAAAACACTTTAAAACAAAAATAAACATGATATAAAAAGTAGATTTGACATGGATGAAAGAATAGGGCAGAATGTTTGTTACTTGATTTAGTTTCATATATTCATAAAGTCAAAGGCAAATTAACATCTGCATCATCGACAGATGCTTATTGCTTCAGGTTGGAAAAGGGTTAACCAGAAAGATACAAAAAGATGCAATGAAAAGCTCTCAACGTATTGTTTTAACTGTTGTTATTGCCTCATCTCTGGGAAAAATACTTGAGGTGGCTACAGATGACAATGACTAAATAGCCCTGAGGAAAAAAGAAAACTGCTTTTACCAGATAAAAGGTTACCATCAATCTAGTGGCAGATGTTAAAAAAATGAGTTATTATTTATTCTGATGAAACAGGTTTTTAAATATGCTTATTTATTGTTGAAAGTGCTGTTTATGATGTCAGCATATTGTCAGCAATCTGTGTGCTCCACATTTATGACTTACTGTACCTTTCGAAATGTGTCTCTCTCTTTTACACACATTCTCTCTCTCTGAGGCATTCAAGATGAAAGCTAATTGAAAGAAGCAGTGAATCAGAATCCTTACGAAGGGGAGGATGGAGTTATACAGTAGTTATAGTTATAGGAATAAAGTTGTGGTATTGGGTTTAGGCTACTAATATCACATACACACCACCAAATATATTGCGTTGTATGGGCTAATACCGGGAAACTGAGTGAAGCTTATTTTCGTTAGTCATTCATGCATTACTCCACTAAAGACATTACTGAAAAGAAAGTTATGAAATCAGACCAATGTTTCGACTTTGTTGATGTCTTTGGTGTCGTTAGTTTTTGACTAAAACAATAAAATAGAAAGATGCTGCTCAGCAATAAGCAGGTTCCACGTCGACAAAGCTGCTTTGTTAATTAGAATCGGATGTTTACTGTGGATCATGTGCAGGCATGCTTTTACAATGCTTTCCTGTGCTTATTCAGCCTTTGGTCTTGGTTGTGCTTTAATTGCTTTTACTACAAGTGCTCGTACTTTACCTAAGGTTCATCATATACTGTACCACGTTATACTATGCAGCTTTTGTACTACTGTCCAAATAAATACCTACATTAAAACCATTGGCAGTTTTCTCTTCTGTATTAGTGTACAGTGTTTGTTAAATTCCTCAAGGCCTGAGCTGTGCGGATGAAGCCCCTGTGTTACTGATTAACATTTTAGAAAGAATCGAAAACTCTGCTTGGCTGCTGATAGCCATTGAGTTTCAGGTCTAATAGGGCAATAGGACAAAACATGAGGACCCCCAACTAAAGTGAGGATCAGTAAATCTATCGAAGAAGCCTGTCAGGGACTGGGGAGTGTAGGGCTTAAACTTATGGAAGTCCCTTGCATATCAATATCAAAGTCAGTCTGGATGATGTAGAGAAATAAACTGACCCGGAGCTCTGAAAGGGAGCCAGGGTGGCATAAATAACCAGCATGGGATACAAATCTTATCATTTACATGGGGTGAGGAGGCATGTTTTTGAACTGGGTTTCATTTCCAGCTGTGTACAGGACAACAGCATGGGATGCCCCAAGCTGTTCTGTAGAATTGTAAGATATATATTTTTATTTTTAAAGCACTGTAGCATCCCAAGAGGCAAATTATAAAATAGTTAACACACATATAATTGAAAAGGCTAAAACAATATTTCTTATATGCCTTTCACAAACTATTATTATTATTATTATTATTATTATTATTATTATTATTATTATTATTATTATTATTATTATTATTTATATTTATCAAATGCAGTACTGTACTGTAAACCAGTGTCTAATTATATATATATAGATATATGTCAAGGGGTATCAGGGTTACTATGCAGCTCTTCAAAGAGGCTTCTGGAAATGTGATGTCATAGAAGATTAATTTATAGCAATGTGTAGTAAACTAACACAAAGGAAAAATATTTAAGTGTAAAACTTGACAAGATTGTGGGACAGATTTAATGAGTTAATGTAGTGAAACTGCCCTGCTCATTTGCAACCCTATGAGTTAGGATGTGGAACAGGATTTCAGTTACTTACCACTGACATCTAGCAGCACAGAAAGGCACAGCAGCAGCACACAGCCATGCATGTCTCTGTCTGTACAGTATGGCAGACTTAAATGTAATCATTCATCTAGATAAATACTAATCCAATTATGACTAAACTTGATAAGGACCTTATTTAGTATCAGAATATTGGAGAAAATTGAGGTTATCTGTCTGGAAGATAATTACATTTTTTTTTTATTTATCTAGAAAACCCCTCGTCCAATTCTGATGAACTAACTCAGGGCGTGTTTTTTTTTTCCATAATGTGGGGGTGTAATGGGGCTGTCTTTCTGTTTAAATGTCATGCTATTGTATATTAAAACATTCTTTATCACAGCTTACTGTATCAGAATCTGAGGGTATAAAGTCAGCATTAGTCCTTCCATTTCATCTGTATTTTACTTACAGCTCATACACAACAGTTATTTTTGGTGCTGGGACCAATCAATCGAAAAAGCATCTCAGCCCCAAAAAGTCTATAATGCATAATATACATAAAAAATAGAGGGCTGAGAAGGATAAGAGTTAATTAAAATAAGTGATTAATATTAAAATGAATTCCATGTTCAAGTGCAATGTTTCATGTTGTTAGCTGGCTGAGGGGCACTTGCACATATGCAGCCCCCTCCTCAGGGTTCACTGTCAGTTGAACTCAGGACCCCCAACCCCACCTCTGAAGGGAAAGAGATTTGTTCAGGGCCAAAGTTCACCAACATGAGGCTCCACGGATAACACTGTGGCCTGGCCCCATGGTGGGATCATGGAGAATGTTGAGAACATCCACACTGCAAGAACGCTCAGTGACAGACAAAACCACAGGGGCTGAACAACTGAGCTCACAAAGAAAACACCTACACCATGAGCTTGACCAGCGATCTTTAATACAGTGTGTTTTTTTTTTTTTCAGTTGCTCTTCGGTGTTTGCACCTTTTTTATAGTTCCTTTTAATTTATGTTTGGGGGTAAAAAACACACTGTATTATGAGAAAGGATTGGGGATGTTTGTAGTGTTACTTACTGTATTCAATAACAGACGTTTTTTAGCGTGACAGGCCTGACAGGACATTGATATGAGTGGAACATTGATATTTCTAGTCACATCACATCTTGCTTATATGTATATTTGTGTATTTGCGTTCATTTACTGCCCAAAACCAACTCGAGATATATATTATCGTGTGATAATATATTCTGACCAATGCAGTATATTCTTCTTCTTAAGTGAAACTGTGGGCTTGTTTTGTCACTGAGGGTTAGGGATGCCTGCCCTGACCCTATTACATTCGCCCCTGGAGTGCTAACTTTACGGTCACTCATTCTGCAACAGACTCCTTGCCACAGATCATCATTTAAAAATTAACTCTGTGGTCTAATTCCAGGGCAATTATTTGCTCTCCTATGCTCTGGGTAATAGAGCTGTTATCCCTGTTAATTTTAAGGGCTGTTTGAATTCTATTAGAATATCAAATTACCCAGTGCCTTGCTCAGGGCGAGAGTCTGTATGTTACCCTGACAGAGAAGCTGTCATTGGATGTCCAAGTTAGCCATGTTTAAAAGCAAACGTCTTTGTTTTATTGTGGAGGAGAGAATCGACTTCTCTCTTTACAGAGCCTCTGTAGAGAATCGCTGACAAGCTAATCCAGACTGCACTGAAAGATGACCTTTGTGCATATGCTACTTATTAAACTTGCCCTTGTGATCAAGAACAAAGTTATTGAAAAACATAAAGAAAATGAATTATTCTAAATACAACCAAATGGCACACAGAACCATTTTCTATCTGAAAGATATTTAACATAAAATTGTCAGAAAATCTGAAATTATAATTAAATGGTAAGCTTTATACATCACGTATTACCATTGCTGTTATTTCATTAAATGGTTTTAAATGTAATATACAATAATAAGTAGAATAATGTTCTAATAATATTTTCCAAATTACATTTTTTTATATTGCAAAAATTCCAAAAAAGTCATGTTTTTAAATGAATTAATTTACTGCACCAATCTCTATGACATGAATGCTGTACAAACAGAAACTTTTGTCAGGTGATTATTTTCCAAATTTCCTGTGGGGTGCACAAACACTAAAAACGCCCCCAGGGTGAGATCTTGTTTTTGCTCTTCTTCCAGCATTTAATAACTGAATTCACCCCACTAAAAAAATGCAGCATTTTTTTTCTGTGACTCTGTAAACAGTAGTAATTCTAGCAGTAGAAAAAATGAGAGTATGCTAATTTTTTTGAAATATCACACTACTCTTTCCTCACCAGATAGTTATGAGCTGCTACTCCTCAGGCTCGCGCACACATTCACAACATCAAATTTATAATGTAATCTCACCTCCTTAACATATTTATGAGATAACTTGATGGGTGTTTCTATGGAGGAATTGGGAGTGAGGAGTCAACTCATCGCCCCAAACCACTGTAAATCTGCTTTGGTTACATCATTGACGGCAGCACTTTTCTTTCATTACACAAGTCCTGGAAGAACTCTGGGATAAATGACTCTCAAGGACCTGCTCATTAACAATTGAAATTGGCCCCTTTGCTTCCTTTCCTGCAGCAATCCCTTTCCTTTCCTTTTAGCCTTTGATGCAATAAAATAAAACGAAAGCCCTGAGTGGAATGATTTTGAATTATTCAGGCCTAGTTAAGCTGGGTTTTCTCATGACACAAAACCTAGCCATCTTCACCACGAATTATGACCATGCCAACCTGCACCTGTTCCACAGTCTTTAATCACAAACCAAGTTTTGCCAGGTTGGAGCACATGCATTTTTGATTGTTTAATTAGGTTCAGATAGAGGCTAAAGAAGGGAGAAGTTGGTCAGAGTATGAGAAGGCCAAAATAAAACAACAAAGTTCTGCACCAAGGGTTCATATACACGGGTCGGTTCTTCTTGTGCTTGCAAGTACCTGTTTGTATTTGCAGTTGTTCTGAGTAGTTCTGAGTGCCATTGCTTGAATATTGAGTTTTGTTAGATTCAAATCTGTCGATTTATTGGTTGTTATTGAGTTATTGGACCAAATATAGATCCCTTATTGACAGTAGCATATGACTTACAGAAACTGTCACAAGAAACTGGGTTAAATGGGTTTTTCATATGTTTTCGTACCAAATATTAGTAGTCGTAGTAGTAGTAGCTGGTGTTGTACTTGTCATAGTAGTAGTATTATATTCAATTATATTTGTGTGTGTGTATGTATCCAGACCTGCAGGGTATGCAATCTATTAAACATTGATGTTCCTGCTGTCTTAATTTTTATATAGCATTCATAATTAATTTGAGTTTCTGGTATGTATGAGTATCTCTTGCTATACTGAGTTTAAGTTCAAAGCAATGGCATACTGTGTGATGTCTATCCACTGTCTATAGTTTCGCCACCTCTAACTGGGCTAAAGATGTTACTGGCTATGGGATCAGTCAATCAGTTTTAATAGGGAGCCAGAAAGGAGATGAATGGCTGTGTTGAACCCATTAATGACTCAAACACAGCCCTGCTATTTACACTAATGAGGTCACAGCACATTACCCTCTCAGTACACAATGGTGCACTCCTGTGATTCTGCTTGCCAGTGCTGGGCATCAGAGCAGCGGAATAAATCGAGGCGCTTCCCTGATGCAAACACATTTAGATCAGGTCCATTCTTGTAAGACCTTTGGATATTTTATTACAGTATCTTGAGGGGTTTGTTATTATCATTCCCTGCCTTCCGTTAAAAATATAGAGCACAATAAAGTATTGTGTTGTCTCCCTTATATTGGGAGGATTCAAGCGTTATGTAGATTGGGTATGAATGTGGAAGTGATGTTGTTAATCAGGTAGGTTTTTGCAGTTTATCACGTATCAAACCTGTATCTGGCTAGTGAAGGAACGGAGACAGCGGGCTATGTTATGTATGTATTTTGAACTGTAGAAACTACTTTCAATAGAGAGAAAAATGATTGTCTCCTGAAATTCTGCAACTTGTTCCCTTGCAATAAGTATCAACTGTTGACTATTTAATATGGTGGGAAAATAGTTTACCATACAGCTCTGTTGCCATGATTAGTAGCCTTGTATAAAGGATTTTAGATGATACATCTATGGAACAGTTGTGGGGAAAGGGGGATATGTAACTTGACAAACTGTGGATCACTCATCCTGACACTGCCATTCCTAGAGGATATCTTCAACCTCTTAATTCACTTTGTCTTCTGATTTGCATGTTGCTGCCCCTTTTCTCTTTCAGAAAAGATTGAAAAAGACCATTTTAATACCAGTGTATTACCATGAAGAAACCCTGTCCAGCAGCAGACGGTAACATGCCCAACACAATAGATCTGGATTACAAATTACACACGCTCCAGATTTGCTTGTGGACTTGCACTGATACGGCTTATATTTTGCGGTCACATTTTGTAAACACCGGTCATTTTCATTTTATTTATTGCAATGTGCAAGCAAGTGCTGCCTTTGGAAAGATCAGCTCTGTCTAACATCGCAAAAGCAAGTGGAAAAAGAGACGCCCTTGACTCATGCTATAGACCCCTGAGTTTCACTGAAGGCTGGTGACATTCTATGAACACCTTTTTTTAAACATGGATCTGTGTTGGTAAGATCTGTGAGAGGGACATGATGTCTGCCCTCCTATTAAAAGGCATTTTTATTTGTTTGCTTCATATATATGTGTAATTCAACCGGAATTCAATATGTTGTAGACAACAATGAATCTGGCACTATCCTTGCCATGGTAGAAAATGCCAATATAACATGTCCAATATAGGAGAGAGGGCAGTTACAGCAACCTCTAATCCAGGCAGGTAGGTAGATGTGATCAGAGCTCTTCACAACCTCGCGGAAAGGGGGAAAAAAACAGCATGTTCTGAGAAACATGATAAGTTAACCCTCTCTCTCTGTTGGCATCCAGGGAATCAAAGAATTCCTTAACTGATCAAATTTACCTGAAATAATGTGCATATGGGTTTTCTGTGGCAACAGCTGCGGCTGGCTCTGAATGTTATAAATTAACCCTGTAAAAAACTAACTAATAATAATTAAGATTTATGCCCTGGACAAGTTTTTTTTTTTAAATTACAAAAAGGGTGTGTGTGAGGGGGGGGGGGGGATAAAAGTAATTAGCAGTTTAATTTTAAATTAGCCTTTAATTTCCTTTCTGCTAATGTTCTTTAAAGAAGAACAAGCCAAACTGCACCCATAGAGGCAGGCGAATGTTTTGGGATCAGGTGTTAGACTGCATCTGTGGAGAGTATTTATGAGCATGCAATACGTGCCTTTTTGGAGCAAGATGGCGGCTGAGTAAAATACCACTCATGCCAGTGTTTATTTTGAAACCCTCGCTGGCCATTCAGAAGGAAGGAGAGATATAAGCAGATACAGTGGCTTTGAACTGCACGCCTTATTTTATTTACAATGCGCAATGGTGTGAAATTCTCTTGAGATCTCCTCTGTGTGTTTTTTATGTCAGTCTTGGACTCAATTACAAGATGTTTGGAGTTATTGCAACATAATTCTAATTGCCTCCTTCCCTTCAGGATATCGGAATGGAGCCCAAAAGTCTTGCATCCCTTACATTCAAAATATCCATATGCATTTCTCCCAACAAATAGAGATTTTTAAGCTAATGCTGCATTTTATATCAAGATATTTAATTTGTTCCCCATAACTTTATATACCGAGCACCAAAAGAAACTTATCACTATTATAACACATTTATTTTCGAAAAAAAAAGGTATATAAATGATGGCATTGACTAAATGTTTTTGGTTTCTTTTTAATCGCTCGATCATTCATCCCTGACCACGACACGCTTGAGTGACTATGACTGAATCATATGCACGTATCACCTAATTAGTGAGACAGTTGATTGGACACTGGATATGGAGTGGTTTCAGCTGTTGAATTACAAGCTTGAATAAAAGCAGTAAAGATAATCACAGAAAAAAAAAACTATATGCCAAGTCTGTCAAGAGAGCAGCGCATTTGTGCAATCGGCATGTTGGAGGCTGGACTAGGGCAGCGTACTGTGGCTTGCCGTCTTGGGTGCTCACAGCCAGCAATTTCAAACCTGGCGAGACGGTATAACCAGACACACTGTCAATGACAGGCCACGAACTGGGAGACCAAGAGTCACAACACCTGTCCAAGATCGACAGATCATTTTGCAGCATCTTTGTGATGTCAATTGTTAATCAGCACAATAAAAAAGTCACTCCACCTGCTCTCAAACAGAGTTTGTCATTTTTCGATCTAGTGAATTTTATCCAAATATAAATGATAAGTTTCTTTTGATGCTCATATAAGTGATATGTTTCTTTTGATGCTCAAATATAAGTGATAAGTTTCTTTTGATGCTCAGTATATATTCGAAGCATGTCCCACAATGACTACTGGTTGAGCTGGAGACTGGAAGCCAGGAGATTGTGGGTTTAAAGACAGCTCAGCCTTTAAGCTCCTGTTTACGTCTAAGGGAATGACACTTTAATAGCCTGACCCTATCTCACATACGTTACTGTACATGCACTCACCCATACATACAGACAAACACCAACGCAATCTGCTAACATACAAACACACAAACTGAGAAGGAGATAATATCTTAAAAATCATTAGTAAATTAATTGTCAGCTGAAACCTTGAGAAAGATGTTATTTATATGCCGCTCCAAGCTGATTTGTAATAAGTAATGCAAGTAATATTTCAAAAAAAAAAATGGGTGCTTATCTGATAGTGAACATCTGTTACTGAATGTCTTTGAGCTTGTTCTAAATACGGTTAAATAAATGTCAGGGCTAAGCAGCGTGGATTTTATCATTACAGACATGTAGATTGACGTGACTTAATTTGAGGCCTTTTGTCATGTAAGCTTTTGTAGTGATTTATTGATAATCCTGAGAAAAATAAAATTTCAAGGAAAAGGACATGCTCTATTTGAAGGCTAGTAGGTTGGGCAGAACACCACGTTCTGAAAAGAGAAGCATTTGTAACCTGCTGTCTTGTTATTATACTTACAAATGTGAGAAGACCGTACAGTGTCATCAAGCACAGTTGGTTAAAATGTACGTATGGCTGAAAAGGCCATGGGAGCACACAAATAAATGACCATACTAATTCAGATTTTTAAAACATGCTGTTTGTACTTTGCAATTACTGTTTCATGTTCCTTATCTTCATTTTGGATCTCTACCCAAAGTAGACCCCAAGTGAAAAACTAGAAGTTCAAAATACATGGATTTTAACCGCACTTAAGGTTCGTTATACCCAGATGAACTGTATATTGCTATTAGAATGTAATTGTAATTAAACCACATTGTAATGGTAAGTGTTGCTTCACAATCTGCAGTTGTATCGAAGATTAATGAAGTTTCACTGAAGTTACATTTCATATGGGTTTATCAATATTTACCAACCAGGCTTTTCCAATAGATCTATATTATTCTGAGTGCAAATGTTCAACACTTTACAACACAGACATATCATTAATGAAAAAAAAAACACCAAACCCCATACTGAAAATAATATTCTCAATATATTTGTGCATATTACGTTTGATTTACTCAATTTTATATTTTAATTTTATGAAAACTAGAAGCCATGTATAGACTTAAATATATTACTTTACAGGGTGTTTTGTTGACAATATATTTGAATTATAATTGGACAGGGTGAAAATACCCCATGATGTTTGTTGTACCATGATAACTGCTAGAAGAAGCTCATGTCACTATATAACATGAACTAAAAGACATCAGAGAACAGTTTCATGCTCATGTAATGAGAGATTAATTGTCTAGTTAATTATATTAGAGTCAATCCTCAATCCAGATCATCGCTGCCATGCAGTCTGTTCCAACTAGAGATTGCCGGCTTGCCAAATTGTGTGATGGTTTTGTCAGATTAACAGATATTTACTGAATTGCAATGATATTTCACTTTTTACCTAAATCCCTGTAATTCAGCGCTTGAGAGGTGAGAGGAAAGAGTATTGCCCTACTTTGACACCAAATGCTGTGTGACTGTGTAAATGTTTTCCCAGTAGCGAAATTTAACCTTAAGTTTCTGCCACTGAGAAAAAATATACTGCTTTGCGTGTGTGTGGTTGCAATGCATGTTTCATATTTCTAAAACCAGAGCATTCAGAAATGTATTAGTTAAAAGGCATTCATAAAAAATGATATATAAAAGGACCAATCCCTTACTGAGAGGGCAAAGGAAAAAAACGTAATAAATCCTTCATCTGTAATAAAATCTGCACATTGTAAAAATAAAAAAATAAACTGGAAACTGTAATTGTAATCAAATACTGGACTCCATAGCAGTCTCTGACAAACTCAGATGGAGAGAATTACGAGATGCCAAAAGATGTCTGACAGTGAGTAAAATTGCCAAATTAAGGAGCTGCCATTTAATCCGTTTTATGTTGCATCTGCAGTGGGGACCTCAAAGAGACTTGTAGGGTATGTGCTGCGAGCCGTCATGAAGGGTTTTAGTGGAAACCTTGTGGAAAATGTATTTTCATTAGGCTTTGGGCACTCTAGTAATTATACTCTAATTCAATCTAATTAACAGGCTCAATTACTCTGGAAAAAGCTCATTAAGATTACTGGTGGGCACGCAGAGATCTGAAAGCTTTTTTTTTTCATTGAGATCTGAACTGAGCTAAAGTGCAGTCGTTTGAATCTAACTAAAATGCCAATTGTTTTTTATTCATGTTTTTCTGCACTAGTTTCCTAACCACCACTCGCACACCCCCCACCCCCAACCCGTATTAAAAAAAAGAAAATACCTCAAATAGATTTGATTGTATCTCAGATATAAGGGTTCCAGGGTTATAGTTTCACATGGGTCCCTACCAACACCAGAAAACAGATCTGTTCATTAAGTAATGTGCTTGATTGTGAATTTAGGAGATAAGGAAATAATGTAGTCAAATCATAAGTATTCAAAGAATCAAACCACCTGATGTGTCACATGACTGTGTGGTGTGTAAGACCTAGGGCGGTTCAAGGCATGATAGTTTATAAATGATAGTTTATTCCACACTGCAACTAAATCCCAGAAATAACTACTGCTGTCAAAAGCAACAGGTGGATGATGTAGGAAAACTATGGTTGCAGAGTAGTGTAGCCGATTAATATGTACACTAAACCTTTAATAAGGTAGATGAGAGATATGGAGAAATGTTATTTAAATAAAAAATGAACCCTACAGTTGCTGAAGAAAGAGCAGTCTCTGTGAAGCCCTGAGAGTGACATAATAAAAATCCCAGTATGGGTTAAAAACTGCTAACTTGTTAAATTTCACAGCTGGGATGGAGAGCTGTGCAGAGAAATGCGAACCGCGTCTGTTATTGCACTGCTAGGTATGCTGCATTCAGCAGCTTTAGCTGAGCTCTTCGGGGAGCCTCCGTCAGTGTAGAGCGGCAATACCCCCTTATAAATAACTACCATAAATGTACATGTATGCAACAACAAAAAATGCCATACAAGTATTAATAAACAGCCTATAATAAAACAGTGTTAAAAAAAATCTTGTGACCATAGACTCATGGTGCATGATGTTTTGTGCTACTATGTAATTCTCTTTTAATAATAATCAATGCTTTTAATAAAATGGCAATAGATGCTGAAGGATTGTTAAACAAATGGAGAAGCGTAGTTCCAGTTTCATTAAAAAGACACTAGACACTAGAACTGTATTGTTACCTGGTCTCACTCACTCTCATGGTGCCATTCTCACTCTGGCAGACAGAGGAAGGAGCAATAGTGTGGTACTTACAAAATCTTCAAGAACACAAAGATATTCAGTAAAACAACGAGCGACCCATGATATTAATACAAGGTAAGAACATGTTGTTTTCAAGCCGTGGTTATCAGAGCAGAGATAAAGAGAGATTTGTTTAAATTTGTTTAAGGAGGCCTCCTGTGGCAGAAGCAGCCAGCCCTGAGGACAGTCGTCCAGGTGTGCAGACTGGCTCTGAGCCACACTGGAGAGCAGAGAACTCACATACTCGGCTCCCACTCGCCACCATTAATTACACATCTGTGCGGCGAAACAGACTTAATGACAACAAAAACTCAGGCACAAACAGGTGACAGAAAGCGCTGATTGTGGTTAAAGGATAGAAACGGCTCCTGAGAGACCCGCCTCTGGCGGAGCGAGGATGATTATTGTGGTCTCTCTCTCTCTCTCTCTCTCTCTCTCTCTCTCTCTCTCTCTCTCTCTCTCACACAACTTTAATTCTGAACCTTCTGCGTGAAAGGCCTGGTGTGCGACTGGTGTTGCATTTCAGTACTTGTTTTCTTTCATTGAAATCTGCCTTGTGTTGATACAGGAGGTGGCAGGTCCATTGATTATAATGTGTTTATTGTTTAGTTGGTGTATATGGGGAGACTCTTGTGGTACCTTGCCTATGACAGAGCTCACATTTAATATGGAAAGTACCAGTATGTGACTGTAGGACATGAAGAAATGTCATGATTTGATTCTCCTTAATCATTTTAGGTGGTCTTGAGTGCTTTCCAAGGAAAATCTAAGACTGGAAATTAACATTTGTGTTTATGGTCCCTTTTGACAAAGTCTGTTTTGATGGATTCGATTATATTTTGTAGTTTAATTTTAAGGTACATTTAAACAAACCCTATAAATAAGCTATGTGTTACTAAATATTTGACAGTTATTAACAAGGAATAACAGTTTATTACAATAGCATTGCTAGCCTTAGTTAAAAACATAAGAACATAAAGTTTACAAACGAGAGGAGGCCATTCGGCTTGTTTTGGTTGTTATTATTATTATTATTATTATTATTATTATTATTATTATTATTATTATTATTATTATTATTTATTTCTTAGCAGATGCCCTTATCCAGGGCGACTTACAGTCGTAAACAAAAAATACATTTCAAGAATCACAGTACAAGTATTAATACAATTAAGAGTAAGATCAAATACAATGACTTCCGTGCTAGTAAGTACAAGTATATGACAAAATACGATTCAATAGTGGAGCAGATAACAGTGTCAGTGATAGTTACATCAGGATATAATTAAATACAAAATACTACACATTACATAACTCTGTAAATTACAGGATTAAATGCAGTAAAATAGGGAGCAGATAAGTGCAAGTAAACCACATTAAGGAAGAGTGATAAAGTGTCCAGAGGGAAAAGAGGAGTTCTACAGGTGCTGTCTGAAGAGATGAGTCTTGAGGAGGCGCCGGAAGGTGGTCAGGGACTGGGCAGTCCTGACATCTGTAGGAAGGTCATTCCACCACTGCCGGGCGAGGGTGGAGAAGGAGCGGGCTCTGGAGGCAGGGGAGCCTAGAGGAGGTACAGCCAGTCTTCTTCAGTGCAGGAGGAGCGGAGGGGTTCAGTGGGTGTGTAGGGAGAGATGAGGGTCTGGAGGTAGCTGGGTGCAGTCTGGTCAAGGCATCTGCAGGTGAGTAGCTTATTGATTTGTTAGTAGCTTATTGATCCCAGAATCTCATCAAGCAGCTTCTTGAAGGGTGTCAGGGTGTCAGCTTCAACAACATTACCTGGGAGTTGGTTCCAGACCCTCACAATTCTCTGTGTAATTTTCCAGTCGATCACATTATTATTTATTTCTTAGCAGACGCCCTTATCCAGGGCGACTTACAATTGTTACAAGATATCACATTATTTTTCCATACAATTACATTATTTTTTACACATTATGTTTTACATACAATTACCCATTTAGGTTTTTACTGGAGTAATCTAGGTAAAGTACCTTGCTCCAGAGTACAGCAGCAGTGTCCCCCAGCTGGGATTGAACCCATGACCCTCCGGTCCAGAGTCCAAAGCCCTAACCACTACTCCACACTGCTGTGTAAAAAAGTGTCTCCTATTTTCTGTTCTGAATGCCCCTTTTATCTAATATCCATTTGTGACCCCTGGTCCTTGTTTCTTTTTTCAGGTCGAAAAAGTCCCCTGGGTTGACATTGTCAATACCTTTTAGAAGTTTGAATGCTTGAATCAGATCATCGCATAGTCTTCTTTGTTCAAGACTGAATAGATTCAATTCTTTTAGCCTGTCTGCATACGACATGCCTTTTAAACCCGGGATAATTCTGGTCCTTCCGGACTTCCTGTGTAGTTTTTATGAATGAGATGAATGAGTGAGTGAGTGAGTGATGCTACTCAGGTAGGCGGGTCAAACAAGCTCTTCAATCGTAGCTCTGTCTCTGTCCCTTGAAAACATAAAATGAAAGATCTTTGAGATTCATTTTGGCCTTTGATCGGACATTTACGGGCCCCCAGGACTAGACCGGATAACAGGGTATACTAAATGGTATATATTTATAGCTTGGTAGAACTCATTTCTGGAATTATCACCACAGATAATACGTGGGAAGACCATCCAAGTGCCATACTCCAAGTGCCATACTCCAAGTGCCATACTCCAACTCAGAAGCCTGCCTGCCTGCCTGCCTGCCTCCCTCCCTCCCTCCCTGCCTGCCTGCCTGCCTGCCTCCCTCCCTCCCTGCCTGTCTGCCTGCCTGCCTGCCTCCCCTGACTGCCTCCCTCCTTCCCTGCCTGCCTGCCTGCCTACCTCCCTCCCTGCCTGCCTGCCTGCCTGCCTCCCTCCCTCCCTGCCAGCCTGCCTCCCTGTCTGCCTCCCTCCCTCCCTGCCTGCCTCTTTGCCTCCCTCCCTGCCTGCCTGCCTGCCTGCCTCCCTGCCTGTCTGCTTGCTTGCCTGCCTGCCTACCTCCCTGCCTGCCTGCCTGCCTGCCTGCCTGCCTCCCTCCCTGCCTGCTTGCCTCCCTGCCTGCCTGCCTCCTTGCCTGCCTACCTCCCTCCCTGCCTTCATGCCTGCCTTCCTGCCTGCCTGCCTGCCTCCCTTCCTGCCTGCCTGCCTGCCTGCCTCCCTGCCTGCCTGCACTCTGCTGTAATGAGGATAATCGATGGAGCCTCTGACAGGAGCCGGGTGAAACGGTCAAGCAGGCGTTACCAGGCTGATAAGAAACATAATGAGGCGCTGCGGATGATAATTTTCCATGTCTCTCTCACTCTTTTTCCCTGCAGAGGTAGCACTTGTTTACCATGTCATTCCAGTTGTTTTCCTTCACTAGGATCCTAAAACACAAAATGTCTCTCCAGGGTGGATCTGCAAGTTATATCCTTGCACTGTGATTGCAGAGGTAACATATTATTGCTCTGTAAAATATTCCATGCTCTGTTTAGTAAGAATACAAACATTACGCTCTGAAACTCTCAATGCTTGGAGTCAAAAAATCTGCGTCAGGTTGAAGGAGCATCACAAATGCAGTTGCTTAGTTGTGTTTCTAACTCAAAAGAGGTCATGTAAAGCCCTGTACCTTTTTTAAATTGCTTTACATTACCTTTCATGAGGTAGAAACAGTTCACCAGAGTGGAAGTCATTCAAATAATCTGCAAACACTCTTAATTAAAGGAATCTGCCATAACAACTTTTCATACAAAGACAGAAAAATGACAACCACTAATGAAAATGATCTGCATATAAGTCTCACACATGCAGGAAGTATTGAATTATAATTCTAAGGATGCTAGAACACTATGTTTAAATTGAAATAACTTAAATATCTCTGTCTCACTAATTTTATTCTGTTCAAATAATTGTATTCATCTCTGAAAGCTAGATTTGCCCTCACACTTCACAATAGGACCCAGATGACTCATTTTCTAAATGTGAATCTATACCTATTTTGGGGTTGCTTGGGCTTCCTATTAATAACTAGCTCTTGTAAATCTGCTTGAAAGTTGGCATAGAAGAATCTATTGCATGGTTCTTATATGGTGTTACCATTCTGTTAAACCGGTGCCAGCGTGGAGTGTCTCAGATTCCTTACGTTAAGAAGACAGGGATATTGATCAGTCTCACACACGGCTCACAAAACAAACAGGCATCTTTCGTCACACTCTGTCGACCACTGAAGATAAAAACGGGGAAAAAAAACAATCTTGATTGCCTTCAGATCGCATCTCTGCTGTTGAAGAATTACCGAGCATTAAGTCAGGCTCTTCTCTGAACTGGCAATGAACTTTGCTTTCTACATATAAATACAGCACGCGCTCAGCAGCCAATCAGGGGGCTGGCTCGGGGGCATCATCTCAGAGCGCTGACTTTCACATTACGATAATGTGAATCTCTCTCAGCCTGTAATAACGGCAGCCATGAATAAAAGACTGTCTTTCCTTCACTCGTTCGCTCTCCCGGCAATGACATTCTTTGCATACTAATGAAAGGGAAGCTGTGGGCTGCCAGGGGAGATGAGTGCTCTACTGTGGCACCCAGCCATGTGCAGGATTGCAGAAACAAGGGTGTCTCCAGGAACCAGGAACATTACTTGGCTTCATACTTTCTTGCCTACTCGCAATCAGAGTCAGTCAGTGTCAAAACCAGGACGGACTGGATGTGACTCCTGTGTTTGTAGCACTACCTCGCCACTCCACTAGAGGCCAACACACAACATTGGTGGAAATTTCAATTGCCTGGAATGTCCAGGTATGACCAGATGATATAAAGGCTGAGTTGTTAACAAAGTGGATTCTTTGGACTGCTGGTCCCTGAATTCTACGATTTATGAATGTGAGATTACATCCCATTAAAAAGGCCTTGGGCTTGAGGTATACATTCCAGTAGGACATTACCATGGGCAGCAGGTTGTTGAGCTCCTATTGGTGGATATTCTCTTTGAGAGCAGATATTCATCCTTGGGTTTACTGCAATCCCCATACTATAGTCCTTACTATAGTCCAGCCACATACATTATAGTTATCCTAATTATAAAATCATAAGAGTACGATGTGAATTATGAGAGCTGTATTTATGTACGTGGCACATGTTTTAACTTATGAATCATAACCAACTAGAGGGCTGTCGCAAACTTGTAAATTCCAATGCACATCGAACCTCAGACCAATGCATGCCTTCTTATGAAGCTCTTACAGGCCTTCCGGTCAAAGTGGAAAGCTTTGATTGATTACATGTATGTCAATAACATAGAAGTGGCCTCCGACAGTGTTTGTTTCATCTGAGTGATGTTTATTCCAATTAACAGGACGTACCTGTTAAACCTAATCAGCAAAGCAAAGTGGGAGTGCTATATTTTCTTTTTAAATACACAGATAACAGATATGAATAAGTAGTATATGTCATCAGCTCCTGTTCAGGCCTCAAGCCTGTATCCCCCTCGTACAAAGTGACCTGTATGCCATTTAGCTGGTGACTGCTGAAAGGTGAATAACATAATATTCTGCAAATGGGATCTTCCCTGTTTATATTATTGGACACCTGGTCATTGGAACCATTCCAGATTCTCCTATTAAAATGCGTTTTTAAATACAAAGAGACTGGCAAAGTGCTGTCTCCTTTCTGCCGGCACGTCAACCTATCAGAAATGTCATGTGTAACCTTCACAGTGCGGTTTAATCTCAGCGCAGCGCTGCAGGCAGTGTTTTGACATTTTAAACCCCACAAATGACAACAGCACTTAAAGTCGTTGTAATTCTCAAACAGCCAGTTCTCAGAAAAATAAAACAGACACACTGCTTTTTTTCAGCCGGTTGTATTTCTTAACTTAACAGCTTTGACATGGCCATTGCAAACAAAGCAACATATTGCCTCTTCAAAAATGTATACATTAACCAGAGAAGCACTTTCATTTTGTGTTCCTTGTATAAAATGCTCTTAGTGTAATCTCTATGTAATTTATGTAACAAATAACAAAATTGCAACATAAATACAGACAAATTGACTGGTGCCCAGAACACTTTAAAAAACATTAATAATGTGATATCCTGGATAAATTAATCACTATACAATAAATAACAAACAAGGCCTGAGAAAAATGCAAGAGTCATCCTTAGCTTTACATATAGCATCCTTCTCAAGCCTGTCTGGATGTTATGAATCTCCAAAACTGTCACTTGCTGTAAACTGTTTTCTGTTATCTGCATAGTCCTTATAATATATCATTGATGCATATCTTTAGGTGTGCAGCATAAAGTTTGTATGCATGAGGAGGGGGGTTCATTTCGCATTATGGATGAAGTGCTTCATACAAAAGAAACATTTAACATTGCCCAAGGCGTTATCTAAGGATGAAGCTCTCAGTCAACAGAAGGGCCATTCTCTCAGGTAAGTGTCCTCCTGCAAGGTCTCAGCAGGACTGTTCACAGGCGTGCTGAGGAGAGAGAGTGTGGGGCAGCTGTCAGCTTGGCGAGCCAGGCAGACAGTAAATGCATTCTCACACTGTCCAAGAAAACTGCAGGATGTCTGGGGAGGTATTCATTCACAAATGGACCCACTCAAACATGCATGCATGCATTCAGACATACATACATTTATACATGTGTTGTTAATGTTTGCTGATTATTAACACAGAATAACAGTGAATTACTGTTTCACAATATTTCCGACAATAATAGTGTAAAACTTAACAATAATGTTATTAATAACATAATATTAAGTAGTTAAAAGGGTTTAAATGCCTTAGTAAGGTGTTTTTATAACGCTCACACTCAGTCACAAATAATAATAATAATAATAATAATAATAATAATAATAATAATAATAATAATATTGTTTAGAACATATTACAAAAATCCTTGAACTAAAGTTTTACTGTTTTTTTTTTATTTGTTTTTTTTTGTGCTAGTGGTAGAACTATGTACTGCAATTGGAACATTATGTTTTTTTCAATGCCAATAAGCAGTAACACATTCAAACACTCCAATTATTTACTGATTATCCGATAGGGCAAGGTGTCTATACTTGTAGCAAACACCACAGCACGTACTGTATGCATTCAGCGCAAGCCAGTGCAGGATACAGCGTTGCTTTTAAATTACACATGGGACTGATTGCACTTGCCTGATTAACAGCTTGTAAGCAATGCAACATGACACTAACTTGATGCTTGTTTGCCTCCCTTTCTCTTTGCCTGTGTTACATAACGCATTGACATTCTTTACATATAAGGTCCTTCTTTATGGGCTGGTGATGTTCTGCTGAAAGAGAGAGTTCTGCAGTAAATACATGGAGTGAACTGATACAGGACGTTACCAGTACTGTCACTGCAGTCAGGATGCTATTGTGAACACAGACCATACAGATACCGTCCAATGCTAGAGTATAGGGTGGAGAAGGAGCAGGCTCTGGAGGCAGGGGAGCATAGAGGAGGTACAGCCAGTCTTCTAGTGCAGGAGGAGCGGAGGGGTCGAGTGGGTGTGTAGGAGAGATGAGGGTCTGGAGGTAGCTGGGTGCAGTCTGGTCAAGGCATCTGTAGGTGAGTAGCTTATTGATTTGTTAGTAGCTTATTGATCCCAGAATCTCATCAGGCAGCTTCTTGAAGGGTGTCAGGGTGTCAGCTTCAACAACATTAATGGGGAGTTGGTTTCAGACCCTCACAATTCTCTGTGTAAAAAAGTGCCTCCTTTTTTCTGTTCTGAATACCCCTTTATCTAATATCCATTTTTGACCCCTGGTCCTCGTTTCTTTTTTCAGGTCGAAAAAGTCCCCTGGGTCAACATTGTCAATACCTTTTAGAATTTTGAATGCTTGAATCAGATCACCGCGTAGTCTTCTTTGTTTAAGACTGAATAGATTCAGTTCTTTTAGCCTGTCTGCATACGACATGCATTTTAAACCTGGGATAATTCTGGTCGCTCTTCTTCAAGACTCCTAGAGCAGATCACAGATCAGCAGAAATTCTGAGTAATGTCGCTCTTCCATAGAAAAATAATTGTTTTGTGTGATACATATTTTTCTGTCTGTACTTTTTCTGACGGGGTATGAGGGCAAAAAAAATAAACACTCTGAATGGGGCAGCCATTTGTAACTGCTTTCTCTCTCTCTCTCTCTCTCTCTCTCTCTCACTCTCTCTCTTTCTGCTTCTCTGTCTCTCCCTTTCCCTGACAGATGCCTGGGAGCCTGAGGCTGTGGTTAAGGTGACGAGATGCAGAGATTCTTTATTAACATTTCATTCCTGCTCACTACACGACGTAAATTAGGTGGGGTGTTAAATTCAGCTGATTGGAGAGATATGTCACCGCGATGCCAGCTGATTGGACAGGCTTGGTAATCCTGCAGTGAATTCCATTACCACTTTTATATTGTCCGAATTAGTGAGTTGACAGGGATTCTGATTGCCTTTTGCTGCGGGTTGCACTGAGATCTGCAAGCAGCATGGATTGCTATTAACACAGACAATCAGCACACGACAATCAAAATCAATAGATACCAAGATTGGGTTTGTGTTTCGTTTCATGTTGTCTTTGCTTTCTCTCTCTGGGTGTGCACTGAATGGAAATCACTTAAATGTGTAGCTGTCACTATTTAAAGTGGCTTCCAATCGGAGAAACTCCATGGGTCGTTTATTTGTTTGTTTGTTTTCAAGCACCTAAGTTATTGAGGAGACCAGTATACTGTAGATCAGAACAGTAGCTTATTGGCTAGAGGAGTAAGGCGAGGAAATGTGGGTTCAACACACATTTACCATCAAAAATAAGAAATTATGGCAGATCAATCACTCAATCTTTATTTTATATAGCGCCTTTCATAGTGGACCACAAAGCACAAAGCAATTTACAAGATGCAGTAACAACAAGAACATCCATAATACTTTAAATACAGACCAGGTGGTAAGTACTACACAAATCGGAAAACATTTAGGAATGTATGTTGGAAAAGTGCCATTGTCATACTAAAAACAGGAAGTGCACTTTACTGTTTCCACGCAAGTTTAGCAGTGCCATATGTGCTAAACATGACCTTCATCATCTGATAAAAATAGGTTTTGCTCCATTCTCTCTTTGTCTAATAAGTAACCATGGTAATCCTGAAACAGAAATTTCATAGTAACAGAAGTTCTAATTATGTACTCCCCATTTCATCTCCTATTTTCTAAAGCTAATACACAACAGTGTGTAACAATAATGTCACAGTGAGTACATTTCAGTCATTAACAGCGAGTGTCAGACCCCAAATAAATGTGTTTTCAACAATGAATAGTGGTATGTCAGAGTGTAAAGATTAAGAGAAAACGCAAATAACCTAATTCTGAATGTGGCTGTATGCTACTGTATGCAGTACTTACATGTACTAACATCTATGATTTTACCAGATTTCTAAGATACAGGCGTTCCAACTCAATTATGTTTCAAACATTGATAAATATTATCTTCTACCCATTTTACATCTAATTAACTTTCAGCAAACTCCTCCAGTCTTTATTTATCACAGTCACACAGTCCATCTCCTCTGCATAATATTGTCTCAAGATCTGGCCACTTTACCTCCAAACCGTTCCTAATAATGTGCCCATAGCCTGTATATATACTTGTCTTTTATCTGGAGCTGTGTATATGGCTGTATTTATGTTAAATTATGCAAGGCAAAGTCTTTGTGAAATGAGTTTGAAGGATCATTTTCTGCAGTCTCCTGTGGTGAGGTGATTGCCTAACAAATTACATTTCAGTTTAAATTTACAATTCAACAATGAGAGCAAGAAAAGGATTTTGTGAGGTGTGCAGCCAGACACATCCCACTCATACTGAGCATGTGAGTGTACATTCTTGTGCGCCTATAAAGACACGGGTTCAAGCCAACTTTTGTATTGGAGTTGTGACGTCCAGGCTAACACCCTTTTTCCCACTACGTGGTTCATAACAAACTACCTGGGGTGAGATTGATTCCTCGACTGTTTCCTTTAGGAGAGCCAAGTTTAGGCAAAATTCGAAACGTTTAACAATTGCTAACATTAAACTTTAGTCAACTTTAAACTATTAACATCTCTAGTTGATGTTGTCAGAAAATATGATTCATTCTCTGTCCTGTGTAATTATATAATGTTTAATGCAGCATTATATGCGCCTATAGTCTTGTTTTTCTATATGACAGTATTTTGTTACCTTAAAATGATTAAACATGAAAAAATAGAATCTCGGCATATGCTTTCAATTGGTAATCAATCCAAAAAAAAAAAAAACATTTACTGTACTTTATTAAGATGATATTAAATAACCTCTAGCTATGAAAGCTGCACTCTATAATCGATGGATGAGCTGAAAAAAATGCATATTTTATGCTCTGTGCTCACTGTGTAAAAAAACAGAATAGTGGGAAAAAAACACTCTGTATTTGTCTGTTAAAAATGAATAGGCTGCTTGCCTATGCATATGATAAAGAGATCAGCTGTCAACTGAGTTATTGTTCTTTTACATTTCCTGGTATGTGAGCGCTCATTTATATGTAAAGGAGCCATTAGTCATAGCTCTGTTCCTGCGCGTGCCTGCTGTACAGTCGGATTCCTACAGAGGATGAATCTTCCAGCACAGCTGCCCGGCTAGAAATAATCAAATCTACTGTCGGCATCAATCAAGAAAAATCATACACCTCATTTTGTTGATTCTTTTATAAATGCATTGTTTTTTGCAGGTGGATCAACTACAGTTTCATGAGGCTTCATTTTTCTTTTATTCTTTTTATTATTTTCAACACATATATTGTTATATGGAGATCAGGGTGGGGCGTTTTTGCCCACTGTACTACAGGCACTCCCAAGTTCACTAAATCTCTTGGTATGCTCATTATGACCTGTCTGCATATGAAATGCCTTTTAAACCTGGAATAATTCTGGTCGCTCTTCATTGCACTCTTTCTAGAGCAGCAATATCCTTTTTGTAGCGAGGTGACCAGAACTGAACACAGTATTCTAGATAAGGTCTTATTAATGCATTGTAAAGTTTTAACATTACTTCCCTTGATTTAAATTCAACACTTTTCACTATATATCCGAGCATCTTATTGGCCTTTTTTTATAGCTTCCCCACATTGTCAGATGAAGACACTTCTGAGTCAACATAAACTCCTAGGTCTTTTTCATAGATTCCTTCTTCAATTTCAGTATCTCCCATATGGTATTTATAATGCACATTTGTATTGCCTGCGTGCAGTACCTTACACTTTTCTCTATTAAATGTCATTTGCCATGTGCCCTCCCAGTTCTGAATGCTGTCTAGATTATATTGAATGACCTTTGCTGCTGCAACAGTGTTTGCCACTCCTCCTATTTTTGTGTAATCTGCAAATTTAACAAGTTTGCTTACTGTGCCAGAATCTAAGTCATTAATGTAGATTAGGAATAGCACAGGACCTAATACTGATCCCTGTGGTACTCCACTGGTTACCTCGCTCCATTTTGAGGTTTCTCCTCTAATCAGTACTTTCTGTTTTCTACATGTTTACCACTCCCTGATCCATGTGCATGCATTTCCTTGAATCAGTTTGAGAATTAATCTCTTTTGTGGGACTTTGTCAAAAGCTTTCTGGAAATCTAAATAAACCATGTCATATGCTTTGCAGTTATCCATTGTTGATTTTGCATCCTCAAAAAAATCAAGCAGGTTAGTAAGACACAATCTCCCTTTCCTAAAACCACGCTGACTGTCTTAATTTTAAGACTTAATTTTAAGACACAATGAACATCATGAATCGCTGACAGTATTCATGATGTTCATTGTGTCTTAAAATGAAGGTGACCATATGGTCTCCATGTTCAGCTGGACAGTTTGGGTAATTCAGGCTTTTCAACTCACAACCCACAACCCAATGCATTCTGGTATGCGTAGTCCTCCTTCTCTTAAAGGCAAGAATGGTACCCGAGACAGGTAAAACGTACCAGAATGCATTGGGTTGTGAGTTGAAAAGCCTGAACTGTCCCAAACTGTCTCGCTGAACACGGAGCCATATGGACACCTTATTTAAAAAAAAAAAAAATACACATCTAATCTGCGTTCAGGTTACCACGTATACCTCTCTAGAACCTGCATCTTGTGCAATGTGTTTGTGCTGGGGTGCCGCTCGGTCAGTTATTTTTGTACATAACGTCAACATTTTATTTTGGTATTTGTATTTTATTAATACGGAAACGTTATCATGGATCCCGACTGGCACTCACATTCACCTAATTATAGTTACTCGCTGTGGCTCATTTAGTACATAGAAAAGACAAAAATAAAAATGTATTATATTACCTTCTGATCTCGACATAAGAGTCAACATTTGTATTCTCCATCTTGTTTCACGAAAATTAACATGTACATTGTAAAATTGCAAATTTGGCACTACAAAAATAGAAAATACTACAACTCCCAGCATGCCCTACTTCACTTTGTAGTGAAACTGGGAGTTGTAGTTCCTACTCTTACCAACAAGCATTTTTCAGCCACTGTCACAAACTACAAATCCCACATTTCCATTGGAGCTACAGGTGGGTAACGGCTGAGCGGATTTTCCTGTCTGCGGTTGCGGCGGTGAAGAGACGCGGATCCCGGGGCTGAGAGAGTCCAGGCAGTCCCGGATATAAGACGGACGATGGAACCAGAGGCGGTGTTGCAAGAGAAGGCTTTTAAATTTATGGTGAGAAGACAACATAGCTATTTGTTTCTGTTCCCGGAAAAAAAAACCGCTTTAGTTTGGGTCTGCTGGTTTTGGTTCGTGTTACAGAAACAGGACCGGTGGAGAGAGAAACCCAGCGCCGCCATCTTGGATTGTTCTGCAGATAGGAAAACAAATAATTCTGTCTTTTAATAACACAAATATCATTATTACCTTTATATTCTCAAAGCATTACAGAATAGTGTCATATATATATATATCTAGGTGTATAAAATGACGTATTATATACGGTTCTCCAATAAATTGACGCCCCTTTCATGTTCAGATCAATATCCCTTGGCCTGTAATGTTTACTTTTCGTTATGCTTGCATTCTACAACAGCCAGAACATGTAGGCAAACAATTGTTGAGATGATTTAAATATTCTACCCATTCCTTTTACTAGAAATAACATTTTTATATATATATATATATATATATATATATATATATATATATATATATATATATATAACTTGTGGCTAAATGCTAAAATAAACCTGGTTTGTGGTTATGAAAGGGTTTACAGATATCTGCTGCTGTAGTTCAAAGTACCTGTCCTGTATGTACCACCTGCCGTCTTAACATTGTGTTTAACTTGGTGTCGTCACTAAGGGTCACGGGGGCAGAAGCTTGGGAATGTCATCTACTGTAATTGTATGTTAGTGTTTACAGTTAACAGCCTTTAGATAAACGTGACTCAATGGGACAAAATATTCGAATGCAAATTTAAGTACATATTAAATTAATCTGAAAAGGTCAAGTGTTTATGCCGAAAAGCAAAGTATTATTACTGTGTTGATAACTGATGCCAGTATTTGTACAAATCTCTTTACATGGTGTATCCTAGGTGATTGGTAATGCAAATAATCAGCTGAAGATCAGGGTACCAGTGAGTTCTGCATTCTGGTATGTTGATTGAATTACTTAATTGAGTTTCAGAGGACTCACTTCCAGATCTGGGCAGACTAGGTTAAAAAAAGAAAGAAAGAAAGAAAAAAAACACAATGTCTTTGCATTTAATAATGAACTTTAATTTTTTAAATCTTAGAGCCTAAAGCATTTATTTAAAAGTCTTTTCAGACTTGGATTGTGTAAAAAGATTCTGAAGAGTAGTTGTCCTATAGCACTAATACACAGGATCTCATCGTAAGAATTCAGAAGATTGCAAACGCCAAATCCGACAGATTACTGTTTTCAAAAGAGACCAATCAGTGCTCTTGAATATTCCAAATTGTGGCATACATATCCTAAAAGAAACATTTGGCGAGTCAGCTTGTGTTTTAAGTAGTAATTTGATATATTAGTATCACTTAATCCAGGTGCAAGCCTTGTCTGATTAAAATACTCTATGTTGCTTTTATATAAAACTTCTGCACCTATAAACTTTTGTAATTCAATTTCCAACACATTTGATATATATATATATATATATATATATATATATATATATATATATATATATATATTTATTTATTTATTTAATATTCCAGCAGCAATGAGCATGCAATTGGGAAGCATATTACTGTCATCGTGGTGATATTCTGGTGCAAGCCCAAGGCATGGTGCTATATAAATCAGTACAGTGGCATAATGATGCCGGTCAGAACTCTCCGTGTACAGCCAGGTCATACAGACTTGTTGTTTTCAAGTTCTCAAAGTGGTTCCCCCATCTAGCAGCAGTAATTATGTATTGTTTTTTTTTTGTTTTTTTTAATGATCTTTTATCCCTTCCAACTGATCTCCCATATTTGTTCCTGTAGCTTTATGAAAGTCTAGCTAAGTGAGGCGTGCTGACTGTAGCTGTGCTCTTACCACTCCCTCTCTTTCATTCTATCCCATCTCATGCTTGTCCTCTCTCTGCAGTGCTCTGTGCCCAGGTCTCTGTGGTTGAGTTGCTCTAGCCTGGCGGACAGCATGCCTTCGCTGCGATGCCTGCACACCCCAGGGACCGCACACTGACCGCTTCCAGGTACTCTCTCCTGCCCCATTACACCACCCCGAACACTTCTGTTAGAACAGGCTTTCCTGAGGATAGGTAGAAGTGCAGCAGTCAGTTGGACCAGTATGGGTTTCCGTCTCTTGAGAGGTCTACAGGATGCCTGTCACGACAAGCTCAGGATTCAGCAGTTCCTAAGGAACCCTTTTTAGTGATTCAGCTTTTTAGGAGGCTAGCATTCATTCCAGTCCCCAAGATCCAGCTGGGAACTTTGTGATTGTGATTCAGTGATCCTCACTGGGAACATGCAAGCCTAGTTTGAATTAATATACAGTGTGGGATTTCACTTATCCACCTTGCCAAGCACACATTCTCTTCCTGCTTTCCTCCTTTCTGTTTTTTGACTGCAAATTTTCCATCTCTTCTCTTCTCTTCCTTTTAGTAGGCTTGGGTGCAGCTGTGAATAAAGGTTGTGTTTGGTAGAGGTTTGTAAATATAGCTTGTAAATATATTTAGTTATTTTTTTTAGTTGAACATACATGTACTCTATTGTGACGAGTGCAATATTACACCACGCTTAAGCCTACTTCATTTTTTTATATATAGTTCAGTTAATTTCTGCTTATGCACACTGACGTTTAATTTCTTTTTACTTTATTGCACTTTGTTGTTTGTACTGTATCTCTCCCTGCGGCCCATCACTGTTTTTATATGGAATGTAAACAGTTGTGTTACAGTATGTACCACTGTTTGGTATTAATGTTAGTATTTGTTTTAATATCCTCAATGCATGGGTACGTTAGTGTTGACATACTACAACTATTAGAGCCAGACAGTCTCCTAGGACAGTTACCTTAGGCTGGAAAATCTTTCCGATATCTTATTCATGAGTTTTATTTTGTATTCAGATTTATATTTAAATGGTGAACCAGGAATTAAATACATTTACTTGCATCCAGTGTGGGTAGTATATAAAAAGGAGAGAAAATGTTTAGTTCATTATGGCATTTAGTTTTTGCCCCTTAATACAGATTTGCAGACCTGACATGTTTTAAGGAACTTTAGTAACTTTACTTGTTTTACATTAAATAGGTTAGAGTGCATTCTTCTCTTTATTAGTTAGCTTTCTTTAATATTATTTTTGTGACAATGATTAACATCATTGTCACAAATAATTAACATTTTGTTTTGTCCCTTTTATTAAGATCTTTCTTTCAAATTGAAGGGATTTTGTTTTTTGCCCCAGAATTCTGTCGTCTTTGAATTAAATATATTAATTTGATTATCTGTTTGTAGAAAAACAGCTGCATAAATGACAAAATATGTGGCACAGCTATTTTGTTTTCTTTGTTCTTTACAAGAAAAATCTCTGTGAACAGATGTTAAAGCATCTTTGTGTTGTCCCTCAAGGGTTTTCTCTTGTCTCTTTGGTGCTTCTTGAGTGTCTTGATTTAAAATTTCTTAATAGTGAATAAGAGATGAGTCACAAATTCTTTTCATTTGTCAGAGGGTCCCATTCATTTCCATCAGCAACAGAGCAAGATCAAACCGATTTCAATTGGTTCGAATAGGGAGGGGGTTAAAGTCCTCCCTGCCAGAATACTTGTGAGAATGTGGCTGGAGCTTAAAGACTGATGGTTAATTAGGCTCCAGCCACATGGTATATAAGGAAGGAGAAATCCTTTGTCTGGGGGTGGGAGTTTGGTGAGTGTGCACACTGTGTTGTTAAATGTTTAGTAACTTGGTCAGTGAAGGCGAATGCCCAGCCTGACATCAGAATTGTTGTGTTTAAACCTTTTATTTTGGCCCTTGTGCCTTGTTAATTTTTTCCTGTCTTTTGTGTGTTTGAATAAACATGCACGTACGCACTTTAACTGCAGTTTCTAGCCTCTGGGTCTCATTCCTGAAGCTATCCTGCTACACTGACACTGAAGGGAAAATGTATGTAATGATCATCCAATGTAAAGGAATCAAGAGGGAGGTATTTGAAAACTTGTACTGCAGGCAGAACAGGGGAATTAATTTACATATGGCAATCATACGAAATCTTTGTCTGACTGCAGGTTGAATTGTCGATTGAACTGGTGGCAACCTCACAGTTCTTTTTGAATGAGATGAGATTGAGTTTTAAAGACTGGGTTCATGATGCAGATGGTAATACAACACATGTTATTTCATCAATCCCTTGTTGAGTTTTTACAGTATGTAATGCTGATCATGAAACCAGGCTGTGATTTAAGGGCATGGTTATTCTCTGAAGTGATAGGTAGTGCTGCATTTGAGGGTAATTAAGCATGTTTAGGTCTTTTGCTTGTTTCTCCATCTTGGAAGAGGGAAAAGCAAGTCATGGTTGGTGATTTGGCCAGATCTGTGACCCTCATCCCCTTTGGCAACTGCATCATACTGTATTGGAACATCTCGTCTGCATTTTAAAACTGCTTCCTTGCAGGGTTAATTACATCTCTTGCAGTTTCACTCTTGTCTTCTCATACTGAGATGAACATCATGACTGTATCGTGTAGCATTGGTGCATTATTTGATTGACTTGACAGGCCAGGGTCTGTATTGGGGTCATTCTGTCCAGCATGCTTGCCAGTGAAAATGTCAGCACTCTTTGAGTTTAAATGACTGCCCCAGGGCCCGGGAAGCCTTTTGTTTTCCAAGATGGAAACACAAATTGGATATGTGCTTCAGTCATACAGTCCAGAGCTTTAATTTCATTCCATTGTAGAAGCCAACAGAAGAAATGTAACCCATTTAGGATTGCCTGTAAATGGTAATACAGGCGGCAACAAGTCATGTTGGCTGCGTTTCTCCTGTGTGATTGACCTCTATCACTTTCAACATCTCCCCAGTGCTCCGTGATCCCCTTCGGCAGTTTACTAGGGAAGATAAACAAGGTGCATGTAGAAAGAGATACACTGTGTCTGCAATCTCTCATGGGATGAAAGTGTCATATTTAAACCTGTTATCAGCAGGATGATCAAAGGGAATTAAAATAGCATTATTACGGTACAGTAATAGTGACCAAACATGCATGTAACCTTTATAAATATAATACATTGTTTTCTCTGCTTCACTCATGTGTCTTTCCACAATGGCAAGTTGCAGTTGGCATTATGTCACTAGCAGTTAATTGTTTGAGTTTTGTTTCATAATCTGAGAAGCCAAAGATCACCTAACAGTCATACGGTAAAACCTGGCTGCTGTTAATGCCGTGCCAGACTTCCAATTTGGGTTGAGTGGTGAAGCATGAGTTTCACATATTCAAGCTGTTCCAACAGCCTGTCAACATCAAGGTAAGCCTTTCTGAAAGAGCATGTAGATAAGATTGGAGTTCATTACCAGAACTAATAAAGTGGTTTAAAATTTCACAAAAAAATGTTGCTTCTCTTTTTCTTTTTGTGAATTTGTAGGGGATCAAATTGTCTGAGGCCGTTTTAATAATCTTAAGTTTATATATGCAAGTAAACCTTTACTTATATAATGTTATACTGTACAGTAAATTACTCATAGTTTTTCTTTTTTTCTTTTTTAAATGCTTGCACAGTAAAAATATCATATTGAGCTTTGTTCAATACCCATTTACTCAAGGTAGCTCTGTTTTGTTTGGGGCATACCCAAAACGTGTTCCCTGGGTTACTTTTTTTGTAATCCTCATGTATCTTCTCTCTCTGTCTCAATCTCCTTTCTTTGTTTGTTTGTCCTCCTGTCCTTTGAAGTAATTGATCTTTGGAATCACAGTCCGCATTATATATAATATCTTTAATATCTTTATTTTTTGTATAGCACCTTTCATAATGGACCACCATCACAAAGTGCTTTACAGAGGTAGGCTATGATCTGTGCATTATATGCAGAGTCACTTACAATAGGACAGTGATTTAACATCTCAAGGAGGTTAAGTGACTTGCTCAGGGTCACACAGTGAGTCGGTCAGTGGCAGAGGTGGGATTTGAACCGGTGACCTTCTGGTTACAAGCCCTGGACTTTAACCACTGGACCACACTGCCTCCGCATTATGTACTGAAGTGACATCCAAGGGCAGGAGAGTGTTTTACTCTGTAGTGTGCTGCTATCTAGTGGTCTCTGGAGCTATTGCACATCTCTTGGGAATATTTGTTTTTGTCCTGGGACAAATATAATATTCAAATAAATATTTTTTTTACATGTATTCGGATACAAAAAAAAGGTGTTTGTATCTCTATGGAAAGCCATCTGGATCAAAAAAACATTGTGCTGCTCTAGAGCTAGCCAGAATCTCGTGGGACAGAAAAAAAGCAAGCACGTCATTCTGAAATGCCTCGCTTAAACAGTGCCCAACTTGATGGAAATGTTGCAAAGTGATTTTTTGTATATAGATTGTATATAGTATATGTTTTTTTGTTGCGACTTTTTGTGGAATGTAAAAAACAAGAACCAAAACCAGTTTTTTTTCCCTCTTCGTTTTACAATGCCATTTCCACGTTTGTTTTATTTGAAGTGATTAAAGTACAATTTCAGTTTGTTTGCTTGTTCAGCTACAAAAAGGCACAAGTAAACCACACATTATTACTTAATGAAAACCTGTCTATGGCCACTGTTGTGAAGAAACAGCAATGGCAAGGAATGAAAAAAAGTACAGAATAAATAAAAAGCCGTTTCAACTTTATGTACTGTTTATTTTGGGAATAAACAAAATGACGTTTCAATTGAACTGCTATTTGGCATCCTTTGTTTTGTTGTTAATTCACTGGGGTAAAGTAAGGCCAACACAACGTATTCTTTACTCCTGGGATGTTTTTCAACTTTAACGTGTTGCATATTGTAACGCCTTGCTGTAAAATAAAGGCACACACGCACAGGCCACACCCCCCTGCTTTGCTGTCTCTGCCTTGCTGTCTCTGAGCAATATAATGGCTTTTATTACTTTTTGAAAATGAATGAATATCCAAACGGATATTTAAATTATGAGCTAATATCTGAACATGAAAATCCTGTTTTCGTCCCAGCACTAATTCTTTAACATATTTCCATATTCATTTAGTGTTTCTATTTAAGTTTAATTTTAAAATTGATTTAAATTAGTTTAATATGTCACTTTTTGTACTGTATAATCAAAGCAATATTTACTGTATAATGTAAGCCGTTAAGAACAGTAATGTAACTTGCCCTCATTCAAATAAAGCTGTTATTCTATCAGTGTAACAGTCTATACAAGTTTCATGAATATCAAACTTTAATTATTTAAATCAGTCATAATAAATATCTTTAGATAAAACACTTTAGTTAGTTTCTGCCACCCAAGCTCTTCATTTTAATTGCCTTGTAATGGGTTTAGATGAAAAAAATGTGTTTCCCTTAACTAATGTACATTTGTCAGATACTGTTCACGTTAGGAAAAGGGACCCCCCCAAAGAGGGCAATAACGTACTTTTTTGTGCTGGGAGATTGACCTTTGTATCCGTGGCGTAATTTCTGTTTGTCCCAGCCTTTATACTAGATGAAGTCTTGCTTCATTAACTCTTTTCTCATCTGGACAGCTTTTAAACCCACAATGCTGCAGATCTACAAATCAGCTCATGCTTAAGACTTCGATGAGATCTTGAGTTACAAAGATTACTTCATATTAAGTCAATTGAATGCAGTTGAAAGCAGCTATTTAATTTCTGAAAGCAGTTTTTTTTGTTTTTTTGTTTTTTTGTGGCCTTTCTTTCATGCCAGTTTAGGTGCTATTGTTGTGTCAGTTCTAGTTGTTGGTGTGGGAGATACACTTGAATAATGCTTCAGAGTAATCTCATGTAATCACTAGAATATTATTATTATTATTATTTGTTTACTTAGCAGACGCCTTTATCCAAGGCGACTTACAGAGACTAGGGTGTGTGAACTATGCATCAGCTGCGGAGTCACTTACAATTACGTCTCACCCGAAAGACGGAGCACAAGGAGGTGAAGTGACTTGCTCAGGGTCACACAATGAGTCAGTGGCTGAGGTGGGATTTGAACCAGGGACCTCCTGGTTACAAGCCCCTTTCTTTAACCACTGGACCACACAGCCTCCTAATTGATAAACCAGATATAACCCCCGGAGACCAGGGACCCCCTTCATTTAGACATGTGCCTAGTGTATCCCAAGATGAGTGTGGCTCGAATGATTTGTTTTCGTTTGGTTAATGATGGGGAGGGTGTTAAGCTCAAGTGTTTAATTAACCCTACGATGGGCTACCTGTCACAAATGCCCATTCTCCCTTGATTGAGATCTCTCTTTCTTTCTTTGAACAGGCAATGTAAAGTGATAATGTAGAGCCTCAGCCCAATATTGCTTTTTTTAAATTCCATTTGATGGGTCACTGCTTTGAATTCATTATTGGGTGGAAATACATTCAGCTTTAAGATGAATGTGTGCAGGGGTGATGAAAGTGAACACAGAGTTGTCTCTGGATAGGTTAATTTTTGTAATAAAATACATTGTTTTGTATGATAGTCCAATACACGCCATTTTTCTCATGCAGATTCCACAGCTATTTTTTAAAAAATGTTTTTATAAACAATGAAGAATAGTTTTATAGTTTAAATTGATAAATGAAAAATGATGTGGATGATAAATGTCACAGTAGCATGCTAGCTTTTTAAATATAATCACATATCCCATGTCATTTTCTTGAATCGATCCGGTGTGCTCACTTATTCTTTTTTGTCTGGAATCCATTCAACAAAATAATTACTGTAGTTGTATCCTCAATTCTTTGTATGTTTTATAAGAATTTATTATTATTATAATTAATACTGATATGTTCTCTGCTTGTACTGTAAAACGTGTAATATGTGACTGAAGCATTAGTGGCTGACATTAAGTAAATTTGGTTTGGTTAGATTTTTCCTAGATTGATAGCAGGTGTATTGTTTAAGAACAGGGGTCGTTACTCTTATTGGGGGAGGGGGGTGGGTAACAGTTGCCAGTGAAAGCAAACAGAGGCATAAACCCCAGAAGAAAAACAACTGCAGGTTTTATTCTTCCCCTCTATCCGTCTTGCATATTGATGAAGGCAAATATTCCCCCATAATGGTAATACATTTTCACTCCTGCTGAGAATTCTATTAGAATCATCTGCTTCATCAGGTTAATCGATAGGTACCGTATGGCGGTGGGTCAGTAGTCAGTGTCACCGTGCCTTTAGATGGTGTTAGAAATTTGCTTAAAGCCCACACCAATTAACTTCAGGATGATGAATGTGTGGGTGGATGAGCACAAGCCTGGAGCTCAGAGGGGGGTTTGTGTGCGGGAGAAGCTCAGCTGTCGAGCCAGGGACGCCGGCGAATGGAATTGACTGTCACGAGAGCTCTGGACCCGCCCCCTCTTAATGATAATGTCAGTCTAGTCAATACACACACATTGGAGCTGTCAGGAGTTAATCAATCAAAAAGGGGTTGGCAAGGCTTTCAGCAAGATTAACGAACCTGGAACAAAAGTCAGATTTGCATAGAGAATTGCCCTGATTTTTGGAAACTCATGCTGCTCATTTCTTTGTATAGATATATATGTTTTTTGTATTGGAGGTTTTGTTAGTTATTTTTGGTTATTAATACAAACCTGTTAGTGGGTCTAGAAGTGAGGTTGTCTCATCAGACAAGTCTGCATTGTAATTTGTACTGCCTTGTCCCTATTGAGGTCCATTGTATTTAAATGGTAGGTCATGTAAAGGAAAACTATGTATCCTTGGGGGTGACAAAAACCCACTTCAAAAACTGAGGATTAATGTCTGGATTAGCGTAGTGATTATCTCCTCTTGTCTTGGGAATTGTTAATTAATTTAAGTGATTGGATTTACATTTACATTGCAAGGTTACTTAATTATACACATTTCTAATGCTTGTGAAAATAGCACTTCCCTACACTGTCCCTTACTGATAAACTAAGTGTATTTCTACTCCGACACAGAATATTGGACATTGGACTTTCAAATAATTAGGTACAAAATTCTGTCGTGTGTGCCCATAATTTTTTCCCCATTGGTGTGGATAAACCAATATACCTTCTGCTAATTTTATATTCTTGATTTAGGTTCCAATAAGATGTGAAGCCATTTATTTGACATACAGTCATTGAATCATTCTTCTCCTCCATTTGTTTGGATATGGAACAGTGTTAGACACTGTAGAAATACAGGTTTTTAATCTTTTTCTAGCAACATATTCGATTCTGGATGCATTCAATTTGTTTTATTTTTTCTTCTTTGAAATAGAGTTCTGATGAGAGAGAAGATTGTCATAATGAGGAGCCCCCTAGGAAGATTATCCCAGAGAAGAATGCGTACAGACAGGTACGTTGATACAGTAATGCTCTTTCCTGTTAGTAGGGCATCATATAAGGACAGAATAATTATTTTGGTTAGGTTATCATAGGGCTGCTGTTTTTTTGGAAGCACATATGTTCCTGTTACAGATTATTCTTTTTCCAATTTTTTGCTGGAATTAACCAAATTCTTACTTTTATCTGTAATACACTCGCACACGCAGCTAAAAAGTCATTTCAGTAGAATTGAAAAATGTCACTTGTGTCATCTGTCCTAGCTAGAAATAAGCACTCATGTTGTGTTACTGTAGCCCACCCACTTTCAGTAGGGAAAAATGTAAAGAAATAAACGCAGCATATGTGGCAGCTCCCTTTTTCATTTGGGTTCTATGCTAGAAGGGGTGTAAAATGGCAATGAATACTGATTTGTACATTTATGGTGGGGCCATCTGTTTTTCTTCCTTTTTTGGCAGAAAGTGGATTGTTTTGACTTGCAATAGGCTTATTGTATTGTGACTGCTCCTTGGGAGCGTGCTGCTCTGACACATAACAGAAGATGTTGTAATGATGGGAAGTGATTGAATAGTCCTTGCAAAGGTGAAGGATGGAAGAGGTCAAGATGACCGGGTCACAGGGCAGCTGTTTGGGGCCGTCCTGAACTTGATTACTCTGCACGCTTTTAAACGGAGGACAATACATGCTGTTTACTCAGCTTCTTTCTATCTCTTGAATAGCTGGCAATAGGAAAATGGCTTTTTTTCTTCTTTTTTTTTTTAGGCTTTGTGGCTCTGCCAGTCTGAATGCTCTAAAGTGAAAGGTCATTGGGTTGGCATGGATTATTTAAAAAATGTGTTAAATGTTTAATCCATTCAGGCTGATAAAACCTTCTAACACTAAATGGATACTTTTTTCATGAAAGACAATTCTGATGTCAATACTAATTAATGTCAATGTATGAACTCCCTGTATAAATCTGAGAGTGACTGTTAGATTTTTGTTCACTTTGGTCCAACTGCATCAAACAAACTGCCACCAAGAAACAATACAATTATCCAGCTAAAAGTGGTCACGTTACGTTATTGTTACAGGTACTATTGTATTACATTTATTTGCATAGATTATTGCCAAAATATCTTTGTTCAGTTATTTGATGTATTTAATTTGTTTGCGATTTTTAATAATGAAATTAATTTGGTGCTCTACCTACAGTATACTTACACAATCACTGTAAGTGGAGGCAATACAACAAATTCCCTTTAGTTCTTGGGGATGGACTTTTAGTGCCACTGTACAGCTTTCTGTTAACATGTTAAATGGACTGTTTTGCAGAGGGGGTAGTAAAAACTGGGATCAAAGCACTGCAGAGGCTGTAACTATTTTGTTAAAAAAAAAAAAAAAAAACCTTTAAGCAAAGCACAAGACCTGAGTATCCCTTGATGCTGAAAGCCTTCAAAGTGTTCCTTTCTTTTAAAACTATTTCCTGAATGACTTTATTAGAGCTTTTGGGGTGATCTTCCCAAGGGACTGAATAGTTCTTAGAAAGCAGTTCACTTAAGCTAATAATTGCTTTAGCTTTTGTCCCCTTTCAGTCTTTATCCAGCCACATCCACTCACCATCCAAACCAAGTGGACAGTGATGGATAAAGTGTCAAGAAGTATTTCCAAAGTCCGCTTTTTAAGTAAAGTGATGTCTCTTGTGGATTTATCTCTTCAGCACCCTCCCCCACCACAGCCACCTCTATTCAGTCTCTTAATGCTGCTGGAACCCTGGTGATTTTAAAGGCATGAGGAGGCCAGTGAATGTGAAAAGCCCAGGACTACATATTAACACATCCCCCTGTCCGTACCACACAACACGGAAACCATCTGCCTTGGGACATTGCTGTTCCTAAACTCCTCACACCTCTATAGAGAGGTCGTGTCACCTGCAGTGAGAAGGTCGGACTGATTAGAACAGCTACCTCCCCAGCAGTTTTAAGGTGCTGACCCACATAGCTACTTAAAACGTCACAGCATGATAAAAACTAGCTTCATTGTCGGAGTTAACAGCTGCCAGGTTTTCAGCAGCTTGCTGCCTGATTTTTATTTTAAGAAGGGGGTGGGAGTAAGTGATTTTGTTTGAGAAACTGCCAAGATAAGCTTTTTCTTTTTAAAGTGACAGCCAACTTTGTTCACACAGGATGGCACATGGGATACAGTATAATACAATGATAATAACAAATATATATTTATATTTTCATGAAAACCGAGGCATGCTGAGCTTTGTAATCCATTCTAGTGTATTTCTCAGCATACTGTTAAGAGTTTATTGGGACAGAGGGGACTGAAGCCGCCTTCTAGCTTTGTTGTCATTTTAAATATATATTTTCCAGTAAATGAAGAAAATGCCTGCAATCAATCGCTTTTAGTGTGTTCTATGTTTCACCTGACAACTAAAGTCTCTATTGATTAACCATTACTTTGTTAGATAATCTCTTGTCACTGAGGCATTGTAAAAAATGAAACTTAGAAAGGCTCTTAGCAGGACAGTCAATTCAGAAACACTCATCGTGAAAAACAAATCCTTGCATCTTGCAATTAGTGGCTGAAGTCATGAATCACTGCTTTGGCAGAATTCTGTTGGTTTGAGAAGAACGTTCTCTTTAGATCTCATTTTAGGACCAGAAAGGTAAAGGCAGATGTTGCTTTCGTTTTACTCTGTCCTCCAATAGCATTTGGAACATCTTAAATAACTAGACAGTGTGCATTGCTTTTACATTACGTTATCTATCTAGATTTGACTTGATGTACAGTAACACTTTGCAGGGGTCACCCTACCCTTGTTACTGTAGGCCAATAAAAATGACAAGAGCAGCAGAAATTAAACCTGATGTATTGAAATATTACTAGCAGCAATACTAATGTTTAATAACAATGGCATAAAAAACATTTTGGTTGATTAATCATTGTAATAAATGTGCCTGTTTCACATCCAGTAGGAGCTACTGTAAGTGACTGGATCTGCAAGCTCTGGTCCCATCAGAAGCAAGAAGGTTTTCACACAAATACAGTCAGCTTACCAGGGGACCTGTGGTGAATTGTAACGATGGCAGCACATTGTAATTTAATTCACTGTTTTAAACCTGTAGTCATGCAGTATAAAGAAAAGCAAGTGCTGCGGCTTTGACCAGCCATGCATATCGGATAGGCTGCTTGGAGAAACCTCAGTGGCTTGGAAGGGCCAGCGATTAATCCGCCTCATTTTGGTGCGGTACTTAATGCACAGACACTGCAATCGGCAGGGCTGTAATTGCGTTGTTAGGGGCCAAAAAACAAGCCTGCCTCTCCAAGAGACAGCTGGCAGGAAGAGAGAGAGGCATGTTGTTAGGAGAGAGAGAGTGAGGCAAGGCAAATAAAATTACTGCTAGGGTTGTGAGATCGGCGGGAGCCCTGCCTGCCTAATCTCACCGATGGGAGCGAGCGGCTGTTGTAATCCAATTATAGCAGCATAAGCAATTTGTTAGACACTCCGCATAATGTAACAATCTCCCAATAAACTCTGACTTGTAATAACGTTGTTGAGTGCATGCATAAATCTACAGGAATGGAAGTGGGGCTGGAGCATGCAGCTGGGGGCATGTAATTGGCAGCATCAGCGCATTCTGAGAAGTGTGTTTAGTTGGGTCTATCCAGTGCAGGAATTTTAAGTGGCTCAGTACCTCATTGAAACCTGCACAAAACACCACAACATTATATTTACCAAAGTTTCTCTTGGTTAATGCCAGTTTCAGATTGTGTGATGTAGAGCACATGGAAACCCACCACTGGGCATTTGCAAGGAAAATTATTATAGTTTAGGTTTTTTTTGTTTTGTTTTGTTCCAGCATTCTTGCTGTATAACAGCTTGGTTGGTTTCTTTTTATGCATGATAGATGGAATCAGTGCCTCCCAGGTGCTGCATTGTTTTAAGGTGATACATTGATATGCTGATCTAAGAACAATGTCCAGCAAAGCCTAAACATTATAACATCATTGTGATCCAGCAGCTGTGCTGGTGCCACATGAAACACACATGTGAATGTCCAGTGTGTTAAAGAGAAAAAGGTACCCTTATTTTCTTGGGACGAATGAACAGACAGCATGAGAGGTCACTAGGCCAAGGATGGGGTTAATGAAATAGCACTAGCAGGGAAGCTGTTGGGGGCTGAGTTTATAGCACACTTTCCTGCAGGCCAGTAGGTCACAGGTTTGTATCCTGCTGGGAAATAACCAGAGGTAAGAATGTTTCTAGAATCTACCTAAACCCCAAACAGAGTGCAGAACTAGTGAGTGATGTGCTGTTAAATTTGATGAGATGTAAAATAGAGGTCTTGCAACAGATCACTTTGGATATTCCTGTATGCCTCAGAAGACACTATAAATAACTGCACCACGAAAACAATGCAATCTGTTATAACTGACGTAATGCCAGGAAAATCTTAACATGCCAGGTCGGGCATGTAGCTCTAAATTTTACATGGCCAACACAAAACTCAAGTGTGAAACTGAAAAACCCTTTTCTGCTGCTGGTAATTCCACACCGATAGAGGACTTCTGGATTCAGGCGTCCAGGTTTAATGTCATGCATGTCAATTTTAATTATCCCTGCAATCATAACATTATTTTACTCTGATGGTACCTTAGGGATTGTAGTAAACCTTAAGATCCCGAATTTAGATTGATTAAGCCTTTCGTCTCATATCTACCTCTCCATGCTCTTGTTAATGAAAATAACACCACTGGTCATAATGGACATTATTGTAGTAATGGGATTCCATCATTATATCCTCAGTCTGGCCATTTTCACATGTATTAGCCCTGCTTTGCAATGAGCTAATCACTGATGAGTTCTGAATTGTGCAGGATAAGCAAAACCCCTTACTACTTTCAGTGGGGTTACATTGTTTATCTCTCACTTGAGGGCAGGCTTTTATAATGTTCTTTTTTTGCAGCTCAAGTGAGTATTGACTTCATTTTAAGGGAGAGAATGTTATGTCCTGTAGGCAAACATTAAACATAAGCATCTTGTTTCTATAAAGACCATATTTATTAATTGGACAGGCATGGTTAAAATGCATGCTGTATAAGATCTAGGATAAGTCGGGTTGTCTTATCATTTTTGAGTAGGGATTCACAACAGTGAGAAAGTGGAGACAGTAATGAGACTTGAATTTTATCAAATGTCTCGTACCAATCTCACCTCTGTACTTGCTTGACCAGCTTGTCTGTCTGTCATATTTAGGAAGAAACTACACCTTTAGGTGTACATCTTTTTAAAATGAAGTTTATCTGAGTTCTTAACATGCTTAATAATATAAGAATAAAGGTTGGACTTGTGCTGTAAGCAACATATAAATTGATAGGTGGCATTTTAAATTCTTGTACCTTTTAAAGTGAAAATAATGACATGCTGATCACTACAGTGAAGACAGCAAACCTGATTACGAAGTGTTTGCATCTAATATATCAACACACTGTGATGCTCTTCATGAAAAGCAGACTGTGTCTGTTTATAACTAATGACTGATTTGCATTGCTTTGACAGGGGGCTGTGTGTGTTATTTTGTCCTCATATTGTAATAATAATGAGAGCAAATTAGAACAATCAATTTACACAGATAGTTCTTGATTGGAGAAGATGGGAAATATGGCTGTGGGTAATCCATCTTCAGCCTCCTGTCACATTAATGTAAGTGCTTCAGACAGGGTGGGCTGGACGAGTGCAGCAGCTTCCAATCAGAACACAGCAAAACAAAGCACATGGGGTATCATTCTGTGATCAACCGTTTAATTAGCACGAACAGAGACAGATAGGATGATGTATGCAGGTTCACAGCTGCTGCCTGTTTTAACTGTTGGGGATTAAGGACTGTGTTTGTGTTTTAAAATGTGTTCGTTTGGTGGTTTATAAGCAGCTTTTGATATTTAAAGCACATTTGTAGTGTCTTTGCTTTTAGGCCACTTATTTATATGCTTCCTGACTCATTAGAAGATACAAGATCATCAGATTCTTTAAAAAATACAGATGTATTCTTGCAAAACTGTAATATTTCTAATGTAGCGGATAAACCTAAACAGATTTATGATGTAGGTTAAAATGTGTATAGTCAACAGATTATCGGCTTATACCCAAATTAAATCTGAAAGATCTGTATTGTTGGTAAAAGATGTTGGTTGATACCCAAACATCCCTGATTTTCAGGTTTGTTTACTATAGGAACAGTCTTCAACAAGCAAGTACAATACATTTTATAAACCAACACATTTCAGTTAGTTACCAGCTGTTAATGAACCTAAACAGTCCCAGTTGCGTATGGTGGCTACCGTTGCACCTGTTTTGGTCATTGAATTAGCTACACAAAAAATGATTGACAAAAATTGTACACTAATGTGCAACTTAAGGCTGGGGCTATGCCTACTTTTTCACCATCAATTTTATATTGTTTTCCAAAAAAGCTGATTCATCGATGTTATGTAAGGGTAAAAAATACAGCAGTAATGCATGTGGAGCTGTGGATTACTGTGCAACATTGCTAGTAAAGGTTTAAAAAGTATTCTACAGATTGCAGTTATATCGGTGCCTATAGTAACAAAACAAAAAGATTTAATAATTGTATTACCTTAACCGTGTTGATTTGTGCCAGTTGGGGGTCAACGCAAAACCCATTGATTTAATTTTTTTTTTTTTAAATCGTCAGTTTAACAACCAATCCGGAGAATAAAATAACTAATTTTGAAAAAGCTAACACTGTCCACAGCAGTTCAATAACAGTATTGTACATGGCTTATATTTTACTTGGACACCTTCTTTTGGGAAGGCGTTTGGTAGCCTGGTGCAAGATTTGGAACAAGTTTTTTAAACGCAGCTCCATCAACAATATTTCCAGGCCTTACAGTACATCTTGCGTCACTACATGCACAGTCATACTTCTAATCTGCTTTCCTGTTTCTCCGTTTAAAAAAAAAAAAAAGCAACTGGCGGTACATTTTTATTTTTATCGCTGTCTGATTTTGTTTGGAGTTTTGTAGGATCCATCTTATTAAATGGTCTTGAAAATCAGTATCCCAGACACTTGTTGCATAGCTGCACTTTACTTTCTTGCTGTCTTCTATTTTAGAAAATAATTGCCAAACGTCAGAAGGCATTGTATCACGGTCGATATTTATTAACTTGCTCCGTTGCTCTCTGAAGACTCCCGTGCAGATGTGATCCCATCAGTAAAAAGTCACGGAGGGAGAAGGTGAGCTCAATCGCACGCAGATTCAGTGAGTCAAACCTGAGGCGAGCAGGGGAAGCTGTGCTCTACAATCTAATAAATGATTGCTGATTCCAAAAACAAAACAAAAAAAAAAAAAAACCTTTTTGCTTAAAACCTTTACACAGAAACGACGCACAGGTTTGGCTATCGATAGTGTTCAAACGATACAATGGATCGCTTCGATTCAGTAAAACTCAAACCTGTCAAATCTGTTCACAATGAGCAACAAGCTGTGCACATGGCCTTAACTTATTACAGTAGCCTTGCACGTTCTATTCCCAGTGGGCTTATAGGGGAGGCATGCTGGATGGAAGCTCCCCTGCTTTACCTGTTACTCTGAAAGAGTAAGTTTTAATGAGTCTCTTAAAGTAAACTGTTTACACATAGTACATTAAACTGACAATTGCCCAATTATAAGCTGCTGTTTTGATTTTTTTCTTTATCTTTTCCCAGAAAAGAGGCAGCATTTTTGTTCTGGCAGGCTTTTACTGTCAGAAGCGCTCTCTTATATTTATCTTGCGGTTTGCCTTGGGGTGAAGTTATTAAGTTTCAACAGTAGCCATCGATCAAATTCACACTTAACAGGGTACTGTCTCTCTCTGATCGCAGGGAGACAATGATTTCTCTCAGTAATTAACTAAATGAGGAAGTTGAATCTTGCTCTGGAGGATTGAGAGATGAGAAGGGAGAAGAGATTGTCAGCTTCTCTGTGGAAATTAGAAGCTGTTCTCCACGCTCCCAAAGCGTCTGCTCTGTCATATTTTACACCAGCACTGAAAAAAAGTATTGTAATTAGTGCTGTCATTGAGGGTTTTTTTTCATCCATGCACCAAATTGAAATAATTCATCACAGTAGACAGAAATGATTTGTTTCTAAAATAAGTACAATTATAACTGTGAATTAAAGCATTGCTAGTTAAATGCGTGGATGCTGTTCATTGTAGTAAAACCTTGAAATGCTTCAGCTATGCATTTAGACGACTCAATAGAGGCACTTTGTTAAACCTTACTTTTATTTTCTGCTGGAGGCAAATTGCTTGTCCTCCTTCTGTTACCTCGGTACTACTTAACTTGCACTGAAACTATATAAGAAATTAGGTAAATTAAGCATGAGTAATGTTATATCTCTTGCAAACTGTTAGTTAGATAGATAGATAGATAGATAGATAGATAGATAGATAGATAGATAGATAGATAGATTGCCTTTGGGTATTAGGAGCCCATGTAGAAATATGAATCCTCTGTCTTCGGCTTCATTGCGGAACATTAAAATATAACCCTAAAACGTTTTAATTAACCACTGTTAACCCCTAGCCGATTTGGTTTATATTTTACACTTTGGATCCTAACATACACAGTAATTTATAGGTGTGGCAACTTCAGAATATATCAATAAAAGGAAAGCTTCATACTGTATTTCTTATGCAAATCATCAGTTTTGTCGATAATTGATTACACACAATTCAGATTTTTTTATTTATTTAAATTGTTTAAATGTTTTTATCCTACTGTGGGCACAATTAGTTAGGCAATAAAATTAGTTTTTCTCCAAATATATTTATTTATTGTGACATGGGAGGTAATGCATGTAATTTTAGTATTTTCAGTCTCTGAATTTACAGATGTATTTTTATTTATTTATTTATTTATTTTTAACCAGACTAAACTTGCTAATGGAACATCCAGCATGATCGTCCCCAAGCAGAGGAAGCTGTCTGCCAACTATGAGAAGGAGAAGGAGCTCTGTGTGAAGTATTTTGACCAGTGGTCGGAAAGTGACCAAGTGGAGTTCGTCGAGCAGCTCATTTCCCGGATGTGTCACTACCAGCACGGACACATCAACTCTTACTTGAAGCCCATGTTACAGAGGGACTTCATCACTGCACTTCCAGGTACAGAGAGACACAAGTACAGAAAATCTGTTTAGGTATTAATAGGTTTCTTTGTTCATACAGACCCAACAAGTCCATTGTAATACAAGCAAGTCGTAGAAGCTCAAGCTTGGCTTCTACTGTACAGTCTTTGCATTTCCATGCAGGTTACCTCATAAAGTACACCATCAGCTTGTATAAAATGAGTGCCTTTTTGGGGAGGATGGAGTTAATGCACAACTATTGAAGGAGAAGAATCAGCATTCTTTTTATCACTAGTGTGAATGGTTTTAGTTGGTGCTCATGTACATGTCTGTAGGTGGATAAAGGCTTTACTTTAAGAGATGTCCCATCTGGATTCATCTTGATTTTTTTTTAGCTTGTTTTGAAAAAATGTGTGTGAACTGTTAGTGTCGCAGTGGTGATCAGGGCCTATAAATAAGCCCATGCTGTTTGAACACGTGACTCCACAAAGTCCTTATCCAGTGCTCAGTAAATGGAGAGATTACTGGAATAAGCAGGAACCTCATGTTCATTACATGTACAATGGGCCTATTGTGACTTGGAGCCCTAGTCAGTGATTTACAGTCTTCATTTTACTGTATAGGCTTCCCGGTGTAACTGGCCCCAAATCTTTATATACCAAAGATATAATCAAAAAATTGACCTTATTTCTGTGCCACGCTTCAAAAAAGAAGGAAAATGGAGTGAGCATATTTGTTTCACCAGCCTAATACGTGTTGAGCTTTAAATGCCACATTAGGCTTCACCAGTATGTCCCAGTAGTGTAGAGAATGTTTAGTATGGGGTGGGGGTGGAAGGATACATGATGTATTAAATGAATTTTCCTGCACGAGTAGCATTTTGTTAAGTGTAATTGGTTTTATAAAGCTACGTGGTGTCTCAGTTTCCATTGATGAAAGTCAGATGGTGGTTCCTCTTGACCTGCATACACGTGATTGAGAGCAGCCAAACCTAATTTCATTCATCCTCACTTAATGCTCTGTAGTATAACTTCTAGAGAGTCTGATTTCATTCTTCATTCATTTGTTCAACATGATTGCTGAATAAAAAATAGTAAAGCAATGTTTTAGGTTTTTACAGTCTAATTTCACATTTGATTAGCAGACAAACTCCACCCTTTCCCCAAAACGTTCAGTGAAACAAGCATGTGTTGCACGTATATGCATTTAAGTGAGGGCCATAGACGCATAGCCTCTATTTACAAAAATAGTATTTTAGCAGGTATCCCTGTAGAAATAAAACATTTTAGAAAAGTAGTCAGGCTTTAAGTAAGCAGCCTTAATTGGAAAAGGCATCTCCTGGTCCTGCTCTGTTTTAAACGGCTAGAGGGAGCAGCAGACTTTTTGTAAACATTATTTCCTGTACAAGAGCCAGTAAATATTTTTGTTTCCCTCAAAGTTGCTTCATAGTGAAAAAAGTTGTTTTTTCTTCAGCTCGGGGTCTGGATCACATTGCAGAGAATATCTTGTCCTACCTGGATGCCCAATCTCTCTGTGCAGCTGAGCTGGTGTGTAAAGAGTGGTACAGAGTGACATCAGATGGCATGCTGTGGAAGAAACTGATTGAGAGGATGGTCAGGACAGACTCTCTGTGGAGGGGATTGGCAGAGAGAAGAGGATGGTAAGTACAATGTGAACGTATAACTGGGGTTCAGGTGGGGTTTATGCCCTCCTTTCTCTTTGTCATGCCGGAAAATCTCACCCTTTTGAAATTAACTACCAACAGTAAATTATAATGAAAAAATATTTTTAAAAAATAAAAAAATAATAATTATTACCTACATACTACACACTGAAACAAAATATTTTGTACATTAATAACAGATTTTTGTTGATCAGTTCTCCTGACATGGTTGTATTCCTGTTATAAATTTCTACATAGTTTTCAAAGATTTTGCTTTACCAAATGTGCAAGGCATGGAGCAGTGGCAGCAAACTTTTTTTTTTTGCTTACAAAAATGAAAGCTTTGAGAACTACAGAAAATGACAACTTGAATAGAAAACATTTTCTCAATATATATCCTGTAGCTAATGTTTTGTTTGGATGTTTCAGGGACCAGTATCTGTTTAAAAACAAGCCCCCAGATGGGAAGACCCCACCCAACTCATTCTACAGAGCACTTTATCCCAAAATTATACAAGACATAGAGGTAAGATGAGTAAGGTTTAGTTTGTAAACCTTTCTATTACACCTACCACGTTTTTTTGTTTTGTTTTTTTTTACAAACCACCTTCAGAAAACTCCACATGAGACATACAAGACTGATGCCCACTCTGTAGTAAACAGGTATTGCTAATTAAATTTGCTAGCTGGCTTGTTTACATTCTATTAAAAATGATAACACACATTATATCATCCCAAGACCCTCGATAAAGGAACAAAGGGTGTCTGCTTGTGGTTTGCAGACAATAGAGTCGAACTGGCGTTGTGGAAAGCACAGCTTACAACGAATCCACTGCCGAAGTGAAACCAGCAAAGGGGTATACTGCCTGCAGTATGACGATCAGAAGATTGTGAGTGGTCTTAGAGACAACACTATAAAGGTATGTTGCAATGCATGCATGTTGAGCATGTGGTTAATATGCTTGATGTATTAATATAACATATTTTCAGAGGATCTTACAAACCTCCTCTTCAAATAGGTTCAAGGGGCTGTAAAGGTTAGGTGACAAAACTGTTTCTGTTAGTGTGTGTGCCCTGTTACAGGCACTTCATGATAACTATGCAACGTAGCTCAGGTTACTCGTGTTTAATTTTCCTGTTCTAGATTTGGGATAAGAACACGTTGGAATGTAAACGAGTTCTTACAGGACACACGGGCTCGGTGTTGTGTCTGCAGTACGACGAGAGAGTCATTGTCACTGGATCTTCAGACTCCACTGTCAGGTACCGGCTTTATGTCATTGTCACTGGATCTTCAGACTCCACTGTCAGGTACCGGCTATATGTCATTGTCACTGGATCTTCAGACTCCACTGTTAGGTACCGGCTTTATGTCATTGTCACTGGATCTTCAGACTCCACTGTCAGGTACCGGCTTTATGTCATTGTCACTGGATCTTCAGACTCCACTGTCAGGTACCGAGTATTTTTTCTTGCTCAACGGATTAGTCAGAACTGGGATTGACCTGCAATAGAAGGAGAACAAGGGGTGCAGTGTCACATGTATGTGATTTGATTGTGGGAGGCTTTGCTTTGTGGCATGCTATTAAGTAACAGTATAAAATAAGTTGATAACTAATTATTTTCAGAAGCAGCTGGTTTCATGTAAAACATTGAAATTTAAATTATGCTTGCATTTCAGGTTTTTCGTTTTGTCTTGATTTAAAGCGGGATGCACCACACGGAGTACAATACTAGTAATGCAAAGTAAGGGTGTAGTTAAAATACTGGTAGCCTTTATTTCTCTAAATGTGTTTTTCTTTGTTTCAGAGTGTGGGATGTGAACACAGGCGAGATGTTAAATACATTAATTCATCACTGTGAGGCGGTGTTGCATCTGCGCTTCAGCAATGGCATGATGGTGACCTGTTCAAAAGACCGCTCAATTGCAGTGTGGGACATGGCTTCCGCCACAGACATTACTCTCCGGAGGGTGCTGGTGGGGCATCGGGCAGCAGTCAATGTTGTTGATTTCGATGATAACTATATAGTGTCTGCCTCGGGAGATAGAACTATCAAGGTACCGGCACTTCTGGTTGCTATACAGATTTTATAAATGTAAAAACTTTTGAGCTGCAGAGAACTTTACAGGGGGGTTCAAAAACTGTTGGCAAAAAAGGTTCTAGGAACAATAAACTCTAATCTTGTACTGCTTCAATAATGTAATCTAGTAATTTTAGCTCATGCAAAAGACTGCCTTTCTACATGCTGTGAAAGGGGCATTCTTGATAATCAATTTTGCTAAAATCTTTTATCGTACGGTGTAACACAGCTTTGTAAATCAGTAAAAGGAATTGTTAAATATTACGTTTATACACAAACCAGTATTTTAACTATCTGATTTCACACCCTGTTGTTTAATGCAGGTGTGGAACAGCGGTACATGTGAGTTTGTTCGGACTCTAAACGGACATAAACGTGGTATCGCCTGTTTACAATACAGAGACAGACTTGTAGTCAGTGGATCCTCTGATAACACGATCAGGTAAGAAATGTTGTTTTTCTATAGAAGTATTTCTACTTTAAGAATGGTATCACGTGGGTGCTAAAGTCACTGCATTCTTAATGTCAAACATTGTTAAGGCCTGTTCACGAGTACATAGTGGAGTATATAATGTACAATATCACACTTTAGTGTTATTGAGAATTGTAATACAGCCTGGTAAGTACATTCTAAAGCACAGTCTGTATGTATGTCACACTGACATTTTCACATGTACTGTGTAAACGGTGGATGAAGGTCATGGTGATACTTACATAATCTTGAGGGATCTAGCTTTGTATTTGCAGCTGTGGCTGATTGTGTTATACTGCTGTTATGCCCTATGACCTAAAACAACACAAATAAGTTGCGTTCCTCATGAATGTAATTGTCTTTCTGCCCCCAGATTGTGGGACATTGAGTGTGGAGCTTGCTTACGAGTCCTCGAGGGTCATGAAGAGCTGGTACGATGTATTCGCTTTGATAACAAGAGGATAGTCAGTGGGGCTTACGATGGGTGAGCGGCAACATTTCTATTTACAGACATGCAACAATTGCAGTCTTACTTTTTTTTGTAAGCCAGTTACCAGAAATTTGATTCATATACTGAATGGAACATTTGCAGGCATGTGCAAGTTGGTTCTTCATTGATTTGTTCTCCTTAAAATGTTTTGATTCGACTCAAAACCAAGTCCTGTGTCTTTTTTTTTTTTTTTTTTTTTTTTTACAACAGAAAAATTAAAGTTTGGGATCTGGTTGCTGCCTTGGACCCCCGAGCGCCTGCAGGCACACTGTGTCTGCGCACTCTTGTGGTGAGTGAATGCTTTCCAGGCTTCACAAGACTAGTGTTCAATTGTTTGAATACCTTTGCCATGTTTCAAACTTAGAGTAACAATCAAGAGCTTTAGCATGTGTTGGGTGTGCACCAATAGCCATTTTATCTGCTTTTGTGTTGCCACAAGCAAGAAACAATTGCATAATATATTGTATAATTATACAATATGCACACTAAAAATAAAAACTGAGATGCCACATATGACAGTGCTTTATGGCCAATGCAAACACGTACAATGCAAATTAATTGAATGTCTTTATAATCTCTTGGCATATCCTCGGCAACTATCTGCCTTAAGTTGTGCACCGGAACACAACTTAAGGGAGAAAAGTGATATTCATCTGAATCAGTAAAATGATTCAGGAGAAATAGAGAAAGCTTTCCTCTTTGCTTGCCTGACAGGAGCATTCGGGAAGGGTGTTCAGGCTGCAGTTTGACGAGTTCCAGATAGTCAGCAGCTCTCATGATGACACAATCCTAATGTGGGATTTCTTGAATGACCCAGACACACAGGCAGAGTCCTCTCCCTCCCCCTCCCGGACATACACCTACATCTCAAGATAAATGATCAACACTACTTCGTACCTCCTACTTGCACAGGTAAGAGCAACAAGACTTCCACAGTCCGTGTAAACAAATAATGCTAGGAAGATCCAAGAAGTTTGAAAATTGTCTATGGCCTTTCTTTATTGTGAAGACATGACAATGGCAGGGATTATAAAAATAAAAAAAACATGTATACTTTTTGTAGTTGGGTTTTTTTGGGGTTTTTTTAATCGGAACTACTGTTCTGTAGTAAATTCACTAGGATACAGTAAGGCCTTCGCAACCTATTCTTACTTCTGGGATAGTTTTCAACTTTAATAGTGTTACATATAATGGCTTTGATAAAGTTTTGCAAATGAACAAATATTCGAATACTTGCCTGAGCACTTACAAAGTGTTCTGTAGTATCCATTTACAGGATTGTCTCCTAAATAAATAGTTCTAATATTACTATTTTAACTTTCTTGAAGTAGTAATTGTTTTTGCACTTGCAATATAATACTACTGAAACAGCTTAAGGTCAAGCTTTCCTTTTAAGTTTTGCCCTGGTGTTAGATGATCTGTTTAAAATAAAATCATTATCACAGGTTAACATTATCTCAAAAGAAAATGTGCTGACTTCTACCTAATAATTGCATATAACAAAAAGTATAATGTTCGGAACGCAAGAGGCCCATGATTTAAAGTATGCCTGCCCTTCTAGTGTTTCTACAGACTGCATCCATATGCCTCTCTTCATATGCATCCATATGCTTCTCTTCATATGCATTAGTTACAGTGTTGGAACATTCCACTGGTGCAGCCATTTTTATTCAAAATTCCTTAATTTAGCTCTTGAATTTGTCTGTGCTGTCAGCTCACGGGACTAGTACACCGGTGTGTCATGTCCTGTCTACCAGCACTGAATTCATCAGACATTAACTGGGGTAAATGTTATGTGCAATAATGTATTTTTGTATTGTTTTTTCAGGACGACTTGTGCTATGGTATTTAGATATTATTGAAATGCCAGAAAATGTCAACTCAACCTGATCAAACCTGAGGAAGAGGTTTTCACCCCAGCAGGCAAATCAGCTTGGGACTACGTGGACTGAAAGACTTCTAAAAGTGCTGCTAATGAGAAATCTGTATGACAGAACATGAGAAGAACTTTTGAAAAAGTGTATGCCCCCCGCTTCCCAGTGTCATGTATGAATAATATTATTTATTGTGTAAACTGAAAATCTGCTGCTTTTCCATAACTGACCAGCATGGACACTCAAATGTTTTAAAGGATGTGGGTACAGAAGTAGTTTAGTCCCATCTTTTTGTTCAAGTGATGCACATTAAGCATGTTATGTGTGCGTGTGTGTGTTACACACATTTTACCAACCACCCATGCACCAGCGATAATGTGTGATAAATTGTGTAATTTTTGCTTGTGTAATACCTACTAAAACCCATTAAAAGCTGTAAATGGGAACAAATTGCCCAAATGCCATTGAATAACTTTAAGGTACCTTAAAGGTAAAAAGCTAGCCTATATATATATATATATATATATATATATATATATATATATATATATATATATATATATATATATATATATATATATATATATATACACAAAGACAGTGGACAAAAAAATGGAAACACCTGGGTAAATGAGGGACTCCAAGTATATTGAAAGCAAGGGCTTCCACACAGGTGTGGCTCATGCGTTAATTAAGCAAATAACATCCCACCATGCTTAGGGTATAAAAATGCTGGACAGGCCTGGTTGCCTATAATTATAGCTAGCATGGCTGCAAGAGGAGACCTCAGTGACTTTGAAAGAGGGGTGATTGTTGGGGCGCGTTTGGCAGGCGCTTCAGTGACCAAGACAGCTCAACTTGGTGGTGTTTCACAAGCAATGGTGTCTAAGGTGATGTTGGCATGTAACTGAGGGAAAGACATCATCAGCAAAGGGCAACAGTGGGCGGAAGAGCATACACCAGGATCGTGATAGTCCTTGCATTAATTCGAAGTGCAAGGCAAAACAGACGAGCAACTGCAGATCAATTGACTGCAAATTTCAACCTGGGGCGCGAGCAGCCAGTTTCATCAAAAACAGTCCACTGAGAACTACACAGAGCGGGATACCATAGTGGCCCAACGCCCCATTAAGTGACTTTACACTGGTGTTTACTTTTTTTGTCCACTACCTCTGTGTGTGTATGTAAATATATATGTGTGTGTGTGTGTGTGTGTATATATATATATATATATATATATATATATATATATATATATATATATATATATATATATATATATATATATATATATATAATTTTTTTTTTTTGATAGTTTTTTCTTTCCTCTACCCATTCAACAAAGAACATGAGTGAAAGGTACATGCAGACTCATTTACTGCATTCTAGGAAGTTTACCTGTGTTAAAAAATGGCTTCATCTGAGTCAGTCAATGTAAAGTCTGGAAAACAAATTTCAACAGCAAACCAATAAAGGGGGTTCCAATTCTTTGCCAATGTGATGTATGAATATATTATAGAATTTACAGTATGTGCATTTGTTTTGTGCTTAGACATGGTTTAGTGATGGCTTATGAAACTTGAAATTCTCCCGATTTGAAACACACAACGCATACACTCAAAGCCATGCTTCACGTCCTTTACTACCTTATTCCTGTCCTTCACCCTGTCTGCCTAATACACAATATATATTTAGATATGTGTATTTATTTATAATTGTTTGCACACCAGCATTAACTGGGAACAAACCAGCTTGTACAGAGTAACATGGGAGCAAAACTAATTGCACACAGAAGTTCTGCTTGTTTGGACTGCAGTGTGAGTAATTAAATTAAACTTAACAGTGAAACGGAGCATCTCCAATTTCTGTTGTCAGAGAGCCGTCTGCCTTTTGAGTTGTATTGCCCCTTGCATTTACCTTAATCCCCATACTGAGCAGTTCAGGTAAATGGCTCTTAGTGTTAATCCCTTTACTGCAGAGATTTTTTCTTTTTGATTCTACTACATTTATATGGATCATTTTCCTAGAAATGTCAAATGTGTTTGTGCTTGTTGTCTGGTATGTTGCCAAAATGAACAATTGTGAAGGTGGATCAGTGACATGCTTATCAGTAAAAGTGGACTTGATATTTAAATATGGAAAGATGCCTAAAGCTATTAGTGTATTTTTTAAAGGGGGATGAAAATGTCAATAATTAGTACCCTAGGTTTTAGAACTTTTTTTATTTATTAACTTTTGTAAAAAAAAAAAATGCGACAGTTAAAGCAATTGTATTTTTTTTTCTGCAGTGTTGGCCAACATTTATATAATAAAAAAGAAAGTGAATTATTTCAGTTTAAATGTTGTTTTAAAATACTCCACTTTATCAATTGCATATTGTCAGATTGAAAGCTTTGTAATGCTTTAGCTTTCCAAAATGAAAAAAAGAATTAGTGGTTGAGAGAACTAAGAAAATCTTTGGTACAGAAGACAATAGTGTATAGAAATGTCCATTTATTTAACAATGCATTTTGATTTTTGATAGCTGAGTAAGTTCAACATGAGTAATAAAATAATCTGTTTATCAAGTTGAACCCATTTGTATAGTGATCTAAAAATGTAGATGGGAGCTGAGTATATGGGTATGAATATGGTAATATTGAAAATGGTAATTATCATTTGTAAATTAAAACAAGTTACATATTATTTTAATAAGAATATGTGCTATTATAAGAAAAAGCATCATCTGGATTTAAAGTGTAATAATGTGAAGAAGGGGTTAAAAATCATATGGAACATTGAATGTATACTGTGCCAGTTTTAATTTCTGCAGCAAACTGAGATAGTAAACCTGTATTTATTCACTATCCCTTGAAACGTGTCCTGGTACAGAAGCTAAAGTTGTATTATGAGAAAGTGTTGTTGAAAGCTTAACATTATCCTTTTTATGTATAAATTGCAACTTGAATTATTTTGGGAGGAGCACAACATTTTATGTTGCTTGCATTTAAGTGACTTTCTTTGACAGTTGAAACTGGTAATTAGTTTTAAGAGAGTAACCCTTTCTGTCTCTCCCACATCCATTTTCATATGTATAGCATAAAAACATGGCAGTTTTCTATAGTTTATATTTCAGTACGTCTCTTGTTTTTCAAACTTTGAAACCATGCAATCTGTATTAAACACAATGTCCCACGCTATACATTTTAAAATTACTTCGTTATATGTATTTTTATACAACGTCCATAATTGCAATAGCCGAAATAGTATCTTTACAAACAATGGGAGCTGTAGTATACAATAAATAATATACTCATAGTGGGTGGGAAACTTATATTTGGATTAATCTTAATTTAATTCAAATTGCTTCATGCTTATTGAACCTCTCATTTATAATTTACATAGTAGCTTGTTTTTTTTTTTTTGGGTGGGGGGGTTTACCCACAGAAAAGGGAATTGATTTTAAGGCTCTCCCTTAAAATGTTTGAGTTGGTCTAAAGGGTGCAATGTATCCCTGTTTTTAGACAATGCAAAGACTTGAAAAAGGGTTACTCTGTCTTTGTAAGTTTACTAAATTTGTTCTATAGGTACTCCGGTAAATGAGTGCTATCAATTGTGTGATCTTGTTTAAGGTAAAGTGATGTGTAGTTAATGTACTAATGTTCATAATGTTTTTTTTTTTGTTTGTTTGTTTTTAACTTGATAGAGTAACAAAATATAAAATGCAAGGTGCATAAAAGACAATTGTTCATTATTAAAATATTTTATACTGTGTAGCACTTTTGAGAATTAGTTGTGTTCATTCATGATTCTTGGATTGTGGACATCTGTTTACATCATCAGTGGAATTGTGTCCACACGAATAAGGTGCCAGTTGTCTCTTTAATACCCAACTTATTTAGGTCCTCTGTAAAGTCTCTTCTCAACAGGAAAATTTAGATCTGTCTAAATTACCCGTCTACTGTAGTTAGGCATCACATGGTGAACTGTTGTGGCAGTCACCATTGCAAAATCATGTGCATTAATTTGCATCTATTCAGAGTTACCCTGATAAAGATGATTTGGAGTAATCATGAATCTGCTGCTGCTCACCTCTGTATGTTATCTAAATAACATTTAAGATCGCTTGGACATGGTATTTATTCACATAAACATCTTTATAATGTACATTGCTGGCTCAGCACAACAATATAACTACAATGAGTACCTCTTATGAATACAGCATTAAACATGAATACTTTTTAGAAGATAGATTATCAAAGTGTACTCTCTGAATAGCACATACTGTAGAGAATGTGGGCACAGGTGATATGGCTCCTGAGCTTATATGCCATGGATGAGGGAAGACAGACATGATAGCACCAACAATCATGCCAGTGAGAACAGTATGACCTTTAGGTATAGGTCAAGTGTTTAATACCCCTGGTCTAACCCTTTGTCTGATCTCCTGGGATACAGCAGTAATCGTGGACCATACCTAAAGTAACATTGGGTAGTCCAATAATGGTGCATACAGGGGTCTATGAAATCAAGTTACAAATTAGGTTCTAAGTTTATTGTTTAAATAGGGTTCTTTTTTCACAATGTTCAGATCAGCTGACACAAAGTTGAGAAGTGTCAAACACATTACAGGTTGATTTACAGAAATACACATTAAGCCCTCGCATTACTGTGTGGAGTTCACTTCTACAGACCAGCGTTCTCATAATGTGATTTATTAATATTACTGCAGTCAAGAAAGGTTCAAATGCATACCTCTGTTCTATTGGTACTATGTATTGGCTCAACTCAGGGTAGTGTATTTCGATTTGGTACACATAGGGTTAATCAGTGGAACTCCCGCTGTTAATTCCAGAAGCCCTGCCTAAACGGAGTAAAGCTTTAAAAATGCACTTAGCTAATTGATTTTTCCCCTTTCTCTTCAAAAAATCACATTGCATACCATCATGTGATTTCATTCTCCCTTAACTTCGTAATGACGACTGACGAAGTGCACATCAAGCATGCTACTGCACAAGGCACAGATTATGCTCAAAGCACGGTGAAGATTGGAGGGTTTCTTGATATCTCACATTTGATTGGCTACATCGATGTCACTCGTTCCTATTCGATCCTGCCCAGGTTGTCGATTCTATGCAGTGGAAGTCCAGTATAAAGTTTAATGCATTGGATTTTTTTCTTCTTTTTTTTTTAGTTCAGTACTCTTCTTTTCTCTTTCCGGACTTTAAACGACTTGTTTTGTAAATATTAATAATATTTTCCCATGGGAAAATGAGAGGGGTAAGTAAATCAGGTGTTTTATTTAAAATATCATAATAAAGACTGTTTTAAAAGTTCCTGTAAATGAATTACCTGTGAGCTAAACAATTGGAAATATCTTTGTATTGTTTATCTGAATTCAACGGATTATCAACCAATGGTCAAACATTACAACTGTTTGTTAAGCCCCTGCCAACTGGTATGATCTATTTGATTGTATTGCCAGAACGAGATTTTCTTGTGTGAGCAGAAAATATGATGCTTTCTTAATATAAAACCAATGTGCTTGTAGATTTAGCCATTTGAGAGAATTGCAGTTTGCCTGAGCGGTTCAGATCAGGCTTTTTTATATTTGTTTAGAAAATAAAATGCACGTTCAGGGAGGCATTACATGACAATGTTTATCATATAGGGAAGCTTTATTGCATTCATATTATATGATCTGTAGATTATAATGCAGTTACCTTATGCAGGATTAGTTTATACATTTGAAGCACTTTTATATCTATCATTTTAAAGAACTGAACGAGACGACTTCATCAGCACTTTACCTATATAACCCGGTTAAAGCGTCAAACACAGAAGAGTCATTGCAGCGATATTCCTGTTGTGCTATGGAACTGAACAACGGGGTATTGCATTGATTACAGTCCTGTTTATTAATACAATTTTTCAGTATACGGCCGATCACAATCTACATGTGCAACATCATCTAATAATTAAGAACACAAGAAAGCTGTAAACAGGCACAACGCATTGATCTGTAGGCTACTGTGCATTATATATGTAATTATGTAACATATTCCCTATTGTTATATATATATATATATATATATATATATATATATATATATATATATATATATATATATATATATATATATATATATGTCGTACGTAACTCAACTAGATGGGTGGAAGTACAAATCTATCAAGAAGAGGCTGTTAAATGAACTGAAGATGTTCTGAGGGCACGGTTCAGAATGACTTCTATGGTAGCCCTACACACATAATGAAGGAGTTGTATCTGAGAACATGTGTGTTCATCTGACAGTCCATAGTAAACTTGTACAGAACATAACTTTGTTCATTGCTTTCTGTTTCAAACAGACTAAAAATGTGCTTCAGCTACACTTGTTATCAATTACTATATTGACTCAGCCTAGTGTTAGGCCTTCTTTGGGTTCAAACCATGGCAATGCTAAATCCATAAGGACTAATAACATGTGCCATATATTCAGGTTATTTTAAGTAGTAATACAGAATAAAATAGAAACATCTACCCCATTTTACTGTGTCGGCGTAGCTCTTAGTACATAACCCCACTAAAACTTTTGAACTGTTTTTTGAACAGCAGAGTAGAGTGTTTTTATAACAGTTGCAGTTGATGTAAAAGTTTCTTATGCAAAAAGAAAAGGTAGCTATTTAGCTTTCAGTACTCAGCAATAACAAAAACCAGCATAGATAAGGAAATAAGTTTATTCAACTCTTTTTAAAGTTTTTTAAGCAAACTTGATCATTCATCCTGTACAAGTCTGCAAATGAAGGACAGCTGTTCAAGTTTGGCACAGCCGTGGTCTGTCTGCCCACATACAATATCAATACAATATCAATATGCATGTGTCTCCATGCATAGCCACATGCTTAAAGAGTCCCTCCTGATTGGCCAAAGTTAAAATGTTTCTGTAAAGTTTATAAATGCAACATTTCTTATAGTAAAAGCCAGGTCTGCTCTAGAAACAAGGAAACATCCAGCATCAGCTTAAAACTTGACACCATATTCACCAAACTGTGGCACCTGTTCTTTGACTAGGTGGTGGTATACCTATCGGAACAGAGGTATGTATCGTGATACAAGAGCAAAAGCACAGCAGAACTCATTGTTGTTCCCCAAATGGTTCTTGAATGAAGAATGTTTTATAGTTGGTATGAATACATGCCCTCACTATCTCATTACATTTTTTTAACACAATAGTCCATCGTTGATTGATAGAAGCCAATCTGGACCTTCACATGTATTGTGCTGCATGTCCTATCATGACCTGCATATCGTGATACATATTGTATCGTCATGTTAGTATATCATTGGACCCCTAGTCCTTTCCCTTTCCCATTGTAACTCTCATACACCAATGTAGCAGAGTGTTACTGCAGTCATATCATCCTGTGTACAAATGCATTCCCTGCAGCAGTACAATTATTTTGCAGCTTTTTAGCTGCAGCATTTTTAGCAGCATTTGGCTACATTGTTTGCTGTCATATCCATTAAATATACATATCTGTAAACATTTGAATACCTAGTAGGTACTGCATTTGGTATTCTCTAAAAGTGCTCCTGCTATTAAAAACATCTTTGGTTTCATAACAGAGCAGCAGACGTCTGTAATAAGTTACATGTCATCATTAAAAATGCATTGTGTTTATTACTGATCTAAATAAGCCATGCATATGCTATTCTCTTTCTCCTGTTTTAATATTTATTAGTCTATTCCAGTTATTTTGTTTCATCTTGGTATTGTTCTCATTTGTGTCAAATGTCTATTGAATGTATCGTGTTCACTTGTCTTCACATTCTGTCAATCAAGACACTCGAGAAAAGAAAGCATCTCTCTCAGAAACTTATTTGCTCCGATTCTTTCCCAGTTCCATTGTTTGCTGGTAGTGTGTCTCTTTAGCACAGCTCTGTGTTTGTTTCACTGGGCTTGTATTGCAAGGGCTGATTTGGATTTTCTGAGGAACGTGTTTGCTTATAAATGAGACCAATGGAAATGAATGGCAAGGTAAGAAAAAAAAAAGTTTCTGGAATTCCCAGGAATTTCTAAACAAATAAAGCCAGTAGAAAATGGTGCCGATGATTCATTTCCCAGTTTATTGGTAAATAATGGGGGTAATATTGAAGGCTGTGACTGTAAACTTGTGAAGTTAACCTGTATCATTACTACAGTACATTACACACAGCTTTGTATTACACTAAAATAACATTATTCACGTAACTGCATGCAAGTGTAGAATGTATTTATAATATACATTTCTGTACATCATATTGCAGTTCAATTTTAAAATGACTGTTACTGTTTTTTTGTTTGTGCATCTGTTTATTTAACATCTAAAGACTATTGGGAGAAAAAAAAAAGATTTGTATTAGTTTGCTTTTTTTATATACCAATTACTCTTAAAGTAATCAAATACAGAACTACCAGAACAGTCTGTATACGGCACTGTACTGTAACATCTAGGAAGAGCCAAGGCAGACACCATGAATAACTCTGCAGTGGTGTGAGCTCACATGGGCTGTGAGCAAACATTGAAATCCACTGGTACCCATTTATTACTCTAGTCTTCACAATGTGAAGGTTTATAATCAATGCTTTATTTATATCACAGCGCCTTTCATACAAAAAGTATATCAAAGCGCTGTACAGGACAAAACAGAAGAAATAAGTAGGTGGAAGTTAATTTGGTCATAATTTTGTGCCGAATCCCACAATTTCACAAGCTAATTTACACTTCAGTTTCTATTTTTTTATTTTATTTTTGTATTACTTTAAGGAAATTGGATACTAGCAACACGATAGCTGTTTGTTGAAGACTTTGCTTCTAACAACATTTTCATATCATGTGCCCTTACCTTTCTGGTTGGTTCTTATTGAAATTACTTATATTGTGTTTATAAAAAACGTCTGTTTAAAGGAGTCCAGGAGCTGCTCTTCAGTCCTCATTTTCTGCTATACACATACGGTATATAGTGTAGGCTAGATCAGTCATACAGGGCAAGTCGATCACAAATGGTCCGGCAGGATTACTTTTTTTGCGCAAAGTTTGCAATCTTCTTCCTAACTGAACATCCCTCCAAATCAATCAACTCAACTTCACCCAACTTCCACTAACTTTGCATCTCGGGGGCATGTAATAGTTAAATTACACATAAAAATAAAAAAATAATAATAAATGGATTGGTGGTTAGTGTTCAGTATTCAATTGACATTGACTCTAGCCATGTGTTCTCTTTGTTTACAGCACCTCACCTCGTCCCTCATCGCAGTGGCGCTGCTCGCCTCATTCGGCTCCTCCATGCTGTACGGCTACAACCTAGCAGTGGTCAACTCCCCCGCGGAGGTAAGGACACAGTCCTTGATCAGGTGTCCAGAAAGAGCGTTCTTTTTATCTAGTTTAAATAGTAAATGGATTGAAACGTTTTTTTGTTTTTGTTTTAACTTTCCTGTTGGGTTTCTGAGTTGTGTTCTGCCAAATGTTTTAATAAAATGCAAACTAATTTCCACCATCAATGCTCACTAATTTCCACCATCAAGAATGAATGTATTTTCTTGTTATATTGGATCTTCTCTTTTGATAACTGGTTACCAGAAATAAAAACAAGGAAAAGCAGGGATGCCAAGTGAAGTCTTCTGATAAATTGAGCCAACATTGCTTTTGTGTAACTTTGTCTTAATTTTTTCTTTTTCTTTTTGTAAAATGTAGTAGTCGCCAATTAATTTTTACCCCGTTTTTCTCCCAATTTGAAATGCGCAATTGTATTTAGGCTCAGCCCACCGCTATCACCCCTGTGTTGGCTCGAGAGCAGCAAAGACGAGCACACGCTGTCCTCCAAAACGTGTGCCGTCAGCTGACCGCTTCTTTTCACTCTGCTGGCCCACCACGCAGCCAGCCCAGAGCTACAGCATCGGAGGACAATGCAGCTCTGGACAGCTTACAGGCAAGCCCGCAGGCGCCCAGCCAGACTACAGGGGTCGCTGTAGATTGTTGGCAGTGGAATAGCCTGGACTCGAACTGGCAACATCCAGACTATAGGCGCATCCCGCACTCCACGCGGCGCCTTTACGGATGCCTCTTGGGAGCCCCCCAACTTTGTCCTAATTTAATAGGAGAAAGGGAGGATGTACAAATTAGAGAGTGCTGGAATTTCATTAATCTGTGACTTGCTGGTAGCAGATATAGAAATCCTGGCATCACATGCCTGACACCAGCCCGCCCTAAGCACAGTTTTTCACAGAATTGCATTTAAAAGAAATTAAAGTAAACAATGTAGCATTCCTTTCAATTAGATCCTTTAAAATGTATCAAATTAAATTGATAGCTTCTGGCAAAACTACCAAAATCATGAGTCACTTTCTTCAATTTAACAGCACACGCAAATAGAAAAAGTGGACGGAAGAATAGCATTGTTCTTTATGAAGAAGGATTTGGTCTGATGGAGGGAATGTGTGTATATTTGTTTTCTTTTGGTGAATTAAAGGAATTCAAACACCTACTGTGTGCCACTTGCTGGACAGTTAACAAGCAGCTGACTCAAGTTAATTAAAATCGCAACAGATTGTGGTATCAAATTGGCAGCAAATGGTAGGCAGATTGAGTCCCTTTAAAGAAAAGCCTCTTGTGCTGGATATTGCATATTGTCACTTTTGTCTTCAGCATATTAAAGAGTTCTACAACAGAACGTGGCTGAGTCGCAACCACACGGGGCTGAGCGAGGAGACCCTGACCCTCCTGTACTCGTTTACAGTGTCAGTGTTAAGCCATCGGGGGGCTGTTCGGGTCGCTGCTGGTGGGCATGCTTGTGACGAAGTTCGGGAGGTAAGCCCCAAACCACTATGAGAACGATGACTAACAAAACAGCCTTCTGACTAACACCCCAGTGTGTGATGTGGATTACAACATTTCCCATATCCTTTATTTGTCAGCACAGGTTCTTATTTACATGGGTGACTTGGGCTGTTAGAAGCTGAATGTGTTGTATTGACTTGAACTGTGCTTCCTAACACCATTGACTCAGGCAGAAGTGCTGGCTACTGACCCTCTGACGCCTGTGGAATCTTGTTTTGTTTCTTGGTGGTCCATTTCAAGTGCTGACAAGGCCCAGCACTTATGAGAGCCAACAAAACCAGGCCCCAAGGTGCTATGGCTGCAGCCGTTTTTTATTCGGAAAGGCAGGTCGAGTAGCGGGTGTGCAGTTACATCACAAGCAATTCTCTCGCTGAATAAAGGACCCACGATATGGGGAAAGGATGTGCCAGGTCGTCATTGTAAATTAAAAATGTGTTCTCAGTTTACTCATCTGGATAAATAAAGGTTTTGATTGATTCATTGATTGGTTGGGGATGAAAAGATCAGTCATTTGCAGCAGTACACCGGAAGCAGCAACTATAGAGGATGGGTATTTGCTAAGGCTTGAGTCGTGTTTAAATTAAGACAGTCAAAATCAGACTAATGCAGTATGCAGTCAAACAGAAGTTGATGATTAAAGAATGATTGTATGAATTTGTGCAGAAAAGGGACATTGGTGTACTGCACAGTGCTGGTCTTCATCGCGGGGGCTCTGATGGGCTTCAGCCGGATCTGCCACTCCCCAGAGATGGTCATTATCGGGAGGTTCGTTACAGGGATCCATTCAGGTAGGAATCTGCCTAACTCATTAATGAATCAACAGGGATGGAAATAAGACTCCTATTGCATAGCACTTTTACCCATTTCAGCTTTTACTACGAGCTTGATTAGCCACAGTGTAGAAGTCACAAGCTCAGGTGTGTCTTCTTAAACTCACAGTAAAACCAGGAATGGATCAAACTGCAATGAATGGGAGTCTTATTTCCATCCCTGAAAAACTACTCACTGTGGATCCTCATTATAGAATAACTACAGTACTACTGTATCGAATATCACTCATGAGTATGCACTAGTTTCTCAATAATCCACTTCTGTTTGGTGTGGACTTAGCTCCCTTACTCCATATCTTTGCATCTTTCTGCTCGTTGTTTTTTTATGATCTTTTTCTCTTTCCAATGGGATTCCTGTAAGCTGGTGTTAATATATGTGTTCCAATAGCTAACCCCACTATTAATGTAATGTTACCTCCCTGTGATAACATTTGGAAATGGATGTAAATGCTTTCTAGTTTTACAAACACATAAGCACCTAGAATACAGGTTAAAAAAACAGGGTTTAATCAGTGAAAGCCAAAAATAATACCATTTAGAGCTTAACTAGCTTAAAACGTGCAAGGTGTTGTACTGGGCTCTCTGCTGTTCTCACAGATGTGGTTCTGTGTTTCCCTCAGGGATCTGCCTGAGTGTGGTGCCAATGTACCTGGGAGAAATCGCTCCTAAGAACCTGAGGGGTTTCCTGGCTCTGGTGCCGAGTATCTTCATCTGTCTGGGAGTGTTTTTAGCACAAGTCCTAGGGCTGGAAGAGCTGCTTGGAAAGGTATATTGTACCATACTCTGTCAACTTCATTAGCCCTTAAAAGGTACAAGGGACATATGTGTCCCACGAATAAAACAAATGCTAACTTTCTTATTTTTGTAATGAGGTGCACGAAACAGAATTTTAAAATGTACCGATAGGTTGGATCTGGTCATCCAAATGGTCAGTTTCTTCCTTGTGACACTTGAGTCAGTCTCAAATGTATTTTAAGAAGAAACCATTTGAACAACCGTTCAATTCCTCGTGTACCTTAAGAGGTTACTATAGCGTCCTTTGTGTACAAGCATCCCAGGGCACTGTACAAAAATAAAAAAGAGCTCTAAACTGCTCGCTAGCAAAAGGTCAAATAAAAACCAAATCTGTTTTAAGTTTATATTTAAAATATTGATTGACTCCAGCATTCCGAATATAACCTGGAAGTGAATTCACAAGTGAAGGAGCTTGAGAACTAAATTATCCTTGCTCCATTGCTTTTGAATTTCTTGGTTTGGAAGGAATAAGTAAACCAAGCAGGTAGGCAGGACCAAAACCATAGGTAGCCTTACAAGACAGGAGCGCCATTTTAAGATCAGTACAATGCTTCACTGGAATTCAATGATGTGACATCAAATCTGAGAACATAATGACAGGCAGATCCATTCGGTATGTGGTAGGAAGTGTCAATGATGCTTTTAAACTCAATATGATCTGTAGTATTTATTACAGGTTACTGTGCGCAGTACACAGTTTCAATGTGGCTTGTTTGTCTTTGATCAGGAGGCGTACTGGCCCCTGTTCCTGTCTCTGGTGGTGGTGCCAACCTTCATACAACTCATGCTGCTGCCCTGGTTTCCAGAGAGCCCACGATACCTGCTCATCGAAAAACGAAACATCCACGCCACCATCACTGGTGAGAACCGCCACACCCAGTGCTGCACTACCCAATCCTGTACCTGTCAGCCTCTACAGTGAGGAGTAAAACATGAAAAATTACTCAATTCAGGTTATATACAGTATATGCATAGCTTACACCCGCAAACATTTGTTGCTGTAATCATATCCGTATTGAAACATCCGCAAAATGAAGTTGCCGCAAATATTTATTGACCACTTAGGAGACACAAAAACACCCAAGAATGGATTTGAACACAGCATTGGAATGTGGCCAGTGGAAACACAACCTTCATAGAGAAATGTATCGTTCACGTGTGCCTTATGACTGACTGCAGTGTGTCTCTCTGTCTCCCCCCTGCAGCCCTAAAGTGGTACCGCTCCAAGTGTAACATCCAGGCAGAGATTGAGGAGATGCAGGAGGAGCAGCACTCTCTCTCCACGGTGGAGACAGTGTCAGTGTGGGGCCTTATGATGGACAAGTCTGTGCGCTGGCAGTTCATCTCCGTCATCGTCATCAACATGGGCATGCAGCTGTCTGGCATAGATGCAGTAAGTCAGCACGGCACAGCAACCGTTTCTACAAGACTCAACACTTACATCTGGGGATCACCTCCATTCATACATGACCTTGTTTTCCCTGTCTGTTCAGATCTGGTTCTATACGAACACCATATTTGCGAATGCCGGGATCCCCAAACCCCAAATCCAGTACACGACGGTGGGAACTGGAGCGATTGAGGTCATTTCAGGATTGATAGGGGTGAGTCTGAACTCTGGACCTGGGTTCGAATCCAGCTTGGGTCACGTGTGAAACAAGTTTGCTTATCGTACCTTAGCCCTGCACTTGGTCAAGAGAACTTCCAGTTGTGTCCGTCTCGACCTGCCCTCAGCAAGTAGGCAAACCACACCCCAAGGAGATTGCCGTTGACGCAGTATTTCATATTTGCTATGGGCCCTTCTTCTGATTACTCGTAACTTCAGATCACAAGTTCTGTTTAAATTAGTTTAAAATTCTTCTTGAGCTCCAACACTGCTTGACTGTGTTACAGTATGTGTTGCCCATTATTTATTTAAGTAATAGCAGGAGCATGCCTATTTGGCTCACAGAGTGACATAGGGCAAGGCAGGAAATGAGAAATCTTTGAGTCAAGTCGTCTTTCTGATGAGAGTGCAGAGAAGGTGAAACTACAGAACAATGGAAGGAGTTCTTTATAGGTGAAATTGAACAGGTCTGTAGGACACAGCAGCTTTAGTAAACCATCAACATGTTGTATAGACTACACAAAGAATCTTCCTTGGTGTGCCCTTCAGTAACATGCTTTCTCAATTGAACTCCTGTATGTCTTTATATGCTAATAACCCTGCAGTATCTCAAGTGCTCACAATACCCCCACAGTGTTTTACCATTGAAAAGCTGGGCAGACGCCCATTGATGATCGGTGGGTTCAGTGTTATGGGAATTGGTTGTGCTGGAATTACACTCTCCTTAGTCTTACAGGTGAGTCTCTCTTTCCTAGCGTTAACCTGCTCCTTTTAATGTGACTATAGTGTTTAAACATTTCTATACTGCTGGTGTATATTAGGGTTACTCACTGAAGTAAAGAGTTAGTAACACTGCAACCATGGGGATAATTACATCTCTCCAATATTGTGGTGTTTTAAAATAAATCCACCTTTTCCAGTACAGTATGTGTCATCTGCGTGTTCGTTTTAAAATGTTTTATTGCACAGCTGAGATTGAGGTTCCACTCTCAAAACTGCATTGTAGAAGTTTCTTTGTCAAACAAAACGGCACATTTCTGAACCCTACTTGCACATCCCTATATCACATGCATTTCAATCCTGGGAACTTCAAATCCCATCAACCCTTAGGGAGTTAGTGCACGCTCAAGGGCCAATGAGATTGCCTCAACATGTGGATGAAGCTAATCAAATTGCGCTCTCCTCTAGAGCACATGGCTTCACATTTGAATAACAATCTGTAGAAGCATTTCTTATTTTGTCACATGTTCTCATGCTAAGCCAAGGTCTGCACCATTAAATCTCATTCTTTATTCTTGATTCTTAGACCCACTTTGCCTTCATGCGCTACATTAGTATTGCTTGTGTGGTGGCAATTATTGCTGGCTTCTGCATAGGACCAGGTAAGTGAAACGTATATTAAACCATATGGACTAGCAATAAACTGTGAATTAAAAAGTTAGCCGCTTCAAATAAAATAATAAATGTACCTTTTTTCTGATCGTATTGATTCAGAGAGGTTCTTAGTTGAGGTACTGGAATAGTGGGTTGTTTTTGTCTAGTACCATGCCGTAAATACATGCTTCATCAGCCAGCGATGGTGTTGGGGCTTGAGAATATAACGTCCCTGACCCAGCCTACATTACATATGTCTATGGCAGGAAACTAGAAGAGATAGCAGCTCTGAACTCACAGCACCTTAACGCAGACTTACCAAACAATAGCAAATTGCAATAAGAACTACAACCAATAATGGCAAACACTGTAAGACGAGGAGACAATAACAAAGAACATGGCATTTGAAGCCACTTTCTCTTTAATGAATTGTGATGTTTGCTGCAATACGTGGATGTGAGGAGACACAGATTGAAGCCCTCTGTGTATGTGATGCTGCAGTAAAGAGGAATATTAGTGCACAGTGTTTTCTCTGACGTTTTCTCTGGTATACTTATGGTTAAACTCAAATGGGTGACAATATAGGATACCTTGAGGCTATCTTCATTACACCAACCCCTTAAAGTCATGAGGGAAAACTAAAGAAGAGCAAACATACTGGTGTGTAGAATCCACTGTGCACCCTGAGAAATGCTTAGAAAAATCCATATCAGCCCTGGTTACTGTGAAATAGCCACCAAACGCACTGAATGCCTCGTGCATATTCCCTATTCTATCCCGATGCAAGTAACTGTGTTTGAAAACATCTCCTGTGGGGACAGAAAGTTGGAAATTAAAGAAAAATAAAAGTGCATTAGCTCCGAAAAAATGATAAATGGGATCCTGAGCAGTTTACACAATTGATGTATTATCAGACCCTCCAACAAATCCATAATTCATTCTCAGTCAAGAATTTCTATCGCTGTAATTACATCTTTAATTAGGATTTTTATGGCTCATTGTTCATAAACAATGATGAATATGACTTTTTAAGACGAAATACTGCATGAACAATGGATATCGGACTAGGCTCCTTATAAATTTGACTACATTAAGCCTCCTTTTCTCAATTATCATGCACAAATAATGAAGTGGCAGCTTCACTTGTTCCTAAACTCATTAGGGTTGAAAAAACACCCAGCGCCTGCTTATTTTTCAGTTGTAACCAAAAGGGATTAGAAGTTAAGCATTGGAACCGTTCTTGGTTTCCAGCATCAACAATGAGAGGAAACAAGTAGATTATAGGTTTTTTTTTATTATTATTATTATTCACTTTGACTGCTGACAGTATATTTTAATATAATTTAGTTTTACAAGCCGTTTTACAACGCTAAAAAAAAATGTGCAAAGCATAAACATTTAGCTGAGGACATGACAGACACCATTATTTAATAATAAACTGCTTTTTCAGGGGTGTTTTTTTTGTTTTAATTGTACAATAGTATGTATACGTTAACAATTGAATTTGCGGAGCTGCATAATTCAAACATAGAGTATGTGATGCAGTTAGAACACTCCCATAACCACTACACTACCTAGTCATCGTTGGAATTCTACAGCCTCTGTGATCTGGGTACCTGTATTAAATATGTGCAATGGTCTCAGCCAACTCCCTGATTTGTGCCTCATCCAATTTCTAGAACAGTAAATGGAGTGTGTTTAAAGACCTTCTGATCAGTAAGCAACCTGGTGTAGCTGAACAGCACTATATGAAAACAGTTCCAATCTGTATTTTGTATTTTTTGCTTTTTGTCGTTGTAACCCTAATTAAAAATGGTGCAGTCTGCAACCAGATTGTAAAGAAACGCTTTGGTTTGGAATGGAGCGTGCTGTACAGTGCCCTCATGTGTGATTTAAGAAGGGAAATACTTTTTGCTTACAGGCAGTAAACCATTGTTTTTAATTCCTGAATTGACAATGGCATCCCTCCCACAGCTGGCGTCCCGTTTCTCATGACAGCTGAGCTCTTCAAGCAGTCTCACAGGCCGGCGGCCTACACTGTGGGGGGAGCCCTGAACTGGCTATCTAATTTCACTGTGGGCTTCGTCTTTCCCTTCCTGCAGGTGAGTGAGACACCCTGAAAGTACAGCACTGGAGTCGATCACTTTCGGGGGATTTCAGCACTCTCGATAACCACACACAAATCCTTCCTGTATGTAGTACTAAGGACAGATTGAGCTTTCTATAAAGAACATACATACATAAAAACAGCACCCCATGGTAGAATATGTAGGAGCACTAAAAGAAAGTTATTTGGCAACCGTTTAATTTGCAATGTCTTCCGCATTGGGGGCGGGGTTGGGGGTTGTTTTTCAATGCCACTCTTTTTTTTTGTTTCCCACCTATGTGCAGGTGAACATTTAAAATAAAAAGTGTAGCAAAAACCTGAGGAGACCTGTGGTCCATCTTTTAGTACAACACAAGATTCAACAGGCTTTTAGTGCACTTTTTTATTTGAAATGTTAGTGTCTTGCTGGTACCTGATGTGTGAGACACCAAACATACAGCAGAATCAGCCAAATCTGCAATTCTGGTGATTTGGAGAAACTACAATGTTTCCCAGACAGTGCAGTACCATCTAGTGGTAATAATGGGAACAGCTGCTCAGCTGAATCACCATTCATAAAGGACAAGGACAGAATTTCAGTGACAAAAATCCTGAATTATGAAATTAAACCTTTTGATATTTTCTTAAAGCTGATAATCATGTAATTCCACCTATCAAACCCAGCATAGAATTACCCTCCAGAACCCATACAGTCTCCCGGACAGTTTCAGTAAGAGGATTACACAGAGTGACAGGATGTTTGAGCAAGTTCTGAGACGAGGGAGGGTAATGGAAACTCAAGTGTTATAGTTTTTCTGTTTGTTTGTTTTTTTCCCCATGATGCAGATGTCAGCCGGGTCCTTCTGCTACCTGGTGTTTTGTGGGATCTGCGTGCTTGTGGCAGTATATGTTCATTTTGTCATCCCTGAGACTAAAAACAAAACCTTTGTGGAGATCAGCCAGATGTTTGCCACTAAAGAGCCCATCCTCTCAAAAAGCCCCCCAGGCAACCCTGATGAGCTCAAACTGAAGAAGTTCAATGGCTACGGAACGCTGGAGAACGGCTCGGTGGAATTGGACAGCTCTAGATCCTACCCCTGAGAGACAGAGAGCGAGAGAGAGAGCTTGTAGGTGCAATATATATTCTTACAGTAGGCTTAACTCAACCCCACTAGCCTGAACTGACCTACAACCTGAACCATGCCATCAGAATGAAATGCATGTTGCAGCTGAAGAAAGCAAACTTCAATATCATAATTCTGTAATGAGTGAGTAAAAGACATTACAGCTGTCTCTGTTGTTATTTTAAAATGTCCTCATAAATCAGCAATAACCCCATTAATAAAACACACACAGACTACAGGAGGCGTGCTGGTGCCGAGTAGCGGTGATGCTTTCAAGAGGCAAAAGGATCATTGGAATCAAAACTTAAAAAAATTAAATGTTGAAGTGAAAACAAACACAGAAAAAAAAGAAATAAACTATTTACAAAAACAGCATCCAGCAGTCAGTTGCACAGTTTTGTTTTTAACACAGGCCTACTAAACATATTCTCCCCGTGTTATACCTGATACCTAATTAACATCTCCCACATATACAATTACCAATATAATAACTTAAACATGTCTACAAATCCTACATTGGTATTTCACTTATAATTTAAATATGTTACTTTGAAAATTACAAGCGAAATATTAATTTAATTTGACCATTCATTAATTTCATTTCACACTCTCTATGTCCCAAAAGAAATGGACTGTCCATTACTAAAGGTTTGCATGACAGAAAGTGGCCGCTGTACCCGTCCTTACCAACATGGAGTCCCAGTCAACCACTCTCCCACTCTCCAAGATGGCGTCTACAAAGAAGCTCCCAATCTACCTGGTGCGCAGAGTTGCCACGTCCGTTTAGCGGGATTGGGCTTGTTTTGAGAGTCACGGTTGGAATTTGCATAAACGCCCATACTCTAACATGGGTTGCGTTTGTTTGAAAAACGAGAAATCTGATAAACCTGCTGGTGCGGGTCACTTTGTTTTAAAACAGGCGTGGATATTTTATTGCACAGCCTGTAAGTCAATTAAACTAATTTACTTTCCTTTAAAATCAAATGTCGTTTTCATTCCTTTTTAACTGTCTCTCAAAGTTATTCATTTAAGAAATAAACTATTTCAAAAGATGACAATTGTTTGCAGAAACTAGGCAGCGTATTTCTCAGGAGACGTGCCCCTCTTCATTGATATAGCATCTGCACTCGCTTTGCGTCGAAGTCAGGTAACAGTGTTTATCAAGCAAACCCCATCTACACATTTTCATCCAAAAGACATTCAACGGGTAAGTTTTACATTTTATTTTTTTCACGTAGTTCATGTTAAAAACATTACAGTTTGTTTAATAGAATAGCGTCCGTATAACAGGGATGGTACAATGTTAGCCTAGGGGCAAAAATACCTTCCCTCTGGCAAATCATATTTTTAAAACCTATTCCTCACTATCTTGTAAAGCACTTTGTGATGGTGGTCCACTATGAAAGGCGCTACATAAAATAAAGATTGATTGATTGATTGATGTAATATACACTATTATATTTTAAACAGGCAGGGTGAGAGGGCTTTGTTAAATAGTTCAAATATTTCATGATAGATATGGAATTTCATGACACTTGCAGCATCCCCAAGGTTGTGTACAAACAAACAGCATAATGGAGTTTATTATGACAGCAAGCTGCTTCTTCCAGCTTATCCATGCAGTCCATGTCCTATTATACGGACAGTTGAGTTTAATAGCCTTGACGTACTTAAATACAACAGCAGCAGAAAGAAAATAGAGCCTGACTCTTTTAAAAGCAACAAAAGAACCCCCTCCCCATGGCTGTATATATTCTCCTCGTAAATTAAGAAGTATGAATCACATTTGCCTGTCTGTCCCAATACGGCGGTGTTGTCATGCTCAGCATTCTCTTCATTTGTATGATCTTAATTTACTGTTAATTATGGTCTCCATTACCAGAGTACAGGCGTTATGAGCCCCTGGGTGGGGACTGCTGAAAGCCAGAGCTGTTTTTTCAAGCTATAGGCCCTTTACTGTGTAGCTGTGGGGAGGGAGGGGGTGGCAGTAGTCTAGCATTAGGTATTTCAGTACAGGATAATCAGATTGTTCAACGCAGTGGATGGTAAGTAAACTAGGTTGTTTCGTACCCCTTAGGCTGTCTGCTCCATCTGTGCCTGCCTTGCTAAAAAGCCCTCCGACTGAGAGCAGGATAGATAAATGTTGTCAACCGCCTGCCTTTCTCGGTACAGGAAGAAAGATTGCTGGGGAAATCATATCTATAGATTTTTTTTTTTCCCAAAGATTCCAAGGTCACTGTCTGAGCAGAGCTTTAGCTAGCAACGAGCCAATCACCTGCCCAGGGAACAGTAATGAGAGTGGGGGCGTCTGGTCAAGACCATGAGAGTGTATCACCGCTCATTTCCAGGACTATAGAGCGCTTTCTTGCTTGTTCAGCTTTAAAGGAACATTTTTTATTAAACTGTTTTTTTAGGACAACAAACAAAATACACAATGTGTCTATACACACTGCTAGAAGAACATAGCCCCCCTAACATGAAACATTATCAAACACATTCATCTGGGCTTTGTTACAGAGATTATGTTTTTATATTTTAAATATTCTGGGGAATTCTAAACCCAGGTTTAATGGCAAGAAAGCGGACAGTGTGTCAGTGTACAGCAGGGAAATCCTTCCCTTGGTGCTTACCGGTGACGGCCTCATCTATTAATAATCTTTGTGAGGGGCTTGGGCAAACCAAACAACCCATTTGTCCATTTCAGAAAGAGCGCTGAATTGGGACAACAGTTCATGACTGTGCGCAACTCAAGATCATTTCATATTGTATTAATATTGCCTGGTCTGAAGAGTAGAGATTCCAGTAGTTCATGTCTTTCAATTGAGACGAACCAGCATGCTGCTATTGGAGATCGTAGAGGGGACAGGACAGTGTATGGATCCCAAAAAAATATATATGACTGAATGCAGTATAGTTAGATCACTGTGTTGTAACTGAAGTAATGCTCACTATAATGTAGCAACTGCAGTCATTTTACAGATATAAAAAAGGGTGTATTATGAGCTTATTAAACCAAAGAAGGCTCTGATGCTGTTGGGAACACCAGCATGTACCTAGTTAAACAGCATGATCATCCCCTCCTCTACCTGCACACTCCCATTGATTAGCCACAGTGCCACAGAACTGTAATGCAAGTTTAACCCAGCCCCAGTCTGTAGAGAGCCTGTGCTAATTAGGGCACAGTGCTGATGGCAGTAAATATTTCACTGTGAATTGCTTCTCTTGAGGGAATTAATGCCTTTCAGCGGGTCAGGGCTAGTCAGCCTTCCCTGCTCAATCAGGAGTGTAGACTCCGCTATCTTATTGACCCACTGCTGCGACTTTCTCTAAGCAGAGAGAGAGATGAGTTGATGACTTGAGGTTACTCTATCATAACATATATAATGTGTATGGATACCGTCCGCTGCGGGCTCTGTCACAAACATAGATAAGCCGATGATCTTGTGGAGCAGTGTTTGGGGTCTCTACCTGTTCAGTGCTCTGCTGTAAATAGTTATATACTATTCCATACAGAAAGAGTTCTTATTGGGCTGACTCCATTGACTATAGCAGGTCACTGCAGTGGCTCCCCTGGAATGGAATAGTGGTCATATTGAGAAGTTAATTCAGAAGCATCAAGAGGTATACAATTCATTGCCCATATGACCCATGGTGAAGTGAATATTGAGTGATGTGAAGGTTACCTGCAAACAAAGACCAGTACTCAAGTCTAGTGGTAATCCCAAAATAAAGCTAAAGCACCACACTGATGCATTGCCTGAGTGCCTGAGTTACTGGCTTCCTGCATTATTCTTTATTTGAAATATCATTTTAGTTAAAACAAGTTAGCCCATTTGTTTTTTCTCCAGCTCAGTATTTTTAATTGGTCTTCCAAGCCTTTTTTCACCGAGGTAACAGTACATGTATATTGAAACAGGAAGGGGTGTAGAAAGTAAAACACACCACCCAGGCTCTTTTTGCGCCCCCATCAACACAATCCTGCACAGACAGACCCTCACACGCTCTTGCACAAACAGACGCATACACACACTAACATTTTAATTAATGACAACAGATTTTCTCCTCATAAGTGCTTTAATGTGCGCTTATTGCCGTGCCGGTCCCCTTGGCCGTGGAAATATTATGTTGACGGATGTGCTCTGTCGCTGACGCTCCCTCGACTGGGCCAGCTGTCAGCCCGAGATGATGACATTAACACAGGGAGAAAGTGATGACAAATGCCCGTTATCAGCGAACGAGGCTGGTGACAAATCGAATCTCAGTTCCCAAGCAGCCCCATTACGCTGTAATAAAAAAAGATGGATGGCTTTCTCTGGCGGGGCCCCTGTTAATGCGATTTCAGCTGGTCTCTCTAGCTTCCAATTAAGGCAGAAGAGAGAAAGGGAAAGGAGCTTGGAAACAGCTACACAAGCTGCACTAATTGTGTCTGAAGAGCCAAGGGCACTCTCTCTTTCTCTCTCTTTTTACTCTTCCTACCTCTCTCTCTCTCCCTCTCTCTCCCCCTGATGTCTGTTCTGTCTATTAAAAAGCAGTCTGGATGGCTGATGGAATATGTCTAATACGAGCTGTTATTACACATTCAAGGATTGATGGAGGATAGACAGATCATGCCGACAGAGATAAATACCGCCCCATACCGTTAGGCAGATAAATAGGTGCATAGATGGGAGAAAACAGAGATCGATATCATACACAAGCAAGTACACAGACTGACTGATTGACAGAGAGGCAAGTGTATAGGACACAGTAAAGTCCTCAAAGGTAGCAAGACATTGGTTTTGTATCTGGTGTTCCACCTGGAATTGATGCAAGAACAGTAAGCAGGAACAGATAGCTATTAACTGTACATCAACACCACATAGTATTAGAGCATGCTTGAGAGCTGGTGCTGTAGTGTGTCATGGATATAATACACCATGCTCGGTGCTGGTCCTGTAGTAAATTCATGGTATGCCTGTATAGCACAATTCCTCCACATCCAGTGCTAGATTGCTGGAAGATGGAGCAGGTATAGGGTAAGTCAATGTTGTTTTTGACCTTGTGACCGGCAGTCCTGCCTAGAGGCAAGTGTATTACCTCTTGATCCCCACAGCGCCCAAGGAGGAGGGTGCTGTACTGTATGTTAAAGGATTTCAGTTTCCCAGTCATTCGGAAAAGGTCCCAGGGTTAAGCACCAGCGACACATGAAATATTGCTTACCATAAGCCATGGCTTTGCTGAGATCACTCTCTGACTAAACAGTCTGCTCTAGTTATAGGTAATATATACTGCTGGTGCTTCTTTATTTTCAATTGCAGCACCATAGCACTTCCAGCGATGTCTTTTCGTGTACAGCACTGTATAACATGAAGTAGACTGGCAGACATCTGTACTACCAAACAGGATAAACAAATCGGTCCTGCATGACAGCCAAACTACAATGCAACATATCATTTCCATTTTCTTTGCTTGTATTGTACCAGCCTGTTTCTGCTGGGGTGGAACGAAGCTGTATGGAGGTCAAATGCCTCAGTCCAGAGACCCACAATGATCCAGAGGGTTAAGCTAGAATCTGTTCCCAGGATCTTCTTACTCCTTAATTCTTAGGCCTATTCACACTGGACGCGATGTGATTTGTCCAGCAATAGTGATATGTAATGCCTATTCACACTGGATGCAATGTGATTTGTCCAGCAATAATGATACTTACAGTAAGTAGCAGGGTTCTGTAAAATATAGTGTTACACATCCCCATGTGTTGCTGCAACTGTTTAAATAATGTGCCTGTCATTTTTTAATTGTTAACATCCTGACAACGTTTTACACTCAGAACTTTACAGTCTGTTAAAAGCTATTTAAAAACTGCTCTGCTCTAGTGCACTGATAGTCAGGATTATTGCCCACGTTGTCAGACAGGTAACAGAATAATAATGATCCATGATGTGGTACGAAAGAGAGAAGCCAGAGCACTTGTTATGTGTGTGTGTTTTTTTTTTTTTAATCGCTCTTAGTCACTCTTTAATCGCTCAATATATACAAGAACATCTCTCAGCATAGCCTTGTGTCTGTACCTGTTTAATAAAACAGAAAGCAAGTTGGACACATGCTTTTGAATGAACACGTAACAGTATTGGGAAACCCCTTCATTACTATTATTTATTTCTTAGCAGACGCCCTTATCCAGGGCGACTTACAATTGTTACAAGATATCACATTATTTTTACATACAATTACTTTATTTTTTACACATTATTATTACATACAATTACCCATTTATACAGTTGGGTTTTTAGTGGAGCAATCTAGGTAAAGTACCTTGCTCAAGGGTACAGCAGCAGTGTCCCCCACCTGGGATTGAACCCACGACCCTCCGGTCAAGAGTCCAGAGCCCTAACCACTACTCCACACTGCTGCCGTAAAATCACCTTGTCTAAGGATCGCAGTGTCTCCAGATCATGGGCCCCCTGCAACGATGCTAGTTTCCTGTAAAATCTCCTTGTGTAAGGATCGCAGTGTCTCCATGTCAGGGTATTATTTAGAAGTTCATTGTATTAGCGGGAGCTGTCCAGCAACCCAGTATCTGAATGCAATCTGTACAGGCTATTGGAACACTCAGTTCCCTGTTTATTATTATGTACTATCTAGCCCCCAGTGTGCCTGGGCGTCTTTTTTTATTATTTGTGCACAGAACAAAAAGAAATAGTTCCCCAGCCCAGTGAGAATTAGTTGTATCTTACACAGACAGAGCTGTGTTCTTGAGAGTGGCACAGAGCTTAGATACAAAGAGAAATTAGGCATAAAATTAAAGCTAACACTGCTGCAGCAATTGCAGCATCAAGTCCTTTTTTCCCTAAGATGTCTTTTCTGAAATTGCGAGCGGAGGTCCATTGGAGGATGGAGGAGGTTGTTTTTGAAACAGTGTGTGCCGGCTCCTCCCCGAGTTCACCACATTCCCAACGCCGCTGACCTGCCATTATTTATAATGCTTGAGACCAAGTACAAGGTCAGTGCAAGCTGGACCAGCCATAAATCAATTCAATACTGGAGGAGCCAAGGCTAGAGGCACTGACAGCAGTCTACGTGAGTCATTGCTGAAGAAGGTATTTATAGAATGGAAAGAATACAGTACAGCTACCAGCAAATAGATCATACATTTCTGTGGAGTAAGGTGTCTATTCTGAATGTTCATAGCATTTAGATTTGTGTATGTGCCACTACATGTAGATACAATAGATAGATACATCAATGTAAAAAGAAAGTCTTTTTAACAGCTGCCTTGCTCTCTTAACATGTATAGATAGATGCAATAATAATTAATTATGCTACTAACGACCAAACGAGCAAGATGGGCCGAATGGTCTACTCTCGTTTGTAAACTTTCTTATGTTCTAATGTCATTGGATTTTAATATCATTTTATTACGATGGGGATATCCATAAGCTGAGGGCTATAGAGTAAATTCTGACTAGTCGTTTAGAAATAATTGAAGAAAAAGGGGGGGGATATTGAAACTGAAAAAGGCATAACCATTGAGCAAAACTGAACTGAATCAAACACTTTGAATTTGACCAAGAAAATTAAGTTAGGTCATTTTGCTATGCTGTCTCATTTAATTATCGTTTTACAAAAATATTGTATATTCTGGTAATATCTGACCTATAGGGGAGCACAGAAGGCAGGCACAGACGGTGGAGTTATTAATCATGGATGGGTTGACAGTAATTTTTATTGAATTATATTTCCATCTTTACCCAGTTATCTTGGGTCCTGTGACAGGGACATTGGAGACACAGAGTTTTACTGGCACTGAGGCTCTCAACAACAAGCCCACTGACCTTCCCAAGTGACAATACTACAGCATAGCTTGTGAAACATGACTTGAATCAAGAATGCAGTGAATGGGCCACCTAATCCAAACTCACTAGCATGGCCTGGGTTTTACCCGAAGGAAAGAAGAAAGGCTTTGTGTGAGCTAAAATGTTTAATTTAATAATAAAAGAAGGTTAATACATTTATTTTCACATTTCAAAACTAACTTAAAAAATGTAAGTAAAAAATGATTTTACTGCAGATACAGGGAAACCTTATAAGAAACTATCATAATAAAAGGAGGCACATCACTAGTGACTGTGTTTCCATTAATACTGTAGATGAGAAAACTTCAGCCCAGTCACAGATCTCTGGTCTCTCTCTCTCTCTCTCTCTCTCTCTCTCTCGCATTTTCTGTTTTGCAGCCCCGCTGTTAATAACGAACAATAACACTAGCTTTAATCTGCACAACTCAATCTACATTGTTAGGTCGGGTTTGTCCACAGCCTCCATATTCCTGCACAATGTTCTAGTTGTCTATACAACTAGAACAACTAAATAGGCACCAAATATCATGCTCCTTTAAAACTTGGATAAAACTTAGCTTCTACCTATCTACTAACTAACAACTAACTGCTCCAGGTCTTATGTACTGCAGCTGATCACGTGCCACATGCAACTGCACCTTTAATGTCCCGATCCTGCATGATATAGTAGATGAATCCCTTCCTGTCGTACACAACGGCATAAGGAAGTAGGATGAAGGGCCGGGGCTGGAGGAACAGGAAGTTCTCCAGGGTTTTCCTCCAATTAGAAGTCACTAAAACCTATGAAAGAATGAAATAGAAAACAATAAGCAAGTAGAGCAGTGATGGAGCCATTCCACAGCAGGTTAAGTTAGTTAAATGGGTTACGTTGACCCCTTAAAGTAATTACAGCTAACAAAATAATTCCACAAATCTTAGACATTTTGTACTTCCATTAGCTGCATAATTAGCTTCAAAATAACATTGCTTTAAACTCAGTCTAGCCTAGTTTCTTTACTCTGAGCATGAGACTAACACTGGGTGGCTCATTGACATGACTCTTTAAATTAAAAGTAATCTTCTTGCCTACTGCACCTTTTCCCGGCCACCTTTAATAACAGCACAAGAGCAGGATGTAAATCACCAGATAGTTCACACTGGAGCCATGAATCTGAAGCCACTGCTCCCTTTACAGCCAACAGGGCTCCAGCGAATCGAGAAAATAATGAGGCAAATAAAACCAGTATGACACTGCGTTAGCATGCTAATGACTGTCTATAATATTCATGAGTAAATATTTTACACAAGTAATTATAGTAATAACTCGGCCAGCATCGCAAATTGTAACAAAAAAAACAACAACAAAATGTTCTGTAAGGAAAGAAGTAGGAATATTAATTTATCATGATTATGAAATTACAGTTTAGGGGTCTCGGTGTGCATGCAGGGAGCAAAAAAAGATGAATAGAACCAATAAAGTTAAATAAGAAAGCGGAGATCAGTTGGTGCTTCGGCACAATTATTTTTAAATTCATGGAAGTGATTAGTTTTATAGCTTGGTTCTAGAAGATAAAAAAAGCCTTAATTTTGTAGTAGAGTGAGATGGAATAGATAAATCTGCTCAACCTCAGAACTGCAACTGTAATAGCTCAGATAAAGCATATTCAAACTTGGCATTGTGTTTGGTCCCCTTTTACTAAACAATGCAGCAGCAGAACATATGCAGTAGAAGGGATCCATTACTTTCACGTAAAAGCTACAATTTAACAACATAATAAAATGCTGAACACTGTAACTGTAGTGTAACATCATTCATTTTAGTGTTACATTGTGCATTTGTGATGCCATTAAACTGAAGTGCACAGTGGCTGCTGTGATGGTCACAGCTAATCCTGATTCCCTCTTTCAAACAGCATTTCCTGGCCAGGTTAGGCAATGATGCAGGACTCAACAGTGAAACCGTGTGTTGAGAATCTGCTTGTAGAATTCTAGTCTCTTAAAAGTAATGGGCAAGTCTATTTCATTTGTTGTCTATTTGAACTTGTAGTCACAGTGGGTCACTAAAATGCTTGAACATCCAGTTTTTTATGGTAGTTTTTTTGTTTTAAATGTAGTTAAATCTTCTGTAGCATCAAAATTCAACCATAATACTGAGGTAAAACTAAGTGTAATGCACAATGGTGAAGGCATTGTTAAAACCTTGTTTATCCTCTGGTTCTAAGCAGCAGAAGTGGAACACAAGAGTGTGGAAAAGGTAAGCATACAATAGCCGCATCATTAAGCCAAGTTATCATTGTGAAATGCATTGTCATTGTTACGACTTGCTTACCCTTTTCACTAACATCACTTCTTGTGTAAGCTTGTCGATGGCTCTGAACCAGTTATCATCCAGTTGTTTGACGAAATATATTGGATATTCATAGTCGCTGCATCTTGTTGGAGTTAGGGCTAATTTCACGTTGTCTCTCTGAAACAAATACAAATGTGGTATTGAGCACCTGGGTTAGGATAACAGCTGCATTTCACACACTTTGGATACCAATAAATAATGTGACTTCTCTTATGGTGATTTGTCATGAAATTCCTGGCCACCTCTAATATCCCACAGTACATTTTAAAATAGATAACTGGAGATCGAATCAACTTTTTTTTTTATTTAATCTTGTTCATTTTTGGTTGTACAAGGTATGTGCTCTACAAATAAAATACATTATAAAAGGGCAAGAACAGAGGGAGAAATTGCGAACAAGCGTTCCAACTTGTGCAAATATATCACCATACCAGCACGGCTTGGAGCGTTTGGAACCAGTTTGCCTGATTCACTTGGCCTGGCTTCGCCTTGTTCCGAATAACAGCCCTAGGCGTATGAACACTGGACCATATCTGAATGCCCAGTCAGTGTTATTGCATTTGTACAATACAATCTTACAGTTTTATAGCATCCTCATGCTTATGACCAAAAGTCAAATTAAGGCATTAAGTCAAATTAAGTCAAATTAAGTCATGACCAAAAGTCAAATTAAGGCATTAAGCATATGTTTAAAACACACAACCAATATTAAAACTAATTCAAGAAACAACCCAAAACTTACCATTGTGACCAGGACTTTGTCAGGCCAGTTCTCCCCCCTTGCCTCGGACAGAACCAGTCCAGAATCCAGCAGGTAGAACCGGCACTGGTCCTTTGAATAGGTCGCCAGGTAAACTCCCTTAAAGACCCCCACACTTCCTGATGATTTGCCCGTAAACATCTTCAACTGATTGCCTGATGAAGGGCTCAGAAGAGGACAACCTTTGGCTCTCTCTATTTCCATGTTCCAAGTGCCATGCTGTCTTTCTGCCTCCAATGTCTTGGAGCAAGGGGGGGCCATCTTGGTCAACCCTGGGGGCTACGTTCTCATTGCTTTCACCCTCAATCTTTGGGGCTTCTGCAGCTTCCTCCTCTGCTTCACTGCTTCCTTCTTCTGCAACTCCCTGGTGTGCTTTTTCACCAGCCTGTGAATCTTCATCGCTGCCACCACCGCGGCCCATGCACTGGTTTGAAATACTTAAGCTCAGCTCAACGACATCTGGGGGCTGCTCTTCATATCCCCCATCATCTTGATCTGTGTCGACTGGATGCAGATCAGCTGTTAAATATTCCCTTTGGTGTCGGCAGAGTTTACTTGTACGATACACAACTTCTTCAATTGCTGTGGTTTCTGGCTGAGAACTGAAGTGGCCGCATCTTTTCCGTTGTCTGTCACAGAATCGTCTGACTCCAGTTCTTTTGGTTGTTCTTCAGGCTCTTCCTCTTTGTAAACATCAGAATCATAGCACTGGCTGATTTTCTGGTTCTTGTAAGTATTTTCCTCAAGGAATTCACGTTCACCTGTACCCATCTTGGAAACATTAGCTGAGTCCTCATATTCTCGCACATAAAGAGCAGAAGGTGACACACCAATCGGCTCAAACTGGCTGCTCAAGCTTGTCATTTGAAACATTGAATCCACTAAACCTGGCTCGTGGCACTGCTGGTAATTCTCCAATTCAACATCATTGTCTTCAGTGTTTTTGAGAAGCGAAGATAAACTGAATTTGATGGAAGGTGAATCCCAGCTTTGGGAAAGATGGATATCAGGTTTGGGAATATTGAAATGTGGAAGGTCTTCGCTGGCACTGGTTCCCAGGTTCCAAGGATGTGCCGAAGAGGAGGGGAGAAGGCTGCTGAAGAGTTTGTTGTAAACATTCTTCGATGGCTCTCTGTAGTCACTAGAGCCTTGCTCCATGCAGGGCTCATTCATCGATGGCTGTCCGTAGTCACTAGACCCTTGCTCCACACAGGGCTCATTCATCGATGGCTGTCCGTAGTCACTAGACCCTTGCTCCACACAGGGCTCATTCATCGCTGGCTGTCTGTAGTCACTAGACCCTTGCTCCACGCAGGACTCTTGTTCCTCTTGTTGGTTGGTTTCTCTAACGGACACCCTTCCAGCATAGGGGTGGCTCTGAGATCCCCCTGAGGGCAGCAGGGCTGTGGTAACATCTCTGTCACTCTCTGTGGTGATTGGACACTTGGCCTCACCAACGCTGCACTCCACCTGCTCTTCAGTTTCCTCTCTGCCATTTAAATAATGTCTGAAACAGAAAACGGTTCGCTGGGTTTTATGTTCAACCCCTTTACATGCCTTGAACTTTGTGGTGCTCCTGCAATGTGGTTGTATTGTTTTCTCTTTTGTCTAACAGCAGGATACAGATTACCCATTTGATTTTTTATTATTGATATTATTTCACTGTTAATGCAAGACTCTATCTCTGTGGGCAGTATTGATTCTCCAGGAACCTGGCAGCCTGGTAAAAAGGTATTCTTCACTCCTAATCTCATTGAAAATGAATGTAGAGGAAAGGCTTTCAAATATGACAAAAACAATATAATGTCTGCCTTTACTATAGGGAATGATCACAGTTTAGGCTTGAACTGTAAAGTGCAACCTTGTGTTGTTTCCTTCACCATGGTGTATTTAGAAACAACATATAATGCAAAGAAAATAAAAGAACAGGCAGAAAATAAAACACAGCTGCTACTGTGCTCCCGGTTATTTCACGCTTTGATCAGTCAGATTCCATTCCTTCCTGGTTAGGCCATGTTGACAGCCATTGCACATGTGCTACATTAGAACGGTGCAAGGACTCTCAAAGGGTTTTCTGTGTAAATCACTATGTCGAACAGCTTTTTTAAGACGTTATCCCAGTCCTCCACAACTCTTTTCCGTTGCAGGCCCTGTTTATATTGTATTAAGCTTGGCCTGTCTTTGCATACTGTTCATTTTATAATTTGTCCTATGAGAAGTGTTGTATTTGTTAGTATCTTCTTACAAAATACCTTTATCCGTTGCTGGTCCTTCCTTGAGGACGAGGCTATCAGACTGTGTCGGATTCATCTTCAAGAGCCGCTCTGTTCTTTCTACAGGAGAGAAGACTCAGAAGCTAGATTATTGTCCCACCCAGGAACATGAAATGCTGGATACTGCATTGCAATCAAGTCAGTGTGAGGTCAGTGTTTTGTAAGCACCAGGTACTGCCGCTAACTGAAAAACAAAGCATTTTTTCTTTCTTTCTTTTTAATTGCACAATTTTTAATGTGACAATTTATGGAAAAAAGAGTTGTAACTTACAAGTATTGTTTAAATCTTGATGCTTAAAAGTTTGTATATATTCTTATGCTAAAACTAATTAAAATGGTTGAAACATAAAATATTTGAACTGTGACCAGCTTATATTTTTAACTAGTTAGTGGAACAGAAAGTGGTACATCATCAGAATGTGGTACTAATACCAAAACTTGACCCATGTAACATCGGAAAATGGTACGCTGTAATGCTGTGAGTAACTACTGCACAAATCATTACGAACAAGACAAACGGTAGATCACCCACGAAATCGAATATGATTACAATTTTAGATAACCCAATTTGTTGCTCCATCAGTAGAAGTCATTTAAATTTGAAGAATTTTGAATATATATATATATATATATATATATATATATATATATATATATATATATATATATATATATATATATATATATATATAATCACTTTTTATCGCGTACCACAAAAATAACACAACACCTGTACATGCAATGTAGCTATCATCATATGCACTCAAAACTCTAATATTGACCCTATAAACTTATTAAATTGTTCACAATTCTAATTACAGGAGCTTAATTTTACAATTAATTGCACAATTGACAATACTACATAATCTTTAATTATGAAGGTATTAATATTACAGCGCAAATTAATGTTTCTCCTACAAACCGAAGAATTTAGCTACATTGTGCATAGCCTACAAATGCTGGTAAATAATGCCAGTTCTTTGGGCACCAACATCAAATGCAACCAATTATGTTTGAAAATGTTTGTAAACTTATCAATGCACTGTAAATATATTGCAAACAATGTAATAAAGCAATGAATATCGTATAATATCAAAAGACAAATCGACACAACAATATGGTTTTAGTTCCCATCATCTCATACCGAAAGTGAAAGTATGAAATAAATTCAACAAACCTTACAATTTTGACGATCTGATATAAACGAAACTACTAACTCTTTTACTTTCTTCATCAGTCAAGAAATTCTACTTGGCTAAGAGAAAATATATATGCACCGCCCCTCTGGAAAGCCCCTCGTGGATTTATACCGTGGAAGGTAGGTCTTTAAACTTACTTTCTTTTGCAATCTCGATCTAAAACGTTTTAATAGATGAAGGTTAACGTTATTTTCTTATAACGCCCCCCAAGTCGCAGCGCTAAATCTCTTGACAATCGTTGGCATACTGCAATAACTAATGAATATATTTAATAACTCATCAAAGTATCTTTTTTTTAAGGAATTATCTAGTCCGTGACGTTTACGGGAAATGGTGTGGTGTCAAAACTGTTATCATTGTCACTAATAATTCGTCCACTCACAATTCATATTTGTTTTAGGGAGGGGATTTCAGAAGAGTTTTTGAAAAGGAAATTCGGACGTGCGGGATATTTTGTGGTTGGACCCATTATGCACGTATAAATTAAACAACTAACTTTGTAAATGGCCATTTTATTAGTTTCGAGGGTTTGATATGCAGTGACCTGAAAAGGCTTCGGAATGCTGTGAAATATTGATTTGCATGCTTCCACAAAAACCTATAAGTTCTTTCAAAAAGGTTTTCAAACCCACTTTATCCAAATCCTTTTATAGAACCACTCTCCCTGTGGGAATCCAAGCAACTGGTGGCCAGCTAAGAGTTGCCAATTAGTACAAACATTGCTTAGTACAAGTTATACTGTAGAAACCCCAGTGTTTACAGGAAATACAATCACTTAGGAGTGTAGAAACCGTTGACTTAGAATTGTACAGTAAAGGGATTTTAAATAGGCTTATATCTGGGCCATCTTAACTAGTCCCTCAACCAGCACCAAGTCTCCCAACCAGCTGAAAACCAGCATACACCAGTACTGGTCATTACTGGGATTCTATTTGTAAGAAGTGCAACTCGGCATTTACACCTGGGGGAAAAACTTTATTTGTTTCTATTTTCACTAGATGGCAAAAAATATATTACTTTGTTTTGAACATCATTGCATTTTGCATAATTAATTTTCAAAATACAGTACATCACATTGAAATGTGTGTTGCAAACAATCCTCCAGGGGGCACCAAAGCCCTATGTGTTCAGGCATGAACTTTCAGACCACTGCTATCCTTGTTGGGATCTCTTGATAGCCTAATCCATCTGTGACAATATTCTATTTATGCACACTACTATAATGACCGTTTATCTCACGTGAATTTGCTCATATGGAGAGGTATCTTACTGCAGTAGTAGGTGATGTAATCTGCCAAACAGAACTAGAATGCTGCAGTGTAACCAGCGGCCTCAAGTCTGTCAATTCAAGTGTGAACCAATTTATAGTGAAACTGCACTATGACTCTTAATGTATTAACTGAAGGATGACAAAAATGACACACATTTTTCTGTACGCTGTTTGTCTACCTTGCTTTTGTAATTGTTTGGGTACATGGTTAAGCTTCCTTCCTAGAATATTTCTTGACTTGATATATCGGGTTTTATAATTAAAACGAAAACTCTTAAAGGGTTTTAAGAATATTCAAACACGAAACAGCCATATTTGCCTCAGCCTCTAGTCTTAGCAACACTTACTTTTTAAACCTATTTGTAATAAATATATATATATATATATATATATATATATATATATATATATATATATATATATATATATATATATATATATATATATATATATAAATAAATACAAAACAAGACAAAATAAATAAACAAAATAAATAAATATAAATATAAATAAATACAAAACAAGTCTATCTACCATGGTGAAAACATGGTGCAAAGGGATGTTTTATGGCATATCCAATCTACTTTTAATACACTAAAAAGCTATTGTGTTTGTGCGTAATCATTTTGTTTTTTTCTGGACTTGTATAAAATATCAGTGAGTTTATGATACTTCTCTGTGAGAATGTCAAACAGTTACTCATCCATCCGCTTGCTGTGCCTTCTAGATTGCTCTGGTTGTGTGTGTGTGTGTGTGTGTGTGTGTGTGTGTGTGTGTGTTCTTGTAACTTGACAGCTCTGTGAGAATGCTAGCTAGTGTTAGTAGTAGCAGCAGTATTCACTCTTTGCCTGTCTAAATTGGCAAGATGAAGTGTGCGTATGTGTGTTCTTGTCTCTTGACAGGTCTGTGAGGATGAGAAGGTCTCCACAGTCTGGTTTCTGAGAGGCTCATAATAAGGTTTCAATATATCCATACATTAGCGCTGAACACAGCATTCTTTTTTTATATTACCTTGATCAGGCGATATATAGAATGAAAAGACAAGCCTGAATTCCATGCATCCGGGTGTCACAACAGACCACCCGCTTACTTTCCCCCTTGCCGTCTTCGGTGTGAACAGGGGTCAGCGGCAACAAAAGCGGCTGAGGAGGCGGCAAGCGCGTCGCGTCTGGTGTGAACGCGCCTTTGCAGTTTCCCATTTCGTCTTGTGGTTTTTGCAGTACTCATGATAAAGTTGCAGAACTCAATGTGTGAAGTTGGAGCAGAAAACTACATAACCTCCTAATACCTCAGCCACACAACGTCTATAAAAGTGGGTCGCATGACCCCTCCGCCAGCTGGAGAATAATGAGATTGTCCCGGGCTGGGGTGGTGAGCATTTATTGAATATATCTTACACTTGCACCTAAACCTAACACTGTTCGGAGAGATGGGGTTTTATACCTCCAAAACTATTTCAAGCCTCATTTTAAAACCCTATTTTTAGCCTTATTTCCTTTCATTTACTTATTTAGAAGGCATTCTGATGAGTCAAGTATCCTGGGAGATTTCATGTTTTAAAATTCTCCATTTAGAAACACTTGTTGAGGATTGTTGTTGTGCATTGTTCTACGCATGGGGATAGTAGTCCTCCATTGCATTAAACCTGGAGCTTAATGGTCTTAACAACTACCTGTCACCCAGCCTTCTGAATTCTCCCACCCTCCTTCTACGACCCACGAGTCCAGCCCGCTTTCTAATTAAGCTTTCATTAGTTCGGACTTCTAGACCTCTTCCCAGGGGTAAACATCCAAACAGCTGCTTCCCACCGCATCCATTTCAAAAGACCCCAGCTGTAGATGCTACTTAGCATGGCGACTGATTGGCTCAATAAAATAAAATAAAATAAAATAAAATGCCTTTATTTGAGCCCTGTAAGCTGTAGAGTGTCCCCCAGTGGAGCTGCCACGCCTCCGCGCATTGCTGATCCGGCACCTAGCTGTCGAATCTCACACCTCTGGCTCTACTACTTTATTGTTCACTTGTAAATGTCTTTAACGACCCTCGCTTGATCTCTGATCTTGTCCCTGGTTACCAGCGCGGTGTGAAGTAGGTTAACCGGGGAGGGGGGTGGGGGTATGTGACTGTGGATGTATTTACAGTTCAGATTGCTGACCGATTCAAGCGTCAGGGGTTTTGTCCTTTAAAAAATCCATTATACTTGATTAAAAGTCCATAATGGCACAGAGGTTCCAAGAAACTTGCAACTTGAAAGATTTGCAAGCTCTGCATGAATGAGAACTTCTGAGAAAGACAAGGACATTTGTGACAATGATGATATAAAGCACATGAAATTACAACTGAGCACTAGTGACTTTCCGACCGCCCTCATTGGTTTGAATAACTTGATTTTGAGCGGACTTTATTATCATACAAATTATTTTATGGGATTGTATTAAAGGTAAACTGTTTTGTCAAAAATAAATGTAAAATGGTGGGTTTTTTTATTTTTTATTATTATTAGTTCCAGGATCACTGTGCTGATGGTTTGTTTCAAAAGAAACAAATTAGGTTAAATGATCCTGTTTTATTTAGGAACCACATTTTGATCTCTTTGGTGTTTTTATGTTTGCTAAAATATGTATAATGCATGGGATCTGCCACCATTAGGATCAATTGAATACACTCCAAAGTGCATTCAAATTTTCTTTGAATTATCATTAGAAAGGGTGCATGAGGCTATCTTTCAAGAACCAAGATCACGAGGAACAGGAAAGAAGAGGAAGAAATATACATTGCAACACTAGAGGGCGCTAGAGGTACACACCGTGCTGGCTGGAAAGGTGGTGCTGCTGCAGTGGCCTATGCAGTCTTTGCCAGTTAAAGCAATGCAGTCATCACCTGTCTTCTATTTGATTGCCAATTAGAAATACAGGGACGATCCTGGAGCCTTGAACGTTTGCTTCTATTTCATTTCCAAAATGTAGTTCTATTGATTTAGGTGATGTGTCGCATTTAAAGCTCTTAATTGGGTCTAGAATTCATTGCTACTGGTTTAGCAGTGTTAGTAAGATGCCTGGGACTACTTCAGGATTTGTGAATTATTAAATAAATAGGCTGCAAAACACCTGCACATGTTGTGACTAGCAGCCAGGATGTGTGTGTGTGTGTGTGTGTGTGTATATATCTTCAGTATATGTAGGTGTGAGCCAGGCCTTTACTTTTTCTGTCTCTAAAGTAAGTACTTTGCAAAAGGAGTGTTTGAAGCTTTTAACCCCCTCCCCGCCACACACACACAAATGCACACATTCTCTTTTTTTTTGTTTACTGGACCTAAAGATTGAACAAATGGGGACAATTCACAACTACCTGTAACTCTTCAGACAGTGAAAAAAAAAATCTACCCTTATTTTTTTTTTTAATAACAATACCTGCCATTTCCCAGCATCTTGTGGATTCCCTTTCAAAGAGCTCTAGAAACAACATTCTTTCATTTAACCCCTTGTTTTGTTCTCCTCTGTGGTCAGTGATTGCATAGTCCGCCCTGCTTTTCCTTTCATATGAGTAAGACGCTGCATTACTTTGACACTTAGAGACAAGTTGCAACACTTTCTCAAAAACAAAAAATGCAATAACCCCTGACCTTTTGACCTGCAGAGTTGTCAAGGTAATATCTCGGCTCTAATGTTTTTTATAGACAGGCTTACCTTTGTAAAAAAAAACACTTTTGCTTTAAGTTTTGAATTGATGATAATTGGTGAGTTTAAAACACACACACACACACATATACGCTTTTCAGCTGCTCCCAAAGATGTATATACAGTAACGCAGTATCAAGTCTCAAAACATTAGCCCAGGTTAACACAAGATACAAAACAGGCAGTATAGAATACAAATACATGTATTTGTATTGTATTAATGTCTATAAATATCCTTAGCACTGCAATTTGATTGTATTTAGAAGCCGAGTCAGCCATGTGTCACTCCTATTGCGCACCAGACTGCTGTTTATTGCAGACGCCCTTGATTAGCTGTGTATTGGAATACATTGATGGAGGAACATTACATTGCTTTCAATTTTGTAAAGGCTTTGCTCACCACTTAATGTCTTAAAGAATACCTGGGTCAATATACTGTAACAAGCACTGGGTGGTGCCAGGCAGTGCCAAATAAAAAACACACACAGGCAGGTAATTAGTTTAATCTACCCCAGAAGCAGACAGACTGCTGTTTACTGATATTGGGCCCCAATACAAATTGGGGTGAGCGACCTGAAGCTTTCTTCTTTAGTCCAGATCTCTATATTTCAACTCTCCTTACCTTATAAAAAATGTACCTCTGAATACCACACTAAACCAGTAACAAAGTACAGTAAAGCATAGTCAAAAAATGGTGAAACGCAAGCAAGCGTTCTAAATCTCAGAGAAGTTATTGGGTTTGTTTGATGCAGGTTTAAAGGGCAAGGCCAATGAACCCAATGTGAACAGCGCTTTCATATAATAAATGGGACTGTCATGTATTTATTAATCAGTAAAGGATACTCCATGCATGTTTATAGAAGGGGAAAATTGACACCCGCATGAGTGAAATAAACACAGCACTCCATGAGTATGCTGTTTATTCTGGGACATGAATGAATATGATATAGAATCAATAATGAGATGAGCTAAACACCTCACGTACAGTATAGACACATGTATTTATCCATTCATTTAAATACAAATGGTAGCCATTATTAGAAATGATTATACACTTCCAACAAGTCTTAGAAGAGTATTGGAACGGAGGTTGGTTCACGCTCTGTACACAGTATATGAACTGGGGCTGTACCAGAAAGCTCTCCACTCACTGTGGAATCAGCTGGCAGAAGCCATGTCCATGCAGTGTCATCCAATACGGGATGAGAGTGTCACAGCGTTACTGTTACAGGACTGAATTGAAAAAGAAACAAGAAAAACAAACCAGCTAATGAAGCAAGCAGGTTTCAACAGCTATGTCTGAACAGATGAACACACTCTGCTGTGGATAGGGTTAGAATTGTAATGTTTCAGGTGGGCTGTGGATCAGGTTCCCATTGTCAAGTGGGGAAATTCATTTGCTGTCAAACGGGTCTCTCTTTTTGTTCGCTCGCAACCTGAGAGTCATTTTCCTTATTCCTTGTTTTTCAGAAATCGCTTTATTGCTTTAAGGCTCTTTGAACCAACAGGGTCACAAACTCATTGTAGTAATGCAATGAGGGTTCTGCCTGTCTTGATATCCTAGCTGTTTATCACAAGGACTAACTTCAGTTCGAAAGGCAAGGAACTAAATAAGCCATTTGTAGGCGTGGGTGGTCCTGGATGGAAAATAACTGGAATTTATTAACAACTGCTACACGTAGAACATCGTTAAAATGCATTCACACATGTGTTATGTGGACAGCTAAACTAGGAGTAATGTACAGAGTCCATTTACAGTCTCATCTCTGCAGTTAGATCACATACATGGGAGGGGCGCTCACATCTACACACATGAGGAATACATGTGTGTACAGTGAGTTCTTCAGAAATAATTCATGAATTACGTTCAGAGGAATATGTTCTACTGCACATCAGTAATTGCAAATATTATAGTGAAGCAGAGAAACGTGTTGGCTGATTTGCAGTGTTTTTGACAATAAAGATAAGATCGCTGTCATAAGTGGCACTATGCATTCCAATACATGACGAGATTATTTAAACTGAGTAGAATGAATCTCTGTTCTAAATGAGTGTTATTCTTTCCCATATGTGAAAACCAATTTATCTGTTTATCTGTACCATGTTCCTGCCATTCAGCTGCACTATAATAACATTCTTCCTGCAATTACAGTACACTTAAACAGCAGTCTGACTACACTTCTGTAATGTTGTTTGGACCAATTTACTACACAGTCATTGCAGTTTAACTACCATTGTTTTGCATAAGGGTCAGTTTACCTAGTGATGAACAGGTTGGACTGGAGGTAGAGAGAGCGCACAATAGGTCAGGAAATCACTCTTCAGCCCCTGGGGACAGCCAACTTAACACCTCTGACACAACATCTTGTTAACAGCCCCAGGTCAGTACACATACCTGTGTGCTTGCACGTCTCTGGGAAGAAGCAAGCAACTTGAGCCTGAGGCTCTAGGGCCTACTTGTGGAAGTTTGAAAAATCTTTATTTATATGATTCATGTGTGGTGAATTAGATGCTCATGGGCTAACAGCACTCGAGAATATAAAGGACATCAAGAGAACAAATCAATCTGCCAACCAAGACCTAAAGACATCCCTGTTTCCAGAAGGTGAGAACAAAGTACTCCAGTCGCACCTGCCTCTCTGTAAAACCTCTAACTAAGGTGTCAAATAGTGGCAACACTGTTGTAGTGGTTATTGTCATTTGGACCCCTGCCTACAATGAACAAGGCAAAGGCCATCACCAGTGCTTCCTTTTTTTAATGTGTTATCAGTAAACTTAGGTGTTTATGCTCCTGCTACTGGTCTCCAGAACTGAAGTTTAAAAAGAATCTTAGGGCGTAATAATAATAATAATAATATATATTATATATATATATTTTTTTTGCTTTAAATTTAGTGTGCCCAATTATTTTACCCCCGATTTTCTCCCCAATTTGGAATGTCCAATCATTTTTTCCCCCTCACCGGAGTGTATCCCCACACCAGAGTAATTCCCCAACACAGCTCAGGAGAACTGAACGTTCAGTGGGCACCCTCTGATCTCACGACAAGCTAGCTCCCTCTTTTACACCCAGGAACTCAAGAGCGGAAGTAAGCGAGCTACCGGCCTCTGGAGGACAAAGGCCAGTCCTGCAGGTGTCTGCTTTATGAGCTCCGTAGGTGCCTGGCCAGCAAGGTTCGCTGTAGCGTGATGAGGAGAAACAGTCCCTGCTGGTTTTGCCTCCCTAACCCGCGGGAGGACCAGAGCCAATGCCACGCTCCCTTCGGAATCCCAAGCGAGACCGGCGGCTTCACACAGCCAGGACACAAGTCTGCGTTGCATGACTCACCCCCTGTTATTTCAGTGGTTCAGTGGTACTAAAAACAAAATTATTGATACAATTTGAAAACCTTTTTGGCCAGGCATCATTTGTGTTATTTAAAAATGTTACAATTAGTAAATGTTGCAATTGAAACAACTCAGGCATAAATCTGATGAAGGACAACCAAACCTTAATGCTACTTTAAATGTGCCTTGTCAAGTATGTTAAAGTTGCTGGGTTTTTGTTCTCAGCAGGAAAAGCTCTTAACAAAGCCTGTCTCCTGACCTGTTAGTTTGAAAAGCAGAAGAAACAAAAAAGAAAGAGTGAGTTGAGAGCTTCTAAAAGCCCCAGACACCTTTCATGAGCGCCTCTGTTTGAGTGCTTACAGGAATGTGATATGCCAAGTGATACCTAATGCCTTTGTCGAGACTCCGTCGTTTGCTTACTCCAGCGATTTGTAATTTATCACGTGTTCTTGTTTGTGTGCACCTTTTTCCGTTCCCTGTTTACAAAGCACCTGTTGAGCCGTCTTATTTCCATTGATCCTGGTGGGTGTGTGAACCGATTCTTTGTCAAAGTAAAATGAAAATAAGAAAACAGACAGGACAGGAGTGAGCGGAGAGGTTCTGGCTGCACATTCCAAGGGATGATTCATCTGGTCCTGTTGTCTCCCCGCCATCTTGCTCCGGTCAAGGAGGTGAGTAATGGCTCTTTATAAGATGCAGGCAGTCCAAATGTGAAGGGACCAACCCTGCCACTCTGACAGCAATAACAATCATGGGAATCCAGCATTCTGTCTTCATCACTTAATTCATGTCTGTGTGTAAAAACACAAATACACTTCCTCCCAACAACTAGTAATCAGCCAGCAAAAGCTGAGAATCAGAATTCCTCTTTACTTGAGTTGACATTTGTTTTTCCATTTCCATACTATTCTAATCCAAATGTGGAAGGATTTAATATCACCAATATTTAGATTATTTAAATAAGATCCTGCTTTGGCTGCCAAAATTATGGAAGCTGGCACATCTCTAACAGTATATGTATGTCTGTAAAATGTATACGAAAGGCCAGATTTAAGTCATGTAAGCAGAGTTTTAAATCATTGTAATGTGAATCCAAAGCAGGTCTAGGCAAAAGCAAGTTTCTTATAGAGAACCAGCAGAGACAGGGAATTGAACCAGTAAGGGCAGGTCTCAGAGCCAAGCGATTTCAGTGGGAAAGAGGCAATTTGCTGTTTCTTGCTGTTATCAGCCTGTAGTCTGCAATTCTGATTCATTGTTTCACCTCATATTTTAGAATCTGCCATAGGTTCTGAGTGAAATGGGTTTGATGGTCTTTATCCTTATCTCATTGTGTCCCACAGTAAAAAAAAAAAATACTAATTAGTTAGGCTGCAGCTACTCCTAAAGGATGAGAACAGAATAGCAAGGCTGGTCGTTTGGTTTGGATTGATGTGTGTTGGCAGAGATGTATAAAGAAGCTCACAAACTTCATGGACCGTGTCTAGATGTTTTATTGAGAAAATAGTGGAAATGAACATTGAGAAATGTGCAGCCCTCCTAACCTAGATACACCCCTGCAGCGTTTATCCACTGTGATACTAAGGAGATCAGTTTACTCTCCCTGATCCTCTCATCTCTCACCAATAGCCCTTTAATTGCCTCTAATGCTCTGATGTCTACAACATTGCAGCCCTATAGCCGGTCCCTCGCAAAGCTGAGCTGATGCCTTCTGTAAACCAGGAGAGAGACAGAGGCTTAACTGAGGTCTAATACCTTGAGCTGTCAGCCACCACAATCCGCAGCGTGACAAGTCAATCTCCGGATCGAGGTGGCACTGATAGGGCTGTGTGTACCTAACGGAGGAGCGGTTAATGGGTGCTCCAGATCACAAGATAGCCATGCATGCGAAAGAGAGCACACAGCAGCTCACTTGCAACCCCTCCTCCAGAAAATATACGGTAGTACATCTAGTTTTTGTTGAAGAAGTACTACATGATTGCCCCACACACCCGATTGCACATGTAAACCAGCAGTGTAGCAACTTTCATGATAGGGCTGTGACCTGAACTGCTACAGTACCTACTGTCTTGGCAAGTCGATTTTTATTGTATGTGCACCCAGTGCTTTCTGCAAGGAGTTAAACAACTAGCACAAACACATGAAGCACACTTCAGAACCATTACATTAACTCTGCAATTTTATTTCTTCTTGAGTGGGGGTGGGGGAGCTTTGCACTGGGGCAAACAGAATAGGAATTTTTATTGGCATCCTCCGGCATTCCTTTTGTGGCAGGAAGCTACAAGATACTATTGTCACCCTTGTGTTTGATAACAAGACACAGAATTATCTTGGTTTATTCAGCATGTTCCACTCAACTTACCATCTTGTGAAATATGGGGTTTACCTTTAATTTACTGCACTGTCTTTGGCAGAAATTGATTGTAAGGGATGACTTGCAATTAGGATTGCTGGGTTATTACACATTCCACGTGTTATGAACAAGGTTGGGTCAAAATCAAAGGTTTTTAAAATCAATTACCAATTCCAATTCAATTCCAACACATCATTGATCAAAATTGCAATTAGCTGCATTCTGTTAAAACAAGCTTCTCACAGTGGCAATAAATGACTTAAATTGAAGTCACTGTTAGTCAATTAAATGGGCTGCAAATGAAAGCAGTTGAACAATCACAACAATTATTATGTCTCTAAAATTCAATTCCACCTCTATCAATTACAAGATCACACAATTCAGTGCTGAACAAAGACAACAGTACAGGCATTTCCCAATACAGAACTCTTCCAGAAAAGATGACCCCAATAAAATCCTAATTAAAAGATTGACTGCAGTGATAGTGGTGGAAACCCAATCTCCATGACAATCCTGCCCTTGGATCACACAGCAATCTAACCCCCCTGTAGATCCCTTAAAATAAATAAACAAATACATTTGACAACATATTTAGGTTCTGAGCGCTCACTTGAAGCGGTGTTGTTAAAGACCCCCTCTCACACAGACACACCCTAACCCAAGGTCAGTGAGGATTGATAGATGGCTGCTGTTTACTCATCTTGTCAGGTTGCCAGTAACTGTCACTCTCCGGGCTTCACTCCTGCTGTCGGCCTGCATGGAAAAAGCCTGGACCCCCGCTGGGCTGGAATGCCTAATAAAGAGCGTCCCTGGTGCTGATGAAAGAAATAAAAACACAGGCCACTTGGAGAGGTAGAGTTTAGTTTAGTTTAGTTTAGTTTAGTTCAGCAGACTTTAGGTGATAGGATGGGGCAGACCAAGAGATCCATTATCAAGGATGGGTACTTGGGAGGAGAAACAGTGCAGCCCTTCAGAGTAAAGCACTGAACCAGGAGGCCCTGTGGTAACTTACACTAATTCACTATGACCCCAATAGGGAAGGTCACTTTGAGTTCTTAGCCCTTACACAGCTGCCCCATTGAAGGTCCCAACAACCAATGAATAATCAAAACAAAATATTCCACAAGGCCAAGCAAGTAAGAATTCAACCTGTTTTAAAAAGTAATATATATATATATATATATATATATATATATATATATATATATATATATATATATATATATATATATATATATATATATATATATAGTGCCCAAAACAGCCATATCATATAAAAAGGGAGCTTGAAGCTCCATTAAGAGAGAGAGATCACCAGGGAGCTGGTAAGAGAAATTGTGTGAACCATAGTGTTTTGGTTGAAATTGTGTGTAAAGGTGTTTGTGACTGGTAAAAGGCTTAGCCGTCCAGTGTGTATGTTTAAGGCAAAGAAGAGGTTTAAGATTTAGTTAAACATTTAAGTTCACAAAATCCAGATTTATTTGCGAACAGCTAAATGTTGATTCTCAAAATAAATATTTAATAAGAAAATATATATTTATTTTTAAAATAAAGATTTAGCATTTAAATGTTGAAAATTTGCTAAATATTTTAAGATTTATAAATGATATCTGAATGTACGCATTTAAAAAAAGTATTTATTTTCACAACATTTATAAATCTGTGGAAAAAATACAAGATTTAAGTTAAATCTGGAAAAAAAAATGTTTATGTCAGTTTTAACCTGATTTGCCCTGACATCTTTCCCCTCCCAACTAAACAAACTGCCTGCTCTCGGTACAAACTCAGGGAAACGGGAGAAGTACTTTCCTCTTTATTTTTGAATCTTAAACAAAAGTATGACAATAATAAAATATCATTAAAAGCACTGTAAACGTGTTGATCCCTCCCCTTTTCCTTTCAGAGGTCTACACATATACACAGTTCAAAAAGTTAGGTATTCCATGCCTCCCCAGTCTTCCCATTTATTTGTACAGTGTGTTGTGCTGTCTGCCTTTCTCACAGACTTCTTAGCCTGCTTGTGTACCACGGCTATGTCAGAGACTTGGTTACCTACTGTTAATAGCGGGGACAGTGTGACAGTTTGTTTGTTTTGGTTAGGTACTGCTCTCATCACGTGCCTTTGACGTAACTTTTCAGTTTAGCCTAAATTAGTGTCACTGTGGGATGATGGCACTTCTCAGCTCAGCTGGGGTCTAATGAACTGAGGATTCGGATTTAGTTGGTTGCATGGCATCAGAGCATGAGAGAATCACTGACTCCTGCCTAATTGGTAATACCAATACATGTCTGTGTGAAAAAAACATTTTAAACATCTTATAATAGATGATTATGGATTAGATAAATGGGCGTTCATTAAAGGACCTACATTCGCGAGGTATGTACAAAGAAATCTGAATATTTTGGCAAGTACAAGTATTGAGTCAAATCCCAGAAGGAATCTTAAATGCAAATCTAAAATCCATATTTTACTTTTCATAGCCATTATTATACTTGATATATCAGTAGCTGCCTGCCTGATAAATTAACCAGAAGCTGGAAGTAATACCCCACCTCAAAGAGCACAAAGGACCTTCCCTCTGCGAAACCTAAAATGGATCACAATAAAACAAATCTTAAATAAAATGCACTTTCATAAAATATCAGTAAAACCCTCCATTGCAGAAGATACAAGACGTTGCCATAACTCAGTTTATTACTGTCAAATAATTCCCTCTGTGTCAGGTGTTATTGCTTAGTTATCAGTTACAAAAGCTGCCGTGTGGATATGTTATTCTAAAGACTGCGGGGTTCACCCCCTGGGATAGACCTGTAAAACCAAGAAGACTTCCAAGCAGCACTGACCAGCTCTGGCAGCTACCCCAGAAAGCATGTTCAAGGATGGACGAGAAACCTGTGGCGTAAGGGTTGGATATAATGCTTTTACCTGCCAGATTGGGATCAAAACCAAAGGGAGACTTGAATAAACACAAAACGTATCTCTATCACTTTCAAAAGATTGCAGCAAACGTATTTGAATTAATATTGAAGGAGCCGCTTCTGAATGACTCATCTTCTGTAGATATTGTGTCATTCATTTTCTCGTTGCAGCTGCTGTTATGCAACGTGTTCCATCTTCTGAACCAATGGGCAGTTTTAAGAAATGTAACAAACTGGAATTCTGACTGTTGTATACAATGGTGTGTTGCCTTCGTGAATTTCTTTGCTGTTTCCTCAAACTTTTAAGAAGTATTTTGCAACTACAGTTGCAGTGCAATTAAGCCACAGTCAAATACATGTTCCCATATGGAAAATGAGAATGTGCAGATAGTGTACAATGCCATGCATATATAATATGAGTTTCACATACTGTGCCTTGTGATAGATGTTACATACGACTTTCTTATGAGTTCATAATAGTCTAATTTTATACACTGACACATTTTCCACATACTTGTTTCATTGCAAATGAACGACAATTGGCTGCTTTAGTAATAGCCAATAACCGAACCACCAGGACACATATAAATATAGATTTAACTTGTTCTTCAGAAAGAGCCTGGTGTGTAGGTGGAGTGACTCAACGTGCTAAATCACTTCACCCAAAAGTTCATAAATCTGCTTTACTTGTATGCTCTCCATCCCTCTGGGGTTCATTGGTGTTACTATATTGCGACTAAACTCTTAATTAAGGAGCTGATATAACCCACCTGATCACTACACCTTGGCTCGCTTCACTTGAAGTGCCACTAAAACCCCCTTCGCCTGGTAATAGCAAACAGACTTGTTTGGATCCCCAAGGACAGTGTATGTAATGAGGGTGGGGTGTCGTAAATTGTATTAATAGGCTTCAGTGTGGGACGGCACGATGAGACTTAACATTCTTGGTTTAAAACGCTTGTGATACACGGGGGCCCCTATTAGTATCCTAACCAGTGTGCTAGCTCTTTATCCTGCAATTCTCTATCTGGTACGTCATCACCGTGCATGTGTGGGATGAACTGGAATGAAAATATAGTTCAATCACTGTAACTACAGATTATACCAGCCTGATCACAGTGAGAGTGCAGCTCGAGTGATGCTAAAGGCAGTTCAAATATAATTAGTTGTATGTTGCTCTTGAGGTATTACCCCCCCCATCACAATTAGCAGTAATTGCTGTCTTTGCCAGGATCCCCTGAGGCAGTGTGCTTGGGTTGCTCTCCACTCTATTCTTCCAACATGACTTTCCTTTTACCCAGTCCTACATTTTTAGAACTACATTGTTGGGGCTTATTACAAAAGTGGTGAGTTGTTATAAAACTGAACCATCAGCTCTTGCTATATCTGCTCTGACTCATTCAGTTTATGGCGCAGCCATAGCTACATTATATTGGCTATGGCGCTGCCATAGTTTTGATTTAATCCAGACACAGATTAGACCATTTCTGGGTAAGAAGTAGTTCATGGGAGATTTAGTGGGAACATTTTAAAGTAATGTCCACACATTCATATTAATTCCATCTGAATTCCAGCTGGGTTTGTACTTTACCAATCTCTCGTCTGTTTCTAACTCATGCAAAGCGCAGCCACACATGTATCTAATGTGGATAGGAAGTACTATACAAGATAGGTCGTTGCTTCTACATGTTGCAGGTCCAGTTAACAAACAGCAGACTGCTCTAGGTTTGATAAAGTATATAAAGACTATAAAGAAACAAATACAGAAACTCAAATCAAGAAATACCTTCCACTTCCAATACTATATTTTCTGTAGGAGTGTTAATAATCATCCACTCTGCAATTGAGATAGTTGAATGCAACTTTGTAAATCAGTTTCTGGTAAGTATGGGTATGTATAGTGAGGGGCAGTGCTCTAAGCTCTGTTATTAAAGTGCTTTGGTGTTGTTCAGAGCGCACGCATTTCTAGTTTCCTTAACCTCCTAAGATCCCCAGGCAGTTTACTGTACAATACAAACTGCATTGTATGAATATGCGTTCACCACGGATTTCATTATTAACGTAAATAACAATGAGTTAGAGATCCATGCTGTATTGCCAGGCATTCGGAGCAGCAAAGCATTCCATTCTGATTTCTATCTTTTCCTATGGGACGAGGACAACCATGGAATGAGATAACAGCACTGACCTCACTGGGACAAGTCTGTGGAAGTTCAGAGGCTGTCAAACAGCAAGGTATGTGTCTGAATGATTTAAAGAAACTGTTTTTTGTTTTTTTTTGTCCCTTGAAAAACAAAATAATGTGTGATCAGGCACCAGCAACGACACTGCATCGCCACAAAGATTTATTCAGACGAAAATTCCCCAGCTTAATTAAAGCGTTTCATATTGAGTTACAGAGCGCAGGGCACTTGAAAGAGTCTCTCTCTCTCTCTCTCTCTCTCTCTCTCTCTCTCTCTCTCTCTCTCTCTCTCTCTCTCTCTAATTCATCAGCTGAAGTTCCCTGGCACAAAATTAAGTTTGCTTAATGTAGTTCATCCCGGGTTGTACATCATTTTTAATGAGCTGCTCTGCTGTACAGAGAGAAGGGGGAAGGTCATGTATGGGATTATTTATCTAACTTTCCCAAGTATCAGAAATGGTAATTAGGTCCAGTATAAAAAAAGAAGACTGATAAAGTGAGGCCTTGAGTTTTCTTTCTTTCTGTCTTTCTTTCTTAAACCCAGCACACATGAGGAACGCCTCTCATGGTGTATGCTGGATGTGTCCTACATAGTGGGAATGATCATGTGTTGCAGGAAACATCTGAAGAAATGCGTGCAGTAACCAAGACTACATTTTCATCCCTTCTTTTTAGGATAACAACTTTTTCCAATGCCTCTTGTCCTTGATTTTATTTTCACTTTGACTCTGGTAAAGTTTGTTTAATTGCCATCACAATATAGATCCACTCCCTGCGTTGCAAGTATTAGGGGCTCATCCTAATACCTGTTGCACAGGGAGTGAATTTCTAGTTCTAGGTGGAATAAGCAGCAGCTGAAGGACTGGCAGCTGTCAATTAAATACCTGTGGCCTGATATGAACCCCAGTGTTTGTGGTCAGTTATTGTAGCAGGGCAGAAATCTAATTAACACAAGTCTAAACAAGTGGGGACTGTGGCTGAAAACTGACCATTTTAATCCCCCCCCCCCCCCCTTCCCTTTACCATACACAAAAACCATTGTCTCCTGATTGTGATCTAAGGCACTGACAATAATCCTAGCGGCCTGGGGATTACCTGTTCTGAACCAGGCAAATAATACAATATTTTACAGGTAAACAGAAACGCTGCGTCTCAACCAGTGGCGGAGGAACAGAAAAATTAGCCCAGGTGCAGGTTTTTTGTGGGCCCCCTTCAATTTATACTAAATTGAATAATCACCGAGGTGGATGGCCCTGAAAATTAATACATTGATTATCTAATGATTTCAACTTTTGAGTTTGCTTGCTGGGGCCCTCTAAGTGCGTGGGCCCCTGTGCTACTGCACTGGCTGCACCAGCTATTCCTCTGCCACTGGTTTCAACCTGAGGAAAATAAGACTTAAGGGGCTGATTGTTTTTACATGGTAAGTTGAACTGGTGCTCACTAGCTCTCTCTAGGAAGTGCTACCTACTGATCCTTTTTTCTTATCAATTTAATCTAGTTATCCTCTCATTACTATTTCATCTTCTCATTACCTGAATAGTGCTGTGTTGTGCGCTAAGTAATACTGAGCAGTGAATGCTGCCTCCCCCTACACCCAGAATTAAATGTGCGAGTGGATTATTTTTCATGGTTGTTTGGTCCCTGTGTGGAACACATAACATTAACTTGCAACCTTAAAATAATCTCCAGCCACAGAAGATTTCAATTCAACACACTTTTTAGATGTAATCCTTCAGGGAAACCATTGTAGATGCATACTATTCCGTTTCGTGTTCAACAACGCATCCACGAATAAATGATTGCCATTTACACATTCAACTTGTCTGTGCTTTCATTATACTGTGCTGCACTTTGCTATACTTTGCTAACTGCTGATCCTTTCTCAGAACTCCTGCGTCTCTCCTCGTGTTTGAACTGAAGGAGCACTCGCTGCAGCCTTCTCAATATTGAATCAACATGGTAACCAGACTGCTCTTGGTTCTGAAGAGCCTCTGTGCAGCCCTCTCTGGATGTGAGATCAAAGAGCTCCGGAGAAGACGGGAGGTGGGGAAAGCCAGGCTGTACATCACTTTAAAGCCTGCTAATCTGTGAATTCATGGCCTGGTTTTAAACTCCATTGTTCTGTGGCCGAGGAGACAGCCTCCCGTGCCAGAGGTGAACAAGACTGCAGAGGGATTAGGCAGAGAGGAGGGCAGAACAAAGGGCTCTCATTTAGGCTTCAAAATAATTAAAGCAGCAAGGGATTTTTCTTTAGCCTCTACTGAAATGGTGAAAATACTTAACAGAGCCATTGACAGCGAGGGCTCTACCCAAAAGTGTGGCGCTGATCTGAGAAGCAGGGAGACGGGTGGGGAATTAGAAGAGAGAGTTTCTTATGAATCATTTGTCAATAACTAACTCAATATCTCAATTCAGATAGCACTAGAAAAGCATGAAGACGAAGGGTCGAAACATTATCGTTTACAGTTCTGATGCAGATAATAAAGACTTTCTAGGATTTCTTTGTGTGCGGTCAACTTCTTTTTTCTTCTGGTTACCTGTAAAATGGTTTATTATTGACCTGATTCAGAAGAGGTAATCCCCATAGCATCATGACACTCAGCAGGTCCACCAAGAACTGGAAGTAGCTGAGAAGATGTGTGCCGTATTCTGATGCTTGTGAACGAGAACATAGTGTTGGGTAATTTTCCCAATTGTATTCCAAAAGCCCAAAAGGCACTGACTACCTATGTATAACTAAGCATCTTTTTAGTCCTACTGGATATCTTATGGGTATTTGCAGTTGTATATGATGGAAAGTGTCTTGCTTTAGCTGGGGTGGGAGTCATGCCTATGTGGAGGCTGGTGCTGCTCAGCTACACTAAAAATAAACTACACAGCAAGACGGGTGCTGAGGTGGGATAAGGAATGAATCCACCTGTGAAGTGATACAGGGTTGATGTGCCTTACAAGCCATTATCCCTGATCATCTTCAAAGGCCAGCAAGCTAAGCTGGGAGCAGAGCTTACCACTGGAACATTTTATCAGGGAGTCTTAGGGATCAAGACACTGTCCCATTGAGGTGTCCACTTACACTATGACTCCTCTCTGACCTTTTCCAGGGCTGCTCATGGAAACCAGGGCTTAATTCAACCTGGCACTTTACCAGGTGAGAATTTACATGACTGAGCTGAATTAAAATATATATATTACTGCTTCACCTACATCAGTCATGTAACTTTCTGGTTAATGTTCCATTTCCACGGCACAGTAATTAAAAGGGGTCAGATACCTATAGTAAACAACCAAGTAAAAGACTATTACCATTAATTAGCATTTACTTTGAAGATCCTTTTTAGAGACATCGAAAAATGGTACTCCTGTTCAGATGAAAGCAGGGTTTTTTAATTTTATTTATTCGATTTAATAACAAATTTAATAAACCACAGGATATTACCCTTAAGTAAATAGGCACTCTAAAATCACCATACTAAAACCAAATGCAACTCAACCCATTTGACTTCATGGCCAGCACTGTTAGGAGAAACTACAGGCAATACAAGGAGACAGTTCATAGACTAGAGGAAACATTAGAAACAATTTTAGAAGTGAATCATTAATTGGTAATACATTGACTGGGTTAGAATGGTAAGGGTTATGAGTATAATAGCAATAGGGTATGCTTATTGAAATTCCATTTGAAGAGTGTTGACATTTCTCATTGACATATATTTAATGTCATATTGCAGCAAGCAGTATGTAGGATTGAATTCCTGATGCTTCCTGGTTTCCAGTCACTTCCTGTGCTGTGGGTCACATGGTCTGATTGCAGTTGGATTTGCATTGACCTGAGGCACAGGAAGCAATACCAGGGAGCAGCACCACCTTTTAGTCTGTAGAGTTGTTCTTGAGCTATCTGCATATCCCAAAATAATACATATAAAAAGTAGAAAAGAACCAAAAGATCTTCAATATAGAGATCACAATTGTGAAAAGGCCTTGCTCCATGTTTACTTGCATTACATCTTGACAATATACCTGCAAGAAGACTTGAGTTGACTGTAAATTGGGATGTCTACGAAATTCACTGTTTTATTTGACACATTTGCCTAAAGTGTTATGTAGTATATCCAATCTGATATACCGGTAGGTGGATTAAATAGCCCAAGCAAGCAAATTTGTCTGAAGCAGAAATGTAAACTGTGAATTAGTTTGTATATTAGAGCGAACTTTCATATAACCTTTACTTCAGCTAATTCACAGGACAGCCCATAACAAAAGAGCCTGGATTCACTATCTTATCATAGATAATAGGGTAAATATTGTTGTCTAAACAGGGCTACTGCTTCAAGCAATTACATCTGCATAGATAATAATACAACAGATGTGTCAGCCAGTGGCAGATCATATTATACTCAGATTAGCTAACTGATGAGAATCAAATAGTTCCTGATAAAGAAATCCTGGTTGTCATGACTAAAGAAAGCTGTGCTCCTGTTTTTTATTTATTTTTTTATTGATGCTTCACCAGTATCTGCCAGTGGCATCCATGGATTTTGCATGCATTTGTGAGTTCTGAAACTGTTCCAACCACTCAAATATTGATTAAACAATAGCAAAAATACATATAAATCAATGCAATTCATCACACAATGTAATTCATCAGGTCAGAGAAATGACTGGCAGGTTTGGGCGTTATTGTCCACTCTTGGCCCTGTCTCTTATTGAAGGGACAGTATTTTTTCTATTGTTTTGTGAAGAATGCCATGTTTCACAATTGCAGTTCCCTTTTGTGTAAATTAGTGGCTTCATACACTACAGAAACATCTGAGGAGAGGATTTAAAATAGTTTTAAGAGTTAGCTATGCAGCTGGTAATGATACCATGTTGCATCTGAAAATGGGCAACCTGAAGCATGGCCTGGATGAAATCGGAGCTGTGCTGTTTTAGCAGAACTCTATTGCTATGGCAACACAACCTCTCTTATAAACTTTACTTCAGGCCTACCTGCAGGACAGCCCGTAACAACAACAAAAAATGGTGCTGTTGTTATTTTCAAATATTTTAACATTCCTTGCATTTAGTTTTGCTTAGAAAACATGTATAGCTGTAATCAATATTCATGCAAACGCAAGCATGGCTTGTCCATTGATACTTTGGCATGAGTGTTGAAATGAATTAGATACACTAATAATGTGGTAATAATATATTATGAATGTATATGTATCTGCTGTATTGATGTTCTGTAAGTGTTACGAATGAGAAGGCATTGACATTGTAATTTCTCTGTTCTGTGACGAAGGCACACATTAAAGGTAAAACAAAATAATCTATTAACTGCAAACGTTTTTGCGTTCTGTGTCTTCTCTATTTGTTATGCAGAGTTTTTAGTTGAGAACTACAGCAAAACAAAAACAGTTCACTGGAGGGGGTCTTTGATGTCATATTTATGTGCCAAGGCAATTTGCATATCCTTTCTATCGGTTGAGAAACCATTACTAAAAGGTTGATAAATGGCTGTTAACCTCCCCCCACACAGCAAAATGCAGTAAAAAGTGCACTATTGTATACTTCTGTAAAGCAGTAAGAGGTTGTAGAGTTTATAGGTGCAGTAATACTTTTTGTACTTATTTATTTATTTACTTATCAAAACTATTTTACCAGAAAAGAAACTCTTAAAATAGGCAAATAAATAAGTTTGATGAAAGCGTAAATAACAATCAAATGTTCTAAGGTGCTGATTTTAATATGCTAGAAAACATCTAAAGAATTGGGCTTTACAGCTTGTGATGTGTTGCTTGTTTAATGGCTTTTTTAGACAGCCCTTATCTGCAGTGAAAGTGGGTTATTAAATTGTGACAAATACCTGCAGTGCAATTAGACTGCCATTTAAGTAGCTTGTAAAAGCAGTTACTTTTGAAGTAAACAGTGGTTGATTATGATGTAATTACAGTTATTTTAAATTGCAGTTACAGTATAATTAGTGCAGCTTAAATGTTGTTACACAAAAGAGGCAACTTTTTTTTCTGAGGATTACTTTGGCCTTGTCGAAAACAGCCTGGAGCACAGGATCAGGTAGCAAGCAAAGGGGCATGCTGATCCTGCCAGACCCAGTAGAGCGCCAATATCCTATTAGCAAAATTGAACTGAAGTTCCTAGAGAATAGTGAAATAGAAACATCACAAAGCGCAGTTTGAAGAAGCATGCTGCAAACATTCAGTTCTGTAACCTCAAAACAAGTTATTTTATCAAGGACATCAAGATTACTTTCCTCTGAAGAAGATTCTGAAGAGGAGTAAAGTACACTGAAGGGCTGTCACATTTCATTGACTCGGTTGCCATGTATTTATATATATATATATATATATATATATATATATATATATATATATATATATATAAAGCATACGTTTCTGTGTACCTTTAAGCTGCAGCCATTAGATATGTGTTTTTAAAATGGGGTGGCCCAGCACTTTGAGACGAACACTCAGATATTCCCTGTTAACACTCTCCCTTTTATTTTGTTGTTGCAGAGAGCAGCCCCAACAGTGACTTCTCACAAAGCCCAACAGAACAGCCCCCAAAAGATGGCTTTTTGCAAGCGTTTTTCTGTCTGGCAAGCTTGTGTAAGCTGCTTTGATTCCTAAAGGAGGCACAGGCTCCATAAGAGGGGGTTGAACTGGGCTGTAATCCTGACTGGATTGAAAGTTACACAACGTGCAACTGTCTTTCTTCTGTTTATCTCAAACTCTTGCAAGTTCAGAGCAAACAGTGTGTGTCTCCCCAGAGCATCACCCAGGAGGGAGAGGCAGGCCTGATTGTTCACTAATCTGTGTTGCTTTTAGGCTCAGGGACTCCAAAGAGACCAGAATGTATCACTCCTGGCATTACTGCAACTGTTAAAGCCAGAGCGTTGTTGTTTTTACACTGATAATTGTATTTGATCTAAATCCCTCTCCTCAAGAACTCACAAAGATGGCTGTTCTGACTTTGTTACTGCCCCACAGGAGATGTTAATATAAACTGTCACTCAAAAATCGAACATAAAATTTGATTGACTCTACTTACCAATGAGAGTACAGAAATTAAGCCACACATCAGTCACTCATACATGATAATGCAACAATCGTTAACAATTGAACTCTTAAAACACAAGTGATTCTTAAAATGCCATCTGTATCTTTTTACTCTTTTTAAACTGGCCAATTCCATCCCATTTTTAACCCATGTAGTTCAAGTGAATCCCATTATTAGATAAGTCTTTAATGGGCTGGTGTCGGAGTGGCTGGGACACCACTGGGGGTAGAACCTGATGACAGGCTGTGGGCTTCCTGTGAAGATACTACAGGTTTGGGAGAGATCTGAGAAACAAACAGAGCCAAGCCCACTTGCAGATGCTGCAAGTCACCAGCAGGGGTCTCCAACGCTGGTCCTGGATAGCTACAGGATCTTCTGGTTTTTCGTATCAACCGAGCTCTCAGTTACTTAATTGAACCAATTATTGGCTTAATTAGTCAAGATTAACATGTGTTTCAGATCTTCAGCATTTGATGATGTAAAGACACCTAGAAAACCTGCAGGACTGGGGCTCTCCAGGACCTGGTTTGAAGACCCCTTGTCTAGAGGGTGTGCTTGTGAAACACTGCACCAGATTAACCTCAGAGAAAGTGCAATAAAGCGAGGGCAATTATTGAAGAGCAACACCCCACAGAAATGTCATAACACTAACTTCTCGGATATTTTAAAAGTTGTTCTTGTATTCATCCTGTCCATGCTTGCATTGCTGTTAGCTGCTTGTGGGCTTGTCTTTGGTTGTAAAGACTGAAAAAACTGAGCAAGACTTGTAGAGAGGCAAGAGGATTTATTTGCCCTTCTGTTATTAAAGAAATTGATCAAACAATTGATACCCATTAAAAGTAATGGGTGAGAAATGGTTAGGTGTTGTACAATATACTGAATACAAATTAGCAGACACTAATAAACTAGAAGATTTTGGTATATATTTGAACGTCATTCGGAACGGGTTTCTCTGCTTGTTATAATGTACAATGTATTGCGATTAAGCACCTCACCTAATGTAAATAATTAAACAAACTGAACCATAGGAAGAATGACACAATGCTTGGGTACAATTCAACACTGCTTAATCAAACGAGACCCCCATTGCTTTAAATAACAGGCATTTGATCGATCAGTTTTCCAAGATAGACAACTGACAGTTCATGTCAATCTTCCTGCAGATATTGCATCAACTGTTTCGCACTGCAGGGCTCCCAGATTTCACATCGCTGTCCTCTTCCTTTCAGATACGTGAGGTGACAGGTCATCAGACAGTAGGGGGGCCGTCTTTACATTTGAACACACCGTACCTCTTATTCCATACTGGTAGTACACTGTGCAATACTGTGCTGTACACATGCAGGGGGAGCCTCCTGAAGATTTGAAATGTGCACCAGGGCTCCAAATCCCTTTCCTTTCATTACATAAGACTAGGAAGCTTCAATCAAATGTGTTCTACAAAAAGAAGCATGTAGTTGTATGTAGGGTCATGATTGCAGTAATAAATCCAAACATTCATATTAAGGAGTACAACATTTTTTTTTTCTTGTTTGGAGAACAAACCAACATGAGGGTCTGTCCCCAATGAAAGAGGAGAAAGTGATGGCTTTAGTTGGTGGAGATGCAGGCTATTTTAAGGCTGATAATGGAGGTGGCTGCGTGTTAGAGAAAGAGGGTCCTGACACTCAGCAGTCCTGCTGGGGAAAGGTAAGCACTCCCCGGCCGTGCTGGCGAGAGGGTTATCAGAGTATAAATATAATTACTGGGGGTCTCTGTCAGCACCCTGGGGTGATTACACAGCGACGGCCAGACAGTCCGAGCTGGGGGGGCAGATAAGAAACTGATTGACACGCGCACCACAAAAAAAAGGGAATGTGTCTCTTTCATTCTGTCCCTCTCTTTCTCTCTCACACTTTCACACACTGTCCAGCAGAAGATTCTTGCAGGGATTCCAAGAGGGGCAGCCATTCCTTTGCCTAATAACACTGCCACTGTTTGCTTACCTAAATAGGTATGTGGACTGAGCGAGATTTTACTCGAGTCCCCAATGCTATGCTGATGTATTGCATGTCTGGCGACCTTTTTAGTTATTGCAATTGTAAACAGTACACTATAATAGACACACTGTAAGCATTACAGGAGACTTGTAAGGAATGCAGGAATAAGACACATAAGACACATAACAGGAATAAACACATAAACAGATATTGTGACAATATTGAGTGAGTGTGTTTAAATAAATGTGTCAAATAGTCAACCAGCCCACAATGGCATTGCACCGTTTTACATGTAAACAGACATTGGAGGGTACTTTACTGAAGCTGAGCTATAGTCTAGGGAATAAAGACCAGGAAATGATTTCAGTTTTACTGTTTGACATGACTACTGTAATGTAATCCCAGCTAGGGCCCTTGTTTTATGTGGCTTCCTGAACTTTAGGTTAGTCTATACAAGCTTACTAACAGACAGGGCAGGACTGACAGCCTGCTTGTTAGATTCATAACACATAGCAAATTGGAGATTTGCTTTTATCCGTTTAAGAATACTAGTTTAAATTGCGTTCTACTAACCTCTGACTGCTTTGAAGTGGGCACGGTCCAAGCTCACCTTTAATTAGAGTTCATGTAATTCCTGACTTGGATAAAACTACTGTAACATGATCAAATACACCTGAAAATCGTTTACCTTCCCCCAAGTTTATTTTTACTTGTATATTCATAAAAGCGTCTTACATTTGTTATAAATATTGTAGAGTTAAGTAGAGTTTCGAAACCGGAGCATTGCTGAAGTTTAAGGCTGCACACTGTAACACAAACATCGGGTGTAGATCTGAAGGGTCCGTTTTAAAAACTCCTATGGCAGATAATGAATACCAGTAGCTCCAGCTGAGAGAGAGAGCACCTTGAGAAACTGCCTCTTGTAATTCTGACAGCTGCAAGGTGCCTAACAATGCTCTTCATCAGCCTGAATAGAAAGCCTCTCCATTCACTTTCAATTGGACAGAGTGCCTGAGTCTAGATAAGACCTGACCTGCGATATCTAATAAATTTACCATTCACTCCCTGTTATCTCTTGAGAGGGGGTGGATGGGGGGAACATTAATTTGCTAAACAAAGCTGGCCACTGTCTATCAGTCCTCTGTGGACTGGGACAGAGTTACTTTAGGAGTCCCTCAGGGGCAAACCAAGCCAGGATCGCAGGTATGGCAACCTCTCAAGGTCATACCAGCACAGGCTAAAGGTTGACCTCAGAATGTGTCTTTACTCAGCCGATATAATTATTTTCCCAGGATCACCCAACTGAGATGTAACATCTTGTTCCCATTGCGTGTGCCGCGTTTTACAGCTGGGGTGTGACTGATGCTCAAAAGGGTCAATTGACTTGTGCTCTAAGGTCACACAATAAGTGAGTCGGTGGCTGAGCTGGGACTCAGATCCAGCATCTCCTAACTGATACCTTGCTCTTAAGCATTTGACCACACAGCGTCAATCCTAAATGCATGTGGAGTAAGTCTAAATAGGCATGTGGACTCCATTTACAGCACCCAATGCAAGTCTACTCTATAACAGACTGGGGTCTATTTTAATGATCTATGCAGTGGCAGTTCTGAATATCGACTCCCTTTTAACCCCTGCACATGTTTTCTCCTAGGGTTGATTTGTTGAGCCCCTTATTAACATCATTCAATACAATCACGATAAAGTGGAAGGAGGACCGGGTTACAGCATGTTTATAGGGTTTGGACAGCAATGTCAGGATCTATCACTGCCTCTAGCATTTACAGTTTTTCTCGATTGCTAAATCAATGTTAATGAAACTGTGGTCAAAGACATCAATACCAAAACCTACGCAACCAGAACTGCATTATTTTTGCAAAACTGTAAGTCATTTATGGTTCTTTTTACACAAAATGCAAATCTTAAACACGTTTTTGCAAAACACTAAATACAAGTCTCAACATTTGACACAAAATGCAATTGAATGAGTCTTGTTAATCAAAATCAAAGCATTTGTTTGCAGCAGAAAGCAATCAATTCCAATTGCATTAATCTACACCTCACATGTGCAAATGCAAATTGCTCAATTGTTCAATCACCCATCAGACCTTAATCATGAATAAAAGAGGCCAAAGGTAAATTCACAGTTGATGGTGGGAAATGGAGCAGGTCAGAGAGGGAGGATGTGAAAGACAAGGATGACAACCTGGAGCCCTAAGAGGAAGGGGTCTCCATATGCATGGCGGTAGGGTTAGACACCAAAGGGGAAGGCGCACTTGGAATCTCTTAAATGAGATGCAGGCAACAATAGTTGGCCATGTGATAAATCTTTACAGCTCAACAGAAGGCTGCTATAGTGGATATGGTGGTTGCCAACAATACCATCCGTTTGAGGGAGATTCAGAGCTCAATCATACAAGATAATGAAATATTTCACAATGCAAATAGTGTCAGTCTAGCAACAATTGACTGTGTCTTGAAGCGAAAACCAGCTGACAATGAAACAGCTGTACAGGGTGCCTTTTGAACAGAATAATTATCAGATAAAGGAGATGAGGTACCAGTATGTACACGTAAGTCATTTCTGCACTCCTTACAATACTGCAATGCAAATGTATACTGCTGTAATAGCTAACAATATGAAGTATACTGATATCTTCACATTGTATGATCTGTGATTCTGTTTTTCTTTCTTCGGAGAATAATGGAGCTTGAGGCCAGTATCACTCTACATGATTTTATATATGTGGGTGAGGCTGGCTTCAATTTGAACACACTAAGGAGATGTGGGAGGAATGTGATTGGTCACCGAGCCACAGTTGATGTACTCAGTCAACGAGGAGGAAATATTAACATGGGTGCTGCTATCTCCAGGAATGGTGTTGTTTCCCATATCCCCACCAACAGCATGCCTGCTTGCGTTTTTAGATACGATGTACAATAGTCTTGTACCCCTAGAGGAGAGAGGACTGGAGGGGCCACAGTTGACACACTTTGTTGTAATATGGGACAATGTTAGCTTCCCCCACTCTGCTCTTGTTAGGGAGTGGTCTGAAGCTCATCCACGTCTCTCAATGGTGTTCCTCCCACCCAACTCTCTGTACCTGAACCCCATAGAGGAGTTTTTCTCTGCCTGCCAATAGAAGGTGTATGACCATCATCCTCATGACCAAATGACACTCCAAGATGCCATGAAGGATGATGGTCAGGCCATCACAGCAGACGCTTGTCCAGGATGGCTCCGTCATGCAAGATGGTTTTTTCTCAAGATGTATTGCGAGGGAAACTATTCGATGTGATGCTGATGAGAACGTGTAGCCTGACAGGAATCAGAGACTGGATATAGAATAAACAAATGGGTATGTTTGAGTCAAGTTACCATTTCATTATATTCCATGTTTATTTCTCTTCACTGTGTTCTTTGGCACAACTATATCTTTATGAGTGCTATGATTTACTGTTAGCGGGTACCCCTTAAAAATGGAAGAAATTAATAAACTACTTTTTTGTTGTAAAAACAATTCTCATTGTCTGTTCTTGAGTGTAAAAGTTGTCCACTGTCTGAGTTATTTTTGGGTTAAGTCCACTGAAAGGAAATGTATGTAGCTCTTACTGTAAAGGTAACATGTTTGTTTTTACACAATTTGATTATCAAAAAGGATGACAAAGGCAGAGAGAGCACTAAGGGTTGAACATACTGTATTGATGTTTGTATTTATTGTACCGTTGCGAAATGGCTGATAATGTGAGCTTTTCATTAGATGACAAATTGTATTGTTTTGATGTACTTATTTCATTTTGTGACATATATTTTATATTTTGACCAAATGTTTGTTTTAGCAACCAGAAAAGAAGATGCTGCAGCTCAATTGGAGGGCCTGCTCCATAAATGTCAGATTCATATTTGTGCATGCTTAGCTTTGTGTTTCCAGCGGTCATGTGGTGTTAAATGGGCGTCAGTACGGTTATCTCAAACATTTGTGCACATTAGTTAGAGCGCTGCGGTCAAGTGACAACATCCAAGGATTTAAAATCTAGGAGAACCCTGGCTTCACACCCAGGTCAGCCACTCTCAGTTACAGGAGAAACCATTCTTTAAATGAATAAGTTAGTTAATACATTAATATAGTGGTTATTCATTATAAATAATATATGGATACAGACTAAAATTAGAAAATGACACTTTTGTTTGTTTATTTCATTATTTATTGATTGAGAGTGTAGTGGACTTTGATGTCCTCTTTGGAGTATATCATTTGCGGAATGACAATATTGTTGATTATGTGGTTACACAAAACACTGTTTTTATTTATATGAATGATGATTTCTCAAATAAACCACCACTTATTGATTCATTTACTGCATATAAAAGTCTAATATAATATTTGAGAAAGGTTTATAATTTGTATTATTTAATTAATAAACTATAGTAAAAGCAATGTCTTCTTTCTCAAAAGTGTGAGCATGTGGTAACGGCTCAGTTCGAGTTATTAAATGATCTTAGCTAATGGTTGGTATGTTAAAGGGTTATGTATACGAAAACCAGAGTGCAAGTGTGTATGTTTGTGTGTGTTTGAATGTGTATTTGTGTGTGTTTGAATGTGTGTGTTTGTGTGTGTTTGAATGTGTGTTTGTGTGTGTTTGTGTGAGTTTGGGGGGATGGGTGAGTGGAGAGTCTCCAGTAAGAACTCCTCTCACCACTATTCCCAGCCCACAGCCAATGTTGTTGCACACAGTATGGAAAAATGATTAGGCTTGCCTTTGAAGAGTGCTACATAAACACAACAGCCCTCAGCGCACTACCTTTCTCTTTTCAACTTCCCTTTTCCTCCAAATTCCAGCAAGACTTTTCTGCTTTTTCACTTGATTTTTTTTCTCTCTATCTTTGCTCCCTTTGAATTTATCGTTGGGTGAGGGGGGCTGGGGGTGGGGCTTAGCACCCAAGATGATGTCTGTTTTTAAACATGTGTGCCCATCCCCAGTGGACAAGCCCCTGCTTAAATATTTTGACTGAATAATGTTCCTGAACTGCACTAAGATAGCCTTTAAAAGCAAAGAGTATCTATGTGTTGCTGTTCCCGATTTGTATCTTAACAGAGGCGTGTGACCTGCACAAGACTTCCATAAGAATGGGCATTGAGACGCACAGAACTGACAGATTGCATTCTTGCTGGTGATGTCATAGCTGCACAGGCACGTTTGCTTTTCCACTTATTCTCAATGATCTGCTGCATTTCCAAATGGATCTGCTTTTTTAGAGGCTATTTGGGGCTCAGTGGGTGGCAGACCCCCCTCTGTGCACCACAATTCAATTACAATTTTATTTTTATACATTAAAAAGCCTGCCTTCATACAGCAAACACATTTCTAAATGCACCCACATTTTACCTGCAGGATTTACACACTCTTGGCTCTTCTTTCATTTGTGTACTCTCCCTAACCTCTCTCACTGTATAAGGAATTGAATAGAGTGCTGAATTAAAGCTTGAAAAAATAAATAAATTGTGAACAAGTGGTACTTGTTTTGCATTTGGGGCACATCCAGACAGAAACTATGGTAACGTTTTATATTAAATGTCTCTAATCGCTGTGTATTTACATAGCAGTTACTTAGTAAATACATGTGTACTTACACATAATTGCAATGTTATTGTGCATAGTTACAATGTACTTAATGTGTAATTTTTTTTGCACGATATATGTAAGTGCACAGTTGCATCAGGAAAGGGTTAGGGTTGGGGTTAGAGTTCAGGTTAGGAGGGTTAGGGTTAGGATTAGGGTTACATAAATCATGCAAAAAAATGTACACATTAAGTACTTTGTAACTATGAATAATAACATTGTAAGTATGCATGTATTTACTAAGTCACTACTACAGGAGCATGCCTATTAGCAGAGTGTAGCGATCTGGCTTCACCACCATTTGGGATAGGGAATGTAAACACAGTAGTCCGCTATGGAAGAAAAACAGAAAACAAAGAATGAAATGTACAATTGGGTCACTGCAGCTTTAAGAGTTGAGTTCCTGGTAGGTGCCCCCTGTTTGCTTTTTGAGGTATAAAAGGTTGTCCCCCCCCCCCAAGCCACACAGCTGTTCGGGCACAGGGGGACAGGGGGGGCCCTTCTCTACGTCCTGTGAGGCAGGGATTAAAAAGACAAGATTTAAATGGGCCAGGGGATATGGCTGTGAAACGCATTGGTCCGTGTCTGTGCTGCGCAAAAGAAAAAAGGGAGAGAGAGAGGAAAAACATACATCCCATTACTATGAAATGATGTCTGGTTTTATTGACTTTGTTAAACAGTTTTCAATGTTACTTCCTATGTGTTTACAAGACTTTAAATCACTGCCCTATACAGGAGCCAGGTGGTATAAAATCACGAGACGCATTCGGAGCCCAAAGGAAAAAAGACTTTATCGGGCCAATAATAGTTTTTACTGGGTTACCTTATTAGCAGAGCTCTGTCAATTCTCCTTTTCAATGTGGTCATGTTTTCAATGTGGTGTTTATGACCAGTTCTCCACCCATAAAAGGACTCCTACACCCCACAGCTGAGCAGTGACACCTGTAAGGAGTGGTGGGGCTGCTGCAGCTGCTGGCTCTCTCTAGCAGTTATCACCCAGGTACAGGACTTGCAAATACAAGGCCAGGTCCTAGTGACTCTTGTCTAAGTTGTTAAGAATGGTCTATAGCACCTTAATTTGAAGTAGTACAAATGTAATACACTGTGCCTTTTTAGTATTTATCAGTATTTACTAAATAAGGTTTAAAGATTGCATTAAATAATTTTTTAAGTGTAACACAATCATTTTTCTAAGAATAGTCATATAAGCATGTGCATAGACCCACAATTGTCCCAGTTCCAGCATTTTCAGTGTTTGTGAAAAGTTTCTAATAGTGTATTTGCAAATTTGTGGCATGTTCCACGCCAGTTCAAAAACTCTTAGTGACACTGTTCTCCTTTGTGTAACTCTCCAACGAGTGCACATGCATGAATACGTATTGTCCATATAAGCAATGGGGTACTTTCCTGATTTAGTTTATTTTTAAAATAGAGGATTCCATTTCCTTTCCGACAGCTGACTCAGGATCTTACTGCCCAGCAGCCAGGTCTCCATGGAAAACAAGCTAAGGTTCCAGGAGGCAAAGCGTTCAAACTCTGGGGCCTACAACCAAGTGTGGCCTGGCCTGCCTGAAGTATTAAACATCTTGTTTGTTTGTTTATTTCTTTAACTCCTGAGCCTTCTTACAAGGTAGCCCACTTAAAGAGCAAGTACTGTGTACTAATGTGAGGGCTTGCAGATCAAATGCTTTACAACAGAGCTTGCTTGGTGGACCAGCTGCAATGAATGCAGAGGAGCCTGCATTTGTTCGAAACCCATCAGTACCTGCAAGCAACATGGATAAAATAATCTAATACATAACAAACTCTTATTAACTCTTATTACTGGATCACTTTAATTATGTTGAGACAAGCAGGCTAATATTCTGTATACACCGCTGCTTCCTGGTACATTTGCTGTTGGTCACATGGCCTGATAGCGGCTCCACGATTGGAATGAGTTTTAACTACAACACATCAAATCATTGGGTGCCAGGATGCAGCATATATTTTTCATCTGTGGTTATGCGTGGTTATTGAGAAATCTGTATAGTCCAACAATGGAATATTAATCGATTGATAATATAGCCAGTGCTAATAATATGCTGTGTATAGTATATAAAAACATTTGTTACGACTTGTTAAACGACAATGCTTTTGAAACGAGTTCCCACGTTTTTCTTATGCTGCCCAGCGCTCCACCTCTCTACTCTCCCCCTCAAGGGGGCCCCCCTGTCTATGGAAATGTGTGTTTTTAAAGTTCTGTGTCAGCCTGGGGAATAATACCTCTGTAAATGGAGTCTGTTCTTAGCTGTTTGAGACATTCAGTCAAACCTCTTCTAAGAAATAGTAAGCTCTTGCTGCCAACATTTTTACAGCCTGTATTGATGTTGTCTTTACTCAGTGCTGACTTTAAGGATTGTATTAACAGAGGCAAATGTGAAAAACAGCCCAAACCACTACAACCAAGAATATCAGCAATGAAAATAGGGTAAGGTTTGGAGTGATTTCAATTCCGAAGTATTCAGCCAATTGCCACCGGCCAGGCCTGTAGTGATGCTTGTGTGAGGCAGTGTGAAGGAGGATAGAGAGATAAACAGAGAGACAGATACTTAGGGGTGTCAAGGTTGTGATGATAGATGATGATGATGGTGATGAGGAGGAGGACAGGGGATCTGAAATTGGCCAAAACTTAATGACATCATACTTGAACTTCAGAATATAAACTTATTACAGATTAAAGGATGATAAAGAAGCAAACGGCTTTGTTGGCTTCTAACATGTATGGCTATGAACTGCAATCTACCAGTAATTTCTCCAGGCTTTTGTAATGTGCAGTGGAGCCTGAGACAGCCCATGGTTCAGTTCCATTGCATAACGTTTCCTTGAGTCATGATGTACTTGGAGTATTTCCTAATAGTTCCTAATAAAATATGGGGCTAAGCTTCCCCAATCGCCCCCATTTTCTGGGAGTTGTTCACCACCACTGATGTCCCAGTACAGCTCTTGTGTGCAGTTTTCAGAATCGTTTTCAGAATCCTTTTAAGTACTGTGCTTTGTACTTTGTAATATAAGTTGTTGATATTAAATGTTTTGGCAAAAAATCCCGTCACTATAATATAATATTGAGACAGCTTAGGTGTAGTGTTTGTTGGCAAGCATTTCTGTGCTTGAGTTCATGTGCCTGTTTGAGGTGCGCTTGTGTGTGGGGGTGTGGGGGTATCTTTGTTAATGTGTGTTGTATGTATACATCACTAAGTGTGTCTATGTTTATCTGTTTGTGTGTCGTTGAGCAGGATTCAACAGAGGCACAAGCCACGTTTTTTTCACTTCAACTGGAAATAGATGTTGTCTAGGAAGCTTGTATGTATTTTGTGACACTGTTTGGTGCAATAAAAAAAATGTTTAAAAACCATTTTAAAAATGAGTGATAAATTCAAACCAACTGAGTAAACAATTGTTGCCCATTTATGTGCCTCCATAACTCACTACAGTATATAATAACCCACTAAACAAAGTGTCAAGATCCCATCAGTTCTTGTCCAAATAATCACAGAAAAGAGGCAGCCTGGGACAAGTGGAACAAGAGCTGCAGCAGCACAGCCAGTATTCCTGTCCCTCACAGTGTGTGTGCGCTGTGTAATTCAACATGTTAACAAGGTAACATTCGACTTTCTGAAGCAAAATTAGTTCGTTCTATAAGGTCATGGAAAACTTTTGGCCATAGCTGTATATACTGAGGAACGGAGATAGGGAAAGATGGGGGAGAGAGAGATGCTTCCATGGCTGGCTGGATAGATGGGTAGATGCTAAAACCATATTGCGTTACGTGTTCATATGGAATACATATTACATACACATGTTTCAATAAAAAAGGAAACACATCAGAGTTAACCCAGCGGGGCTGTGAAACGACCCTGGGTTTGTAATTGGGGAATAGAATAATGTATCTACAGTCACATATTTTATAATCCATTAACAGTATATTCCAGATAGAGGCCTTTTCCATATGGATAGCAAAGGTTTTTTTTTTTTAAACTGTTTCAATAATGAGCTTGGTGCTTGTGAACGGGTAGGTCATTTCAGCACTTCTAAATGAAGTCCCGTTCTCCCTGAACAGGCATGGCTGGAGGGCCGACCAGGTGACCTAGAGCAACAACTTTATCACTCCTTTGGTTCTACTTTACAGGACAAAACGGAAATTGTTTAAATAATTGTGTAAATACACCTTTTAATCGGTTTATTCCGGCCCTTAATCAAGTCTTCTTGGATGTTTTTTTTAGGACATTCCTAGTTATTTCCTCAGCCGCTCCCTGGATAGCGAGTATTCTGAGGAAAGAAGGGCTGAGGTCATAACCTGAGAAGTCTTGAAAGAAATTGCAAGCAAGCTTTGAAGAAGGGGGACCTGGTATACTGTAAAGTACAAGGAAATTCCCTTTCAACTGCAAGAATCTAGTTAGCTATTAGAGCTGTGCAATATCCTATTCCAGCTCCATGTTATGAAGTTAAGGAATACAAAGCCACTGTTTTAGCACAGCCGAAAGCGAGTGGGTTACTACTTAGAGTTAAGGGCGCTGCTGTACCTTGTCCATATGCTTTCATAAACATGTACGTATGTGTAGAAAGGGATCCTCCTGTGAGGGAATTCTTTCCGTTTGTCTGTCTAGAAGTTTATCTCTGTGTGTGTTGTGCATGTCATTAGTAAACGGCTGAGGTCAGGGTTGATGCTTACCCTGCTGCTGCTCAGAAGAGGGCCCCCGCACCCCACTCCTCGCTCAGCAGGCGTCCGTGTGTCCTGTCAGATCAGGCCGTCTGGAAGTGCAATCAGATCTGAAAGGAAAGTGCGAGGCGGCCTTCAGCCTGCAGTCGGGCACAAGGCCTGGCCTGCCCGCCCATCCATCACAGCTGCCCGTGAAGGGGGCTCTCTGGGCACCTCCCCCTCTCTCCCTTTCTGTCTCTCTCCACTGGGATGCTCCATGCTATCAGGCTCTGCATAGCTGGAATAAGTTACCCCTCTTTAGTTCAGTTCCTTTTGTTGTATTTATTTTACTAGAATAAGGAGAAGATGCTGAGATGCGGGTGACCTGGCACTAAATTGAAATGGTTTCCCAGACATTTAACCAGCCAGCAGGAATCCATACTATACAATGCACCCATGCAATACAAAGAGACGCATCTTTACACAGAGAGTGGTGAGGGTAAGGGATGAGTCATCTAGTCATGTTGTTGAGGCTGAATCACTTGGATCCTTGAAGAGCCAACTTGACAAAGTTTTGAGATCAATCGGCTACTAGGAACCAGACAACCACAAATGGCCTGGACGGCCTGCTCTCGTTTGTGACTTTTCTTATGTTCTTAAGGTTAGTGCTACTCTAGGTCTGTGCTGCCAGTCTTTGGTTTTGCTGTAATACTTCCAGGTTTCCATTCCTCTGTTTTTGCACATTTTCACATAATAGGCAGCCCCGACAGTCACAGCTTCCATGTGTACATTTTGTGACACCTCATTTGGTTCAATAAAAAATCTAAAAGGAAAACAGGATTTTACATATTTAAAGAATTACTTAATGCACTGTGATTTTTTTCTTTTATACAATAAACCTTAAATGAATAGTACTTATATGTAACTAAGAAAACTTTAATGCAAAATATTGTATTGTCTTGAGTCTGTAACCTATAACCCTACAAGCCTGTCCTGGTTGTTATGTTAGAACAACCACATGGAATACTCACCTAGGAGAGGACAGGTAAATAAAAAAGCCTGTTTGACTGCATAAAGGGCACTATCTACTGTAGGAATCCCCATCTCAATACACTCTGCATTCCAGTGCACAAGAGGGGGGGGGGCATCCATTAAAGAGCTGGTGGCATGTAGTTTGACATCTTGATCACATTTGTGTTGTCTTCCCTTTAAAAAATACACCCTGCTTCTATCATCCGTGGTCTGCTGCGCTCACCCCATGGTAACTCATGGTATAAAGTCTTACCAGAGGGATATATTGACATTTTTGAGAAGATTTGAAATATTTGTTTTCCTTGTAGCACTAACCTGTTTGTTTGTTTATTTACATACATCTAGTTTAAATAGGCTTTGTGCCCTCAAGACACACAGCAGCTTTTAACCCTAACCCTAACCCTAACAACAACCCTAACCCTAACAACAACCTTAACAACAACCCTAACCCTAACCCTGAAGTCTTACCAGTGGGATATTTGGACCTTTTTGAGAAAATAGATTTTTTTTTCCTTGTAGCACTAAACAGAACTATAGGCCCTGTGATGTCACTGTGTGCGTCATGCAGTGCTGACATAAAGGCAGGCTTGTGTACAGGGCCCTCTGTCCGGGCCATTGGAATTTGGAATTTGTGGAGATAAAGGATTGTTCTCATGTGTTCTGACCTGCAGTAGGCGCTCGTTTCTAAACACATCTGTGTCTGTGTACTTTGGTCAAGTTCCTGTTCTTCACCTGTTTGTTTATCCAATCGGTACGCTGCTCCCAGCTTCAGGAGCACTGGAAAGCCAATGAACACAGGCCCGGTTTCCTGAAGAAAGCTTGCATTCCAGCAATTCTTAATCCAAAAGACAGCAAATCTGACGTATTCACCTCGATTTGAAAATCAGAGGAGTGGATGATTTGAGATTCACATTTGTTTCCGTGTTGCTTAGCAGCAGAGACAAACTGAGCTACAATTGTAACAGCATCTAGGAAAGGTTCTAGTCTGTTAAAAGGATTATACTGCAGAGTGAGTTACGGGTGGGGAGTTTTATTTCAGTGTGTGAGTGAATTTGTTTTTGCATGTGAGTTTCTATGTGTTTACATATGCCTGTGTGCCAGTGTTTTGGTGTTTGTGTAGGTATGTTTGTGCAAGTAGTGCTACAAGTTGCATTGAGAGTGTATGTGTGTGTGTGTGTGTGTGCGTGTGCGTGTGCGTGTGCGTGTGTGTCTAAAGGTATAGAGCACCCCAATGCTCTGTATGGTCTAAATACCCCTATATATATATATATATATATATATATATATATATATATATATATATATATATATATATATATATATATATACAATGGGTGCCAACGCATGCTAACCTTCTACCTTCTATTTCATGGATTGTTTTTTACGTAAATGCGCCTTACCCCTTCTTCCCTTTTAGGGTTAACATGCGTGTTCATTCTTCAGTCCTAATCAGTATAAATAACCAAATATTACATACATTAATAAATACATATTGCATAATAAAGTCATGTAACAAAAGGTTTATCGTCAGTAAAAGGTTAAATTAACCTAATTAGTATTTTATATATTTCAAAAATATTACACCCTATTGCCAAGGTAAATAAGTTTTTTGTGTGTGTAATATATGTCAGTAATGTGAATAATATGCCAAACCTTGAAATAAAACTTAATTGTAGAAACAAACGAGTGATAATTAACTTTAGCCAACATTTTGTGTTATTATTTTTTTTACGTCAAGCAGTGAGACCAAGTCGGAATTACTTTTTTTAGATGTTACTGGCGCCCTCTTGCGGACAGCTTTAATTTACATATTATTCTAACCTGCACTGCTGTTAAAACTCAATTAGCAAACTTTACCTAGCAACAATCTGTACCTCTTGTTTGTTGTTTTACATAAATATTTGAAAATAGTGAAGAATCCAGTATGATTTTATGTATTTTTTTTTCAGTTGAGGCCTATTAATAATGGTAACAGAAAACTGACCAAAAAAGTTTGATAAGCGCACGTAAATAAACTTGGATATTATGTATGCATTGCTGTTCAATTGAAGGCCATGACGGTTCATATCTGTAAACTACACTGACATCACCCCAAAAGCACAGGAGGAGAAGGTGGCGCTCTGGCAAAGCTAACAGAGCGCAAGCGGTGTAAAGGTTCGTTTCATTATCCCTACATCATTTGCTTTTGGGACCCTCGGCGTCTATGAAATAATAGCGTAATAGATTTCCCTTCATGATACTTGAATTTTCTGCAGATTTGTGAGCGTTTTAATAATCGTTGATAGGGCCTATGTTGTAGTCACTTCGGGTGTAGATTCTTCTACTTCTTATTGTATCTTGGATAGGCCTGTAAATATGTAAAACAAATATCCGAAACAAATTAGTTACTATTGGTGTATGCCGAACATTGCGTCTAATATACATTTAACAAATTGTTTTAAACATTTGTAAAAGGAATGTAAACATCTGAGAAAGTGACTTTTTAAAGACGTTGAGTCCCCTAAACCGTCTACTTATTAATTTTGGTCAAATAGGCGTAGTGACTTGGCTCTTAAAATCTGTATAAAACTGTGATTACAATTAAACATTTAAATAGACTCGGAACACAGGCTTTGGAGTATGGCATTACTGACGTCTTGAGATGAATTAACTCTGTCCAATTGTGTGCTGGGAGATGGGCAAACAAGCTATTTATGCACAGACCTGCCAGCCCTTGATGTAAATGAGAATTTAATTGTCAAGGACGTAAATACCTACAAACAGAAATTTGCATCTTGGATCAGAGACTTTGCTAATTAATTGCGGGCGACCAGTCAATATTTAATTTGCATTGCTTGGTTTCCCAGTCAGTCTGCTAATCGGCTGTAGAAAAAAGGGGAAAGTAACCTGCGTTCTGTGAGTCAGGCAGGCAAGCTCAGCTCTGGGTGGAGACGGTCGGTATATGCGTTCTAAAGGTTATTTTCGAGGATTGTTTATTGGACGTTAGTTCTTTACCCTCATGCACCTGGCATTTTGAGATGTAATGGGCTGGGTATTGCTTGACAGCAGTCAGTGATGTTCTATCGGTGAAAGATAGCGCTGATTGCTCATTTAGAGAAACAAAATGCCAATGGCAATTATGGTCTTTGATAAGATAAAAGAAAGATAGGTAGCTCTAAATGAGTCGGGGACAACCCACTAGAAGTTTACAGTAAACTGCTCTGCCGACAATCAACCTCTGTGCATAGCATAACCTTGTATTGCCGTTTAACACCTGTAAATCGCCTTTGATAAAAGCGTGTGCCAAATAAATTACTACGACTACGACTAATAATAATAATAATAATAATAATAATAATAATAATAGGGTGCCCTGCTACATTTTAAGTCATTCTAGCCTTTGCTCTCGACACAGATAATAATGGGCGTTCAATGGCGCTAGATACTATACAGGGGCTTTAGATTAAAGACATTGGATAAGGCGTTAATATGACGAGGCTTAAGTACTGGAAAATGTAAAATATGTTTCTCCCAAGTTGTGAAGTGCCTCCCCTGTATTGCATGAACTCTGGTTGAGAATGTGGATACACTGTGTGCAGAAAGTATTACTGTGTCTTAATGGGGTATATTTTAAAGAGGTGTGTGTTACTGCAGGATTCTGATTAAATTGTATCAATGTTCATATGTTTAGCTACCTCAATGGCCAGGGTACTGTATACAATACATATGTGTGGAGTACTATTGATGACTTTAAAATGAATGCAGCTTTTAAAAGAATTATTTGAACTTGTTATTTCCAATGTCACCGGCAAAATGCAACGGCAAATAATATATAAAAGAAATATGTTATGTTCATTATGTTTATTGTTTTATTTATTTATTTGTGTTTACATAACGTTACATTCGAAATAAACAAGTAAATGGAGGTCGGGTGTCCTTAATAATTATGCTTATCCATGCAAAGTAATATTTAAATGTAGTCTTAACTTTTAGTGTTATAGTCAATCGTTTTAAAACAAACTCGGTTTCTCAAGACACTGTATTGTTTTAGCCTATAGTGAAATGATATAAAACGCGGTTGATGCTCATATTAAAAATAATAAATGATACAGATTTTCAGTCTCAATCATGTAAATGTTATTTATGAAATTGCAGTAGGCCTTTCTTGTTGACGGGGCAATTCAAGAAAACCAAATGCTTTATTATAAGTCACTTTGCAAGTTGCTTCCTGGTCAGACACCATCATTGCATCTAATGTAAGCTGTAACTGGTATTAATTACATCGCCTACATTTCAATGTTCGCTTACACAATCACAGTTTATTTAATCCCTTTATAAAAAGAAAATATGATTTTAAAAAAAAAAACATGTCTTTTTTTATTTTTCAGTTACTTCAAGTGGTTAAGGTTAAGATTCAACAAGTGTCAAGCAACAACAAAGAAGTATTTTATTTTATTTTCTCTTACCAGCCCGAGGACATGACAAGTTTCAACTTTGGATGTGCCGGTTATCAGTGCAGTGGCGTTACCCCCTACAACACAAGGTATGGGTTAGAGGTGCCCACGCAAGGAGAGCCCACTACATAGAAACTTGTATTTGCTGTAGAAAGGATATGGATATTATCGGGGTAAATAGAGCATTTGAGATCTTTGTCGTCTTCATGTATTGTTTCTACTCCTGTTTATATTCCTTCCTCGCTCAAACTCGTGTCTTTAGTGGTTTCGGTGAGGGGGCTAGTCTTGAGATGGGAGTAGGCGAGACCAGGGAGAGAACCGTTTAAATATCTCAGAATGTGTTATTCAGGGTGGGCTTTCCTGTTGTTTTTAAAGTTTGAAACTTTGTAGTCCCTTTAATATGTCTGACACTTTTCAATGGCAAAGCCTAAAGTATATATCCCAATACACAAAGTTGGTTGTGCCAAAGTCTGCGTATTTTTCGAATTTGTACTTTTTTCTTTCTTTTTTTTCAGCCTACAATGTAGATTTATGTTTAACTCGATTAAAACTATCCAATCTTAAAATAAATAAATAAATAAATAAATTAATAAAAGCCTTTATGTCTAAACTGACCCGTCAGTTTTCTGAATATAGAAACACATAAAATATGACCTGTTGACGCAAAGAAAAAAAAAAAAAAAAAAAAAGATTGTACTCTTGGAAACTATATATACTGTATTAGCATGTGGTATATACTTTTTTTTCCAAAAATATCGCAATAGCAAAGGTATATTTTCCCAAACTCCTCATTTTGTGACCCATGTTTCGTTCATGTTGATTCCACGCACCCCCCGTCCACCTTTCCCATTGTTCTCATTGAAAGCATTGACCATCTTTAATGCTTTTTCTTGCAGCCACTGTGCGGTGTATATTGTGAAAGCCCCTCCCGTTTTCATGCAAGCCTCCGCTTTTATCCAGGTGAAGGTGTTTTGATTGGGGGCAGCTATTGTTCGGGTTTGGAGAGAGAAAGGGGCTGGTTTGGAAAGGCTCTTCCTCTCATATTTAACCAGGGGTGCAGGCGTGAACGGGAGGGTTGACATAGGAGACCGTTCTGATAGTAGAGGAGGGGATAGGAACCGATTAGGGAGCCAGTCTACCACTGCTGCTCAGAGAGACAACATCACCCAGAGCTGCTACTCCACAGGATTCAAACTCAACAACTCCTGACTGAGCTAGGAGAAATTAACTACGGGATCCGAACACATTTATCAACAGGACCAGGCTGAAAGTGACTCATCACACAGAAACGCTTTTCTTCAAGGATTTGCCGTCTCCGGAAAACCAATTTATTCGACTAAACCTTCGTCGCTAAAAATATAATATTGACTAACAGCAACAAACTGGAACTTATTGGATATGATATTCTTTTAATAAGTATTATATATATATAGCCAATATATTGGTATATATATATATATATATATATATATATATATATATATATATATATATATATATATATATATATATATATATATATAATCTGCAATTTTATGTTTTTTTTTAATTAAAATTATATATATTTTAAATACAACATTCACCTGACTGCTGATTTTTTTATTTTACTTTTAGGAATTATAAACACGCCATTCTGTCAATGAATAAAAACATTGATATTTCACGGGTATTATACCATTTTTTTCCTGTTATGTTTTCAATGACAATAGTCAAATAGGTTTTCATCACTTGTTTATTTTGGGTTTTTTGGCTGCTACGTTTTTCTGACTTTGATAAGCAAGCGCGAGGACGGCGCAAAAGAAGAGGAATTTAAAGGGGAAGCACGGGAGCGGTCTCACTGGGGTCCACGCTCAGAATATTCTGCTGTCTGTCACATAAATCACCGGTAGTGTCAGCACTCGCCGTGGACTAGTATTTCACTGGGAAACTCTAACTGTTAACCGGAGGAATATTTCTCTATATGTGTCGGTACATACCATATTTACATATATAAAATATCGATAAAGACAATCAGACATTAACGTTTACACACTAGATCTCAAAATAAATTGAAAATGAGACTCGTACCGTCAAGAATAAGTTACCTGTAAGTATATTTGAATACGACATTCGACTTTTATTGTCGGCTAATAAAAGTATGTCATTTACTAAACCAAACATTGTCTTTTCCTTTTCACAGTTTACTTCATTTCCTCGCCTTATGTTTCCAGGCTCAGGTATGTATCTTCTGAAAATTACATCATTTAAAAATATATATATATTTGAATAGCAATATTTTATATGGATTGAGGAATATTTTTTCCCCCCTTATTTTTTTTTTTACTAAAGTATCATTTTGTAGGATATAAATATATTTGTACTTCTTTTTAAATCTTTGGCATTCACCCATAATGTACAACAATTGTAAGCTACATATAATGCACGAGTGTGCGTGTTCCTAACATAAAGCATAGAGCAGTCACAAAGCCATACGAACAATAAAAACTAATGGATGTGGATTGAGCTGAAAAAACTGCCACACAAATATATATATATATGAGAGAGAGAGAGATAGATAGGCCTATATGTATATATGTGTGTGGTAATATAAAGAGATGAGAAGTGCATACACATCTTGAAAAGGAGTATAGAAACATTTTTTAGAGGGACTGAAAAAAAAACTTGCGAGATGGCTATAACAGATGGGAATGGCTTGCGGCCGGAAACAGAAATACATCGTTAAGTGCGCAGGTATACAGAAAGAGAAGGATATGAGATGGACATGTTAGTGGTTATCACAAAAGATCAGATGGAGACCCAGCGGAGAAAAGACAGCGGTCTCGCCGCATGCTGCCCTCCTCTCAAACTGGCAGGCATGCCTGGAACATATTGCCCAAAAGAGACGCAAGGGCAGAAATATGTCAGGGGCTGCCTAAAGAATGCCATTGTAAAAGTATGCTACAAATCCCCGTCACAAAATAGACCCCTCGCATTTTGGGATTTGGTCGAGTTTGGTAGCCTCTCTCTCTCTCTCTCTCTCTCTCTCTCTCTCTCTCTCTCTCTCTCTCTCTCTCTCTCTCTCTCTCTGTATGTCTATCTCGGGATAGAAAAGGACCATCCACCTGAACATTTGTTCAGAATACATCTTTATAAATGTCAGGGGATTAAAGTCAAACGCATTTCTGAAACAAAATGGAGTAACCTGTCTGTGAACTATACAGAGCTGGTTTGTTTTCACCTCAATTTTACTTTCGATGAGACAATTGCTTTAATAATAATAGTGACGTTTTCGTTTTAGAATATCTTTCCTCTGAAAGCATCCACGTTTGGAATAAACTGTTCTATCAATCCATATACTGTGTTATATAAACCTGCACTATATATTGTGTTCCTCAGTTTATCTATCTATCTATCTATCTACTATAGATAGATAGATAGATAGATAGATATTCTTTAGAACATGTGTGCTTTTGATAAATACATGTTCTGCAGTATAAATCTACACTATAAAATAGTCCAGGCATCTTTTGAGAGTTATATAAAGGTGTGTATATTTTTCTTTAAATTTCTTAAAGGTAACCATTCAGTCCTCGCCTAATTTTACACAGCATGTGAGGGAGCAGAGCCTGGTGACGGACCAGGTGAGCCGTAGACTAATTCGGACATACCAGCTGTACAGCAGGACGAGTGGCAAGCACGTGCAGGTCCTGGGCAACAAGAAAATCAACGCCATGGCAGAAGATGGCGATGTTCACGGTAAGAAACCTTTTAAATTGATAGAGATATGTAAGCTTTAAAGTAGACTGTATAAAAACATTTATAGCCTACCATAAGTAGCCCATTGACTATATGCAAAATGAAGGGATTAAACGAGGTAGGCCTACCCTATGATCATTTTTTAAAACATAGGGGAGACCGGGGTTGGTTGTTACACAGGTTGGTTTTCACAGTGCTCATAACTATGACACTAGATGGTGCAGGCAGGTGATACTAACACTGAAATATGTGTTCTATTGTCTGGAACTCAGCCACCTTGTAATTTGAGGTCAATTCCATCTAATATAAAGGTGAGCACATATTTCATTTTTTTTCATACACAAAGTAAAAAATGCATGTCTTGTTATTTTTCTTATGATTCTTAGTAGTATTGTAGTTTGTTTGAACTGCTCTCCACGTTAAATAGAATCAGATACTGGCTATCTTTTAGTGTAAAAACAAAACCAGTAAGTTCTCCCAATAGGTTGTCACATGTAAATCCTATAAGAAGAAGTCTTGTATTTTTTACACCAACATGTGGGATATGTCACCATATAATGCTTATTTAAATTATTTACTGTTTGTCCTCCCTTTCTATAGGTGCTGTGGTATTATTTTGTAGCACGGGTCAACATTTCAAATATATATAGGTCTATTTTTTATGTTCACATAAAAAGTAAAAAAAAATATGTTTTCCGTCATTGAACACAGTAGAAACTTTACTTTAAAAAAACAAAAAATGTTGCATTATTGTCTACTGTAAAAGCAAGAATATACACTGACACCCAACCCCATATCGTGTGACACCCAACCCCAGTATGGGGCAGGTTGTCACAGGTGACCGCCGCATTTTCAACAGTCTAAATATCATATTTGGAATAAAGTTATGCTGAAATAAAAAACATCAATTTGTACGTGAATAGTTATTCTTCAATATAACGAGGAACAGAACCTTGCAGTATGCCACCAGATTGAGGAAAATAATAAAGAGTAAAAGTGTGACAACCAACCCCTAGTGAAGACCAAATATATATAAAGAGAGCTGTTTCTCAGATGTTAAGTTAAAATGTTAAAAGGTATTATAGTTTGTTCTGTATATGCGACTCTCCAGGGAGACTGTGTGTGTCTGGAAGAACCATTAGAACTCATCTTACTTTCACCTTCAGAACATTTCCTGAATAACTTTCCCTCTCTTCGGGCCAGTTTTAGGATCAAATATGTCTAGCCACAATTTAACCTAACTTCAGAGCCTTAGCTCATTTGTATTTGCCTATATATATATTATATTATATTATATTATATATATATATATATATATATATATATATATATATATATATATATATATATATTTTTTTTTTTTTTGAAGATTAAATCAATAGGCCTAGAGCACAATTCGCTGTCCAAGTGACCTAAAAGTAGATTATTTCAATTAAATTTAAAAAAATCGAGAGCTAGTTAAAAAATATATATATATATATCACCCCTCTTGAAACAGTGTGTTTATGTTAAGGCTAAACGTCATTATAGTAAAGCTTTTATTTTCTTTATTTTCTACTGCTTCCTGTTTGCCACCCTCAAGCCAGAGCTCATTTCCTGGTCTTTTTTCCCTCAGTCAGTAAAAATCAATGCTCTTTAAACCTTTTACTGGCTCTCTGATTGATTTTCCTGCAGGTCCAAGATATAATTAAGGGCCATTTTCTCACTTATTCAATAATAAAAAAATTTAAAAAAAAAAGTTCCTAGTTGGAGGTAATGTAAAAGTCTCCCTATACCACCAAGCAGAATAAGGAAGCTTGAACTTGGATTTATTAGTAATCAAGTTTGACTTGCAAGCAAATCTACGTATATGCTGGTTATTAATAATACTACTACTACTACTAATAATAATAATAATAATAATGCGTTTTACTGTACTGGTCTGCCTGAGTAAACTTTGAATTAACATTGAATGTTTGGGGAATAGCTCTAAGCCTTCTTTCTAAGTGTAGGGTCACAGATAATTTGAGGTTATGGGTGGTCCAAATTAAAACTGATACTGAGACCTATGATTTGTAGTTGAAACCATTGTGAATATCACATAAGGTTAAGAGCTTTCACTTTAGACTGAAGTGGCAACTTCTGTCACTGGCTTTAAGGGAGCACATGAAAAGCTGCAGACGTAGAAAGCAAATTCCAGCCCTGCTCAGGCTCCAAGGTAATCAGGTTGGTCTATCCCCTTTCTATTTCTGAAACAGCATTGATCAAGAATTTGCATTGCTTTTGTTTGAAAATCAATCAATGGCTCCATTAAAAACTGAGACTAAATCAATAGCTCCTCTTGACTCGCACAGACAAAAGGTGAAACGCACTTACAGGCTTTCTCTAGCCTCTGTGTCATTCCTTCCTGTCACAATGACATCGGGCTGAAGTTACAGGCTGGAGGAGGCAGCGGCCCTTCTCCCCTGTGCCTGTCTTGGAAGGGATATGCAGTGAAAGGGGGACTGTGGTTTATCACCTGTGCACCAGGCAGACCCCCTGAAAGAACACTTAGATTGGATAACCTTAAAAGGCCAAATGTACAATAGTTTCTAACCGGCGATATTACAATTCAGAAATATTCTGTCTATACATTGTGTTTCACAAGGTTTTGCAATATATAGTAGTATTTTACAGAAATTAAAAAAATATATACTGTATATAAATATAAAAATCTACAGAATTGTGTTTAAATAGTCAATTCTTGGTGTGTGCTAGTTATGGGGACTGGAAGTTCACTCTGAACAGATATGCAAATGCTACACAAAGAGGTCTCCTGGATGGCCTGATTCTAAAAATGGACCTGGCTAGCCCTAATTGTAATTTGGTAGCGGCTGGCAACTGTGCTTTTAATTAATCTTTAGTTTGGAAATGGGGGGTGGTGGGGGGTGTACACAGTCCCTCCAGTATGAGGGGCAGAGAGACACACAACATTGTTTTTAAAAAGGCATTTGCACTTCTTTTGTTTTCACAGCCAAACTCATAGTGGAGACGGACACATTTGGAAGCCGGGTTCGACTTAAAGGCGCAGAAACCGGATTCTACATCTGTATGAACAAAAGGGGAAAGCTAATTGGAAAGGTAAGAATGCAACTACAGTTCCAGAAGTTGCACATGTTGGAAAAAGCAGCCCCTTGTAGATTCCCACTGTCATTTTGAGGTTTGCCATGCTTTCACCACTCTTAAACACACACACACACACACACACACACACATCTTTGCTTTTGCTTTGGTATACTTTGAGGGAGGCCACTTGGAAGGCTTTAGGTAACTCTTTCCCCATCAGTTTCTAATGAAAGTATCAAACCCAGTTACGAAAACAAGCCTATCAAATGTGTTTCATTTTTCTTTACTTGGTTCTACTAGGGTGAATTGGCATGACTTGTATTTCTGTTCTGTCGAAATGAAAAATTGAATCGGTAATCGGAAGAGGCAGGATTGCTTTTTTTTCTGAATTCCATATATCCTTGTACAAATGGCTGAATTGCTTTCCTGTTACGTTTAATACATGCTGCATCCTTCCAGAATGTTGACACATTTTTTAAAGCGACTCTACTGGAGAAGCACTGAGGTTTTCACATTAGTCTTGCTTTCTCTGAAACGTCAAAAGAGTTTTGAAGTTTTCAGACCATTATTAGTTCTTAACTTGTATGCTTTAGCCCTGCCAAAGGAGCTGATCAGTCAATCTCAGGCCCCTGGCCAACAAAAACTTTTTTCACCCTCTGTGGCTCTCTGACAACAGTATGAGGAGTACATTCTCTTGCTTCCTTCAGTCTTCCCATTCCTTACCATTATTCGTGTTTGTATTCATTATTTCTAATATATTCAGCATATAAGCACATTTTGTGTTTCAATATAGTTTTGTACCACATTGTCTTAGGCTGGGTTTACTGAATATGATAATTTGGTAGTGCGCCAACACTTGTTTTGCGCTAAGAACAGGGCTAATAATTCCTTGTCCAAGTATTTCTGTTCCAAGGGTATATTTGTCCTTACATCGTGCTGTGAATGCTAATAAACTATGATGCAAACAGCCCTACCAGATCCCCAGCACCCTGCCTGGGGAGCCATCTGTTTAGGACCCTGATCTTATTCTTTGTGACATCTTGTAATTGAAGGCAGCCTGTATCGGATTGTTTTGGGAGAGGTCTGTGTGTGTGTGTTTGTATGTGAATGTGTTTATATGAGTACTGTTTTGGGGATTAGGGTCATTTTCAGTAGAAGGGGCTAGCTTTAAAATCTTGTTTGTTTGGTATCTGTCTAGTGTGCCTCGGGATGTTGTGAGCGATGGGGCTAGACAAGAGGGGAGAGCTTGTGGGTGTGTGTGTGAAGGGCTGTGAAGGTGTGTAGTTGTAAGACAGACATAGAAGAGCTGTAAATTGATATGTACTTAACCAAAGGGGCTGCTAATGGTATAGCGCTCGGGTCAAGAATGTTTGTACATTGCGGCACGCCTAGCGTGAAGGGCTTACTGCTGCTGGGCTGCTGACCTTTAAAGCTTTGAGGCTTTTCAATGGGAATGGATGCAGAGGCTTAACCTTGAAGTACCACAGCAAAGCCATTCCGGTTTCAGACCACGGAGATCAAATGTAGTTCCTTATGAGCTCAAATATAACTGTTCTGTATTTTCCATCGGCTGAAGTATCCTTTTTTTTTTTTGCGCCCTCCAGATAAGTGGCAAAGGGAAGGATTGTGTGTTCACTGAGATCGTCCTGGAGAACAACTACACCGCCCTGCAGAACGCTAAGTACCAGGGCTGGTACATGGCCTTCACCCGCAAAGGACGCCCCAGGAAGGGCTCCAAGACCCGGCAGCACCAGCGGGAGGTTCACTTCATGAAGAGGCTGCCCAAGGGCCACCAGGCTGCCGAGCAACACAGACACTTTGAGTTCATCAACTACCCCTTCAACAGAAGGACTAAACGCACCCGCGACTCAGCCTCGCGGTAGAGCAGAAACAAGTAATAATATTAAGTGGACTCCTTGTAGAGACTTGTTATCATTTTTCTAACAAAACAAAAACAGATATCTGCTAGTTGTTTTATAATTTTTCAAAGAAAAAAAGAAAAAAAAAAATAATATGCTCTATTTTTGTACTCCAGCTTAAAAATTGTGTTTGTTTGTTTGTTAGGTTTTTTTTTTGTTTTTTTTTCTTCAAATAAATAGACTGGTAAAGTGAAGCACATTCTTCATCAATGACATGCAATCTATACATATACATTTCTGTATGTATATAGATGTTGTGTGATTTCAGGTGTGCATTGACTTGTTTAAACTGGTTTCTGCACCGCATCTGCTGCTCATGGAGATTCAGAGGTCCAGAGAGAGGACTGAAGACAGAAGACCATTTTATTTTTGTATGTATATGTTTACTAGTTTCTTATAGAAATGCTTATGTTTGAAGCCTCATCGATTAGCCTCTGCTTTCGTATTCAGAAGCACCGGGACAACTCTCAAGGACATCTGACGATCCAGAAGATTTCAATGTTTTTATTTTTATTTTCAGACAGAAGCACAGAAGATGTCTACATCAGAACATATCATGAACTACTTAATTGTTCTGTAGACAAAAAAAAATATTAACTAAACCGTGCCAGTGGCAGCTACTTTTGAATACTCTTGAGCTTCCACCTGTGGCTTAAGGTTATTTGTTAGGTTTAAAAAAACACACACCACACACAAAAAACACTGTTTCCAAGTCAGAAAATGCTTTTCTTTATATTTTTTTGAGGATTTGTGTACAAATTAATTTTAATGATGGAAATATTTATTTAAAAAATGTCTATTAAATTTGCATTAGAATAATGAAAACAACGTGTGCTTTTTTCATGTTATCGGTTCTTTTTTTACTGTGTGTTATGAACCTGTAATGTTTCAGAATATCTACTGGCTGGGCTCCAGGATCCTGTATTGTTAGAACACATCATCATTGTGGGGATATGGGGATTTGTACTAATATAGGCCTCCATTTTGACTATTTCTCTTTTTAATGTAGTTAGACTGCCGTTCTAGTGGTGGGAAATTCTCATCAGAGGTGTGCAATGGGTGGCTGATCGTGTCTCATAAATGAAGGTGACCTTGTATCATCTCTAAAACCACCATCGCAGTTGGGTTTCCAGGGGTGAAGGTGAGGGGCCAGCTTTGTTTGTCCTGAGATTTAGTAGAAAATTCAATGACTGTCCTCATCTTTAAAATGTGTGCCAAACTGAGTAGGTATTGTTTAATCCCAAACATGCACATCATCCTAACTCCTTACATCCTTACTTCTCTTGGTATTTATCCCACAATGTGAATTACACACCATTTCCAGGTACCAGAATATCCTTTGCAAGCCATTAGAGAAACAGTACAGGAGCTGTCAGTGGGTGGTGCTGTGGCACTGATTTACTAGTTCTGCTCCTGATCCAATTATTTCTGTAAAAATTGATTATGTATGTATTCTATAAAGTAACTATGTTCTCTGTATCTAAATCTCTAACATTACACACCAGTGGATAGGCTATTTGTCCACAAATGTTCTGTAATATTAGGCTTCTGTGCACATCACCCATGTTCTAAGGCCTTCAGCTGCAGCATCACATCTGTTATAAAGCTAATATACCTTGGCTCCCAAAAGTACTAGCGCATTCCAAATCCAAAATATGCTTATCTACAGTACTATCTGTTTTATCTCCAAGTTTATAATTAAGTCTCATGTCATCTGCTACAAACATATTGTGTGCATTGAGAAAAATATACATAATTAGATAGTTTAGCCAGTGGGTCACACTGTCCTATATTTACACCTTGCATCATCATATGGATATTTTTAGGACAGCTTTAGGATTAAGCGTTCTTATCTAGTTACGTGACCAAGTATGTTTTAACATACCAAACAACACAGCCAAGCAGGCATTTGTGGAAGGGAATAAATGTTAGACTTTGGTTAGAAATTTTGCAATTGGAGCCATTCTCCCTGGCTTCAGAAGGGTAGCTGGAGACTTGCAGATTGCAGTATGTCTTAGAGAGCGTTATTTGTATATTGGAAAAATCTCTCTCCAAGAGGTCCCAGACAGCTGTAAACATCCCCACTCTCACTCTCCATATCTCTCTTTCTCTCTCCCCTTTCCTTTTAATTAATCCTGGTAAAGAGCTGTTGAATTGATTTGCTCTGGAGCAATGAGCGAGCTGTGGGAAAAGTCACACCTCCTGAACAGCTTGTGATGCCATGCAAATGTGGGGCAATTCGCTAAAGGCAAAGAAGAGTGAAGAAGGAAAGAGAAACCCTTTCATCCTGCCCACCCCCACTCCCACAGCCGTTAAGTACTAACTTTTTTAATTTGCCAAGGAGGAATTCATCTCAGGAGAGCGAGAACTGCAAGCGTAAGGCAAAGGGGCTTGCTCATAGAGATCATACATCACTCTGCCGCCCCTTCACTGGCCTGTCCTCAAAAAGTTACTCTACCATCACGTAGGACCTGCAGGAAAGAGGGAAATGCATTTGTTTATTTGGAAGATATCAGGTCAGAGTATCTCTTTATGCATTCATGCTCATGTTCAAAAGGACTCAATGCAATGGCTCAGAACTAAAGCCCCTTGTGGTTGTATTTAGCTCTCACCTTTACACAAGTGCACTGGGATCTGTCATCTAACTGTGCACATTGCAGCAATGTCTAATTCCATAGGATTTATTTTATGGACCAGGTTTTACAATATTAGCCCAGTGCTAAGGTGTTATTGTTTACAATGTATAATGTAAATAGTATAATAGTAAAAGCAAGTCTAGTAAGGCATAGTGAAATTTGGTAAAGCAAGGTAATTGCTAAATATTAGAAGATTGTATTTTGCACTGGACCAAACCCCTGGTCAATCTGGCCCAATATACAGACAGCATGTTAGAAAAAATCCAGACAAACTTTCAATACACATTACTGTTTAACTCATTAATGGTCCGACTGGCTTGAGGTTATGTTCAAAGGCTGAAGGGACGTTAGCACCGTATGCAACCAAACGACTCATCCCCATTCTGAGGTTAATGTCAAGGGAAGATCAGTTAGCACAGATGTCTAATTCATATGGAAAATCTTTTTTTTCTTTTGTTGCCATTGTACCTGGCATAGAAACATTATGAAATACTGCAACTGTTTTTTTTTTAATCTTTTTTTTTTAACAGAGCTTATTTTTTAAACTGAATGTTTACAATTTCAGTCACATGTCCACAGGTTATATCTATTAATGAGGTGCTGAATCTTAGAGACGCATATGTATCATAATAAGATGAAACTTAAGTTAATAATATTCTTTAAAATATCAGTTTGAAGACACGTGAAAAGACAACATTCAGTAGATGTTCTAATTAGTAGGATGGTGGCTACATTTTATTGAAAGAATATGTGATTAATTTGTTGCTTAGGCAGGACAGTATTGTTTTCAGTGAAGAGCACTGATAGAAATGTTAGAATTGAAACTGTGTGTTTAAATTTGTAAGCCACGGGCCCAGCTCTAAAGGAACTTGGTTGTTCCTATTCAATATATATATATATATATATATATATATATATATATATATATATATATATATATATTGACTACAACTATAAATGATACATTCAGCAATAGTATTTTAATTTACTTGACATGCGTACAAATTCAAACGTTCGAACCTCAATTCCTAATGATAAATTTGAACCTGTAAAGGTCTTTTCACTTCAAAAGTAACCCCAGTAGATAGAGGGTATTAAGGTCATCTTCAGGCAGAATGCAAACCTGGAACCTCTTTTGAACACAGACACCCTTTGTGGGTGGCACAAAGGTGCTTTCTACGCTGGCTCAATCACATTAATTGCATTCTGAGTACTATGCTCTACTAGATTATAAGAATGTATTTATTTAGAACTTCTCACATCAGTAAATCTCCAGGGATGTATAACACATCTTATATCCACAGGGGTCGGTAGGCAATTACAAACTGCTGCAGTGCAGTACTTCGTTCACACCTTTACCCATAACTACAAGGGCTACCTAGCGGATCACAGGGGCTTTGATTGAATTCATGTAGTGAAGAGACATTCCTGAAAGAAAATCACTCCAGGTGTTTGGTACCGGCTGTTATGAATATTTTTCTCTCTATAATGTTTTGGCGATTGTTCTTTTTCAATTCATGATCGTACATTGCGACCAGATTTCTCTAGGGGCCCCATTTACACATTTTCACGTAAATTGATTGCACTTTTGAAAATACTTTTTTGTTGGTTGGACTTACCTAAAGGAAATTCAGTGCAACTACAGAACAAATACCGAATCACAGAATCACAGTTATATAACAAGGAACAAAACTAGAAGGTTTAAATAGGGAGCAAACATTGGTTAAAGCTCGGATCGGAACAGGCAAACAAATTGTTTCTATACCAGCCTTTAAAAAGGTCTGTTTGCTTTTCCTTTTGATCTGTAAATATGTGTTTGTCCATGCATTTTTAAGGTTGATTGCCAGAATTATCTGAACAATTACCTGCTAAATGTGTTTGTCTGCTCACAAAGCCCCTCGGTTCAAAAGATCAAAAGTGGTGCTTCACAGTTAATTTCCTCTTGAGCAAGTAGCGCACTACCCTGGAAACTCAGCTGGAAATGACACCAGATATAATATTCAATAAATAAAACAGAACATTTAAAACAATTTCGGCTTTTCATTAGACCCTATTGTTGGGGAGCCTATTACTTGTCATCTAATGGTCATATGGAACACTGAGCTATGTCAGATAAGTTCTGATGTTCTCAACCTTTTTTTCTATTTTCAGGACCACCATAATAGATTTCTTGGTGAGCTGTCATGTGGGTGATCAGTAGTCCATGCTGGTTATGAGACGCATGTGTAAAGTGCACATCAAACATGCATTCAAGGTACAATTTACACCTGTATCTATACAAATATATAACTTTGCAACTTGCCCCTACTTGTCCCAACCTCTGTGCCTATAAGCATGGCATGCATTAACCAGAATAATCAAGGCAGTTTTTTTTACTTATATCAAAGTCAATGAGTGAACCAGGAAACATACAAGATACTAAGTAGACATTTTGAGCGGATGTAAGGAGAGATGAACAGACACACATGTTCTATCATATATCCCCACATGGATCAGCAGTTCTGTAGATACAATTTCAATGGGAGAATTGGGAAGTATGGAATGGTATACTCGACAAAAGTTTTGGGATTAACCAGCTACTAGGAACCAGACAAGCACTGATGGGACAAACGCTCCCAGCTTTTTTATATATGTTCTTACAATAGTAAGCCAAAACAAACAGCATCAACATACGTGAGCATTTTTATTTCTCCTACAATGAACCCCAGTTAAGAAGGCTGCAAAACTGTTAATGCCAAACAAAAAAATGAACTCATTTCACTCCTTCGGGAGTTGTTCACACAGGTTACTAGGAAGGTTATTTTTTTAACTAAAAAAGAAAAAGAAAGAAAGGCCAGACTGTTGCGAGGTAATATCTGTGACTCGGTGCTGAATTGAGCGTGCTCAGCGAGTGAGACTGCGGAGGGCTGCTGCGATGTGAATAGAGCCCACTTGGTGAGGGCTCCAGCCTGAAAGAGATGAGGTCAGGCCACTGCTTTCACACACAATGGCAGCCACCAACTAGCTGCATTTCTTACAATCACATACCATAACCCCCTGATCAAATGGGCCCTTTGTAGCACTAATATAAAAACATGTTATACAATGATGATTCGGAAGAATGACATGAGGAGGGGACAGTCTTCAATGAGAGCTGAGGGGGCCTGTCATACACAAAATAACATCAGAGGGAAAAGGACAGCTGGGGTTGTATGGGGGGGGGGGTACGGACGGACATGAAGAAAGGGCACAAATGCTTACCTTAAGCAACAGAGCATAACTTAAAAAAAAGAAAAGAAACATACTGAAAGAAAAGAGTAATACATGTGAATAATAATTAAATCAATAAAATGAACAACATAAGAATGCTCACTGATTATAAATATCAACATACAGGCACTTCACTGCCTTTGGCCACTGTATTAGAAATAATTTCGTTTTTTAGGTGATTATATTTAACTGATATCCTTGAGGCTCCTGAGATATAACAGTTCTAACTCAGACTCAGCTCAGTCTGCTGGAAGTGAGTTGTTGATGATAGATACACAGATGTACAGACAGATGGATAGGCTTGTGGTTGGGTTCAAAGAACATCTGAGTTTGTGTAGGGATACCCTCTTTGCTACCTGCACAGGACAAAAGGTCAAAACTTTGTAGATGAATTGAATGGATTTTTTCATCAGCTAATTCATATCATTGAATTGGTTAACAGTACCACACTGACTTCAGAATTCTCTTTCTAAATAACGTAACTGTCCATGAATGCTATAATACACATTTATATTTGTGTGGATCTAGAGGTCAGTGTATTCTTGGCTAAAGTGCTGTTTTCTGACGCGTATAGTATATCATTGTGTCGTGTTTCAAGAAAAAAACATTTACTGTATATCCATTTTCACTGAGCAATCACTGAAAGCCTTGCTTCACACACTGACAGACAGGTGATCAATGATCACTTGTCTTGTCTGTTTCTTTTCTAAACTAGCGGTTACAGATTCTCTTCCGATGCTTTCCAAGCAACTTAACAAATTATCGATTTTTTTTTTTTTTTACCTCAGCACAAGTCATAGAGATGAGAGGATGAGACAATGGTTGGCAGTAGATAAGAATGAATCTGTCTTTGTCAATCTATCGTGGGCATGAGCAGTACAGCTGTACTATGTACTGTCCCCTGAAACTAGAAACCCTTTATCATCAGCATAAATGTCCGATTCCCAAAGACCACACAGACATAGCCGAATAGTCCCCCGTAGTAATCAAACCTCCAAGAGAGCTGACATTCTCACACCTTCACTGTGGAATCCTCTCTCCACACCTTGCAGAGCGCAAACACAACAACTCAATTGTCCAGCTGAATCATGAGCACTCGGGTTCACTGTATGACCGAGAACAGACTTGAACCAATGGGGTTAAGGGTGTTAATGGGGGAAAAAAGACAAAACCAAAATGAAAACGTTATGCCGCACAAAAGTACAAACACTGGAATTGTTGCAGTGGGTGGGGATGTGTCAAGTCTAAACAGCTTAACAAATGTGCCTAGGGTTATCCCAGACATTGTTGGAAACATAAAAAAGTGTGGATAATCCAAGAGGCAGCCCACTGGAACATAGGGAAGCCTCTACTTTTTATTTATTTATTTAGCTTTGCCAGTTATTTTTGTTAGAATTCCCTTGAGATGCGTTATCTTGCTCAGGACGATATCCTTTTGGTGGTCAACTCCATGAGCTCCAGAGTTGAAAGGTCACAGCAACATATCTTTATTTGGAATGATAGTACCTGAGCACTTAGCATTATGGTAAGACTTCAGTTGAAATCCAGCTGCATACAGCAGGTGAACTCAGTAAACTATTGGGGAAAAATGAACGTTGTTGTGTTTATAAGGTAAAATTGAGCTTGCCAGACGCAGTAATATATTCTGTCATTCCTTAGTTGTAGTAGCAGTGAGTGACAAGTGAAGCTCAATCAAAATACAAACCTGATCTAATTCAACCACCAAAACAACAGCCTATATCTCATTAAAGTTTCCCAAACATAAAACTCTAATGTTAATACAGTATACAAATATTGCATTTAAATCAACTATTTATGCAGCTTGTTGATCTACTCGTGCAAAAAAAAATTGCATTTATTGTTACAAACTAGCAGTGTTAAAATGTATACTGCTAGTTAATGTGCTGTCACTACGTATTTTGATTGACGAGTACCGCCCATGTGACTGCGTTTGTTTTCGTTTGATGATGGCTTCCTCTCTGAGCTCTGCTGCTGACTAGCTGCCTAGGAGAAGGAACATGGAAAAGGAGAGGAACTCGAAACAAACCCACCACAGAAGAACTCCAAGACAGCATCAGAAGAAAGAGAAAGTGAAAACCAAAAAGTGGAGAGGGAGAAATAAATCCTCAGACTGACTGGCAATGTTGTTTTTATACCACCTGCCAGAGGACATTCTCTACCTCGTCCTCTCCTATCTGGACTGCCAGACTTTGAACAGTTTGTCCCAAGTGTGCAAAAAAATGTACAATTTCACCAGCAGGGACGTTGTTTGGAAGAGGATAGCAAAAGAATGCATAAATTCTGGAATAACTCAAGAAGGGAGAGACATGTAAGCAATATTTATTTTTATTTATGAAAAAATAAAACGGCAAAAAAAAAAAATACAATGAACGGATCAAAAGCGGCCTACCGCTTTTCCCTTCTCTCGTTCTCGATACGCAGTTGCTGTTTAGTCATACGCAACGTGCGCAACTTTCTTGGCGTACAGGTACGTCATCGCCACAAGGGTTTTGCGTAGGGTTCGTTGCAGAATACTAATGTTGTTGTTAGTGAAAACGATTAGTTCTTGACAGGCCTGCACATCTCAAACAGCACGTAGATGAATACGATGTGTGAATAAACCGGCAAATTACCGTCCAGATAAATTGTTCTATCAGAAATGTACAAGTCGTTGGCTGGTTCAGAATATACCATCAATTCATGGAATCAAACCATCCCTCTGTTTAATGTAAACAAATAGATTTCAAATTGTAAGACATGAGCCCCCGTAGCAGGAAAACTTAAAAAAAAAAAAAAAAAATAGAAAAAATACTTTAGACATGTGGCCAGGAGGAATCGTTTGTCATAGAAGCACTAAGATGAGAGATATATAAAAGTTCATTAAGATTAGTAATTGTATTGGTTCTAGTTGGGACTCACGTTGCTTCGGGTAGTGTATGGGAACACGCTGTAATATATTGATACTGAAGCACGGTTAAACATTTATTTTCAGCATTAGCGACATTTTGTGTATTTTATTTTGACAATTAGGTAACTTTAAATCCAACTGACAAATAAACACCTTGGAAAATTTTCGCCTAACTTAAATACTGATAAAAGTATTAGGTGGTGGCAATGTCCTCCATGCAATATAGTCCTACACATAATATTATGGTAATATGGTAAATTAATTAACGATATTGTCATACTGTATATATTCACCAATTTGTCTCTAAACAGTCATTTATTATTGATACTTTTAGTGGCCTTGGCTGGTGACAATGTGTGTTGTTTTTTTTACCACTTAAGTAGACACTAGTATAATGTACGGTGAGTTGCCTACCTGCTATAAAGTTGAACAGATGTTTACAGATGCCCAACAGCAAAGCAATGTGTCGCAGGCTATCTTTAAAGGCCTGTGCAGATCCTTCAGAAGTCATAATTGGTTGTTTGGTGTGTCATCAAAAGGCATTATTATGTGTTAGCAGTTTGTGATGATACTGTTGTAGCAGCCAGTTGTTATTTAAATGTAATTGAAAGGGTAACCTTTTCTTTTTATTTGGTGTAGTCACTGTGGATTTAACCTCTAAACTGCTGTGAGAAGCAAATTGCAAACTTGTTTAGTACAGAGCGAGTCACTTGCTGTGCGTTGCACTAATCACAAGACACTAGAAGTTGGCATCCCTGCTTCTAAATTCCGAAACTGATTATTGGATGCCTATCTGACTAAAAGGGATCATATGGTGAATCCACGTCACTGATGTGTCTTTGTGTCGTTTGGCATTTGAAAACCCGAAGCGATGCCTTTTATTGACAAGTGGTTCCTTTGAGCCTGTCTAGACCACTTCATCCCTCCCCACTGGAGCCCTCATAAGCAGTGTCAGTTTAAAATATGCATGATGACTGTTAAGAAGGGAGGGCTGGCTGTCACAACAGATTGCCGAGACTTGTCATTGGGTTTGCTGACACGTGACATAACAGAAAGTGACAAATTGCCCATTACTGGTCTGTAAGTCTGGGTATCTTTTATAGATATACTGCTTACGTGCCAAATGTTTACAGCCTTTGAAATCACGTAACACTGTCTAGCTGGGAGATGAGAAAGCGGTCTTTTTTCTTTTCATTAATAGTAATTTGACAGCTGTGTTGTGAGTTTTTTCTTTAATGTCCTGTTACAGGAATATTGTTAAGGTGCTGAAGCTCTCGCCTAGGCTGGAATGCGCTCCTGTTATAATGGGGACAAAAATGGGAAAAGATTAGATGTCAGTAATGGAATTTAAAAATAATTGCGGTGGGGGAAAAAAGAAGAGATGAAAGAAGACATGTTTTTACACCCCAAGGCTAAAAACAAACAGTTTGAAGTGTAGAAATTGCTTGAAGACCATAAAGAAAGCAGACCCTGGAGGCCAGTGCAATACACTACCTGCATTAACAGCTGTGCAAGGTGTTTATTTATTTACAGGGAAAGGGGGCACAGAGGGCAAACTGTTTGGGTTTTTTTGTGTGTGGCTAGTCACTTGACAAAACCAAAACGTTTCTTGGGAATATTGCCGGAGGGGTATCCTGACTATTTAGTAAATTCCCAAGGTGTACAGCACTGTAACATGAGTCCTGTTCACCCCTTCTTTGCACATGTCAAGCGTATTAACCCTTTGTGCTATTCAACACTTGAAGTATCTGCCGTTGTGGCTCGCAATATGCAAGAAAAGTCTTAAAACCACTTAATTTGAGCATAACAAACGGGAGCGCTTGTTCTGTGTTCTTCTGACGGTCCGGCACAATAAATTACTTTTCCAATTTATTGCATGCAAAGTGCTCCTGAAGGTAACATCTTAAGAGTATCAGGGCACACTGGGTTTAGTCTGACCATGATTAGTGCTGTTTGGCTCAATAATGCAACAGGTTGCTGGGAATATATACATTTCCCGCTTGCAACAAATGGTGCTGCAGTTCGATTCAATTATAACTGATTCTTGAGCAGTGTTCGCGGCTGATGACTCTTTGTTTTCAAGAGATCAATCACATGCTAATACAGGCTTAATGAGTGGAATTAGCCAAGCTCTAGAACAGGTACTCCAGACTATGGGCCGGACCAAATCAAACCCTGATCGCTCTTGCGAAAGAGTGTTTATGCGATAATATCGCTAGGTTCCATATCGCATTTTCTTTATCACAAAACCAAAACTAGCCATTTCCAATCCACGAAATGGGTGGAGAGAAGTTTCACAGGAGTAGGAGGGACCGCCGAAAGCAACATGAAAACAGCTGTTGACCAATCCCCAGCTGGTATTTGTGACCTTTTGAAGGGGCGGAAACAAGGCGGTAACATGCAAAAAGGCAGGCGAAGACAGCCAGGGCAGGAAAAAAAATAAGTCTGTGTTGTACTACTGTTTCGTTTGAATGTCAGTGAATGAATGCTATTACATACAACTACTACTAGTAGTAATAATAATAAAAATACATTTAATAATAATAATAATAATTATTATTATTATTATTATTATTATTATTATTATTATTATTATTATCTGCTTTTATTTTTATTGTGTAAAATATTGAAAAATACGGACGCGAGTTTGAAAGAAAACACACACACACACACACACAGGTGCACACACTTAGCAATGACCTTGTTTCCATGACGTCTGCAGCATCGTGCTGCATTGGTCTGTCACTGTTATGAAAGCGTGCCACATTGTTTTCATGATTTTTGTAAAAATCCATACCGTGCCCTGGCTTGTGTTAGCACCATGCAATGCCAGCATCCTCATACCCGACTGGCATGGTGCTTCCCAGAGCCCTGTTGTGCACAAGGCTGCATAGTAAATGCACAAGAACAAAAAATGGTTAACAAAGAAACTCTGTCAGAGTATTATAAATGTCCATGGATTTAAAAAAAAGTGTAGTCAACAACCGATGGCTGCTTTTTGAAGGGCGAAAAGGGCTTGTTTTGGTCCTGCGATATTTCGCTTGGAATTTTTCTTGTGTTTTTTTACCGCGAATGATTTCGCGTCCTTGTTCGTTAAGTGCTGACTTTGATTTGGTCCGGCCCTTTGAGTGACTGGTTACGTATTGCCAGCAACAGAGTAAAACAATTCACTAACGCTCACGTTTCTTCCTCAGCATCCAGGAAACGGATTGCTCAGTAGTCAGGTTGACCCCCTATTGTTTTTCTTCTTGATGTTTGAACTTTCCCTTTAAGTCTGTCATCTTCTAAATTTAGATGGAGGGTGATGGAAGTGCCACTATAAATGTCAAAGTTCTGAGCTCTTGGTGCAGAGTTTTTTTTTTTTTGTTTTGTTTTTTTTTTTTTGTTTTTTTAAGTAGGACAAGGGTCCTTTGCTTAGAAGTGATTTGATTTACAGGTGTGCATGTAAGAGAGTTGGAATGGAGCTGTTGCTGAGAGGGCATGTGTGCTTCACATTTGTTTGAGAGTCCTATACCAAATGGCTGGTACTTCTTCAAGGAATTGCCGTAACTTTTCTCCTGTTAACCCTTTCCCTCTGCTTATTGACAACCCTTATGGCTTTGTGATTAAAACTTGCACTAGAGCAGGGGTGGCCAACCCTGGTCCTGGAGAGCCACAATCCAGCAGGTTTTATAGGTAACCATTAATCATCAATGGAACAGTTTAATTTTGACTAGTTAAACAGTAATGTTTTCAATTTAAGTAGTAATTTGTTCAATTAAGTAATTTTGAGATAATCTGGAACAAAAACCTGAACACCCTGCAGCCCAGAGCTGACCCCTCCTGATTTAATTGAACAAATTAACTTGCTACATTGATCAACAACTTACATTTTTCAGAAACCCTTAACTGAACTAATAATTTGCTTAATTAGACCTTTTTACTTGTTTTCAGCTCTTAAGCTGTTGCGGAGTTCATGTTAGCTATAACATTTTCTAAGTAACTTGAAATCTGCAACTTTAGATCTAATTAAGCAACTGTATTAGTTCAATTCAGGGTGTAGTTAAGTAATTGAGACCTCAGTTGGAATGAAAACCAGAAGACACGGGGTCCCCAGGACCAGGATTGGGAACCACTGCACTAGAGGATACAAGGGTGTCTGGTACTGCCATCTAGTGAGAACCAAAGGAAATGCATAATGATGAACATAACTGTACTGCATTGTTAAATGTACCAGTAGATATATTTATCTAACTAAATAAACTAATAGTGATTTTCAAAGCTGTGCTCTTTTGATTTTAGATTTCCTAGGATCCCTCTAAAGGACAGGGTGAAGATATCTCAGAACTGGCGCAGAGGACGTTGCAGGAAGGAAGCTGTCCTCAAATGGAAGAACAAGTGAGTCATTTCTCCAGCTCAATCAGTCGTATCTAAAGAATGCTTTGGAGCTTGCAGTTTGTTTCTGTTCAATAGGAGGCAGCTCCTGTTGAGGAGTGGCGGTGTGATTGTTTTCTGCATCTTCCCTCTTGGAGGTCAGTGCTTCTGCTGGGCTTGCTTATCCCAAGAAAGTTTGTGCTTGTGGGCAAAGCTGTCTACATCCATAAAATATGTTTGCGTGGTCCCATTTAGGACTGTGGGACTATTGTTTTGTAAGGATCTATCTCCGTGGCCCCCATCTTGTACTTGTTTATCTCTCATATATTAAGGGTACGATAACATTTTCACTTCTTTGACTTGTGTGAATCTCATTTTTTCATGCCACAGCAACACTATAAATCATTACAAGTGAAAGGACCCCATTTTTAAATATTTTAAAATATTTATTACCCCTTGAATTGGTGTACCACGCTGTATCGATGTTTGAAACTCTGAGTGTTGCTCTGTTGGTCCACAGTTTGTTGCCATGGATGCAGTTAGATGGCGGTGTTCTGTATCTGTCTCAGGCAGCGGACATCAGAGCGTACCAACTGAGAACAGATGGCAGGGGGCTCCAGCGGAAGCCTGTGGCCGTGTACTCTGGGCACAGGGAAGATGTGTGCAGGTTCATCATGACAGAGTCTCACCTGATCAGTGCAGGAGTGTACGGTATTATCTTTTTTCCTACATTTTCTGTTGAAAGCCTTGCATAAAAGTATGCATGTTACCTCCTAGTCTGTTACTGTACCTACCTTGATTGCTGTCACCTCTCCTGTACCTGCTCTGAAAATACATTACGTCTCCAGTGCGCTTAGTTGGGCATCTTCCATAAAACTAAATTAAGATAAATACTGCAATTTAGTTGTAAAACTTTTTTTTTTTGCAGGCAAACGTCTTAAAGCACATTATAAATAATAGTAACAGAAGTGTCATTATAACTAATTTGCACAACCTGTTACTCTCATCTGGCTGTTGCAAATGGTTTTCTAATGTGTACAATCTGATTCATGCCTGTGAGTAGTTTTGACAAGTACTCAAGCTATAGACTATGACTTTAGACTACAGTTTCCAGACCTGCGTTAAAAACAAGATTGTGGAGGGAAGTCATTCAACGCCACCCCCCTGACTGTAAAAGTGGGTACGGACAGGACTCCCCTCTTTTCAAACAGGCTTTCACCTGCGCTATGGAAGTATTTTCTGACATGGGTTTAATTTCCTGGCTCCCAGACCACGACTCAAACCACAAGACTACATTGCTTCCTTTTAGCACCTGGGTTCCTAGTGTTGAATAAAAAACAAAATCTCCTTTTGCTTTGCTAGAGACGGGAAGATCATTCTGCACCAAAAACAGGGCTCGTTCAGCATGGAGTACTCTGCTCACAACCAGGAGGTAAACTGCATTGACAGCAAGGGAGGGGTCATTGTCAGCGGTTCAAGGGACAGGACAGCGCGGGTGAGGTCTGCTTCTTGGATTCAATGTTGTGTCTGTTTGCTGTTCATAGATATAATTCCTGTTCTATTAGGATTGCTTTGTGCAGAGTAGTAAATAATAAATATATATATATATATATATATATATATATATATATATATATATATATATATATATATATATTTTTTAACTCTGTGAATTTATTGCTCAATTACGAATCACGCAGGCACCACGAGAGCTTTGCCTCCCAGATCTGTGAGCATACTTCAGTCTTAACCAGAACACCTCCATTCAGTTTTGGGCCTCTCTCAAGCAATGACTGCCAGTCATGATAAACTGTGTAGTAGAATTGTGATGTGAACGAATGCGCACTGGGGTGCTAGTTGGAGACCACTAAACTCGTTTAATTATGACCGAGCCAGTTTCAAACAGTAAACACTCAATAACTTACTTAAAGATGTTGTTTTTTTTTAAAGCATGTGGTAGAAATATCAATGATGGGGATTGCTCTATTGTTTTAGTAATTCCTTGTTCTTGGATCACAATTAATTAAACATGAGAAATCCTGTAGATCAAATTCAGAGACACCCACACTACCTCAGTTCTATATATTGGTTGGATTGTGTAGCAGCAGAAGGCCTGTTGGCTGTCGCATGAAATGTAAATGTCATTTTTCTCTCTATTCAGGTGTGGTCCCTGTCTTCCAACAGACTAGGCGAGTGTTTGCATACGATCCCGACTCTTGACCGGGTTTGGTCACTGGCCATTAGTCCCTCGCAAAGGTAGAGAAGTTGTCTTTTGCTTGTGTTCATCTTTGTCATTGGCTCATTAATACACCGCCAACCTGAAAGGCCAGCTCTCTCTGTAAAGTACAGACCTGTTTCTGAATTTAGTTTGGAACAACGAGGCCAGGTTTGTGAGGTTTTGCGTTTATTATTGTTGGTCAAGAAAAGTTTTACTGTTTTTGTGGTAGTGCATTTTTATGTCAAGCCTAAATTTATACTTTATTCTAATCTGTTCTTAACTCCATATGTACATCTAAAGCTGTTAAATTTCCACCAGGGTTGGGGTTAATTCCTGTTATTCATTTTTAAAATCAATTGCCAATTCCTGTTCCTTCGAAGGAATTGGAATTGATATTTTAGAGACATAATTGTTGTGATTGTTCACCTGCTTTTGTTTGAAGCCAGTTTAATTGACTAACAGTGACTTTAATTAAAGTAATTTGTTGTCACTGTGAGAAGCTCATTTTAACAGAATACTGCTAATTACAATTGTAATCAATGCTGTGTTGGAATACATTAAAAGGAAATGGGAATGGGAATTGGGAAATACGAGTTGACCCCAATCCTGATTTCCAGCACATTGTACTATGAATGAGCATTTCAATTGATTTACTATTTAATGTCCTGTAACCATACATGAACAAGGGATAATATACAGCTAAATGTGGTCTGTGAAAAATCAGGTTTATAAATAACAGGATACTGGTTTTAAGAGCCATCATTGTTTAGATAATTAAAAACAACCCCATCTAATCATGGCATGAAATAGTAACAAGAGATTAAAAAAAAAAATTAAAAAATCTTTTTTTTTTGATTTGGAGTAAATTAAACAGGAAAGCTGTAAGTCACTGTTTTTTAAAAAAAAAAAAAATTTCAGATTTTGACTCTTAAATGTTGTCGCTCTGGTATTTTAACCAGTTGTATTTTTCTGGAAGATGATGTTACTAGTATAATAAACTTTCAAACTGAGCGAACAGTGGCATCTAGTGGATTCAAGAAATTACATTAACACGTCATATTCTCCGGCTCTCTCCCACCACAGTTAATGGTGCATTGGCATTTTATAAAACTGCTACAGTAGTAGACACATTCTCAATCACCTCTCTGATGCTCAGGTCAATATTTGCTTGTTATCTCCCGCAGAGGAGATAGAGTTGAGGCTTCCAGGAGTTCTGCTTGCACACATTTCAAGTTTTGTCTTGAGAACCACTCTGCCTAATTTCATTGCAGGGGCAATGCTGTCCCAATACACAGTAGGGGATGTGTAGGTCAATGTAACCTTATTTTTTTCTCAGTGCTATCTATAACCAGGAACTATTGTAGGCTATATATATTTTTAAAATCATTTTCCTACACTTGATGAAACTTTGAAGTTTGGACATTGTTATAAGAATTGGGCATTGAATTATGTGAATTATGTATATGGACCATGCAATTCAATACAAACTTTGTTGAGCGGTTGAAGGCTGCTTACAGCTGTCACAAATGGAAGCCTCTGTCTCCAGTGCTGACAAATCCGGCACCTTTCAAAGGTACTAAATGTATCACAATATAGTGTTTATGAAGGGGTTTGTTCTACGCATTAGGAGACGAAGTGCAGAGTCACTGGACACCAACACAGGTGGTCCAATTTGTTCAAGAGAGCCTCTGATTTATAGCTGCTTTTTTTTTTTTTGCTTGAAAGGTCAATTAGCGCCTCTCCTACGCAGATAGTGGCGAAAGTGATACTGCTTCCACATGCTGATGCAGAGAACACAATCGCCTCTTCTTTTCTTCTGTGTCTTCATTACATAAAACAGTCAGATTTATACGTAGAGAGGCATTTATTTACGCAGTGTAACCTAGACGGCATGCAATACAATAACACCATCAGTTTCCAAGCTGTAACATCAAGGTAAGACAGTGGAACGAGCAGTTAATCCCAGGAGTTGCAACAAGTGGGATGCCACTAATGCTTCTTGGTTCTTCTCGGAATGCTTCTGTATGGATCCCCAATATCACTGTGTACCCCTGTAGTAATTCCTGACATTTAGTTCCCATGGTGACTTGGTTTTACCCTGCCATGACTGCTGTGAACTTCCTGAACCTGTACCTATTATTCTCCCTGTATAGAATGTATACTGCATAATAAGAATATGCTGAATCTTCTTATTTGTAGTCCCTCATAGTTACAGACGGCAATTAACCAGCAAGTACGATTAACAGCCAGGCATGTTGTTTCATCCTGTGGAGGGTTATTACCTGACCTAGATAAAAAAAATAAAAATAAAAAAGTTTGCTCTAGATCATTGAGAATATATCTAATAAGATTTCTCTGAACAGGATATATCAGTGAAGTGATGCAAAATGCAGGAAAATGTACAGGAAATTAAAATGTCTCCTGCGAATCCAACATCACTGAAGCTAAAGTGTCAATTGACCAGCTTGTGATTAGTCAGGCATGCACACCCACACGCTCACTGACATGTATGCACATAAAAATTCACACCTGCACGCAAACACACACTCACTTACAACCCTCGCCCCCACACATTACACATATACACAGTCGCTGAAGCACAGACTCCCACAGACAGCCGTTCAAAGTGTCACACAAGCACACCCCTTGAACGATAGTCCACACTCAAAACCCCATTTGAACACACATACCCACACTCTTGCAATGTGTTCTTCCCTAACCAGCCACACTGTGTTGCCAGTTAGTAACACCTGACTAGCCAGGGAACAGAGTATTTTTGAGCTGGTCAGCCGTTTTATTAAGCTACGGCACCACTTTCCCCTGAGCTTCTCCTCAATGTAAATTTTGGAATTAGAGCCGATTATCCACGTCATTAATTTCTCAATTTGATGGCTGAAATAGCAGGGCCTGAAACAGACTGCCCCCGGATAATGGGACTGCTCCTTTTAACATATTGACGATGGGAGAAGTTAATTAAAATTCCTTGGAATGAAGGTGTCAGCTAACCTATAAACCCATCGCTTTTAAACAAATCATTCTCACCAAGCATGCTGCAGGATAAAAAAAAAAAGAAAGAAATGCCATATCCCCCCTTCAGGCTGAGTTTCTGTGTCTCCGGGGTTGTTTGGTTTAGTGGTTTGGCGTTGGGATCTGAGGCTTTTTTTTTGCACAGTCCACTGACCAAAAGCCGTTGCTCTTTGATGCATTTCCAGATGACCCTATATGTAGTGTGTTTCTGTGGTCTCGGGTCTTTTGTAGCACAGAACTGTTTAAATCACACGGCAGCGACTGGCATCTTTGTTGGTGACTCCAGAGACCTGCCTATGGGAAGTACCCAGAAGGCTGGATTGCTCACAACAGATTTGGCTCACATTATAGGCTGAGGCAGCTCTGCCTGGTTTGTGGGAACAAATGCAACTTTCTACAATCCTGTCTGGAACCCCATAAAAGTTCAGGTTAAGAATGCTCTTTGAATGATGGCCCTACAGGGCATTCTGGGCCTGTTTCCAGTCCTCTTTCCACAGGACTTCCTCGTGACAGAAGCAGAGTGTGACATCTGTACTGCTCAGTGTTCAGTAGGTTCCACTGTATTTCTTACTCGAGGTGGCAGAACGAGGTGTGGTATGTAAGTGAGCTCTTAGTATGACCATTCTAAGAAGCGCCTCTTCAGTAGGTCCACTTCACTTTGGGATACTTCAGGACAGACGGAGGAGGGTGGTAACTGAAAGACGAGTGTGACACCTGGGGTTGATCTTCAGAGCTTAGGGGTCAATTGCAACGTTCCACATTAACTGGTTGATCTGAGGTTTAGTCCTGAAACAAGTCGTTAAAAACAAAACAATTAAGGTTACAAGGTGACGAAAGTATATTCCAGCTTTTTAATTTACAGTAGTAAATTTAATAGAACACCCCATTGCTTCTATAGTTTAGTTTTGTTGTGCATAAGAAATCAAACCACAGCACTTGAAAATCTTGGAAAACTGTTAAAATAGGCAAATTAGTGATTGTCCACTTTAATTGATGACTTTAAGGTGCAATTCATTTAAAATAGTAAGAGAAAAGGAACACATAGCCACAAATGATAAAATGCATGAGACTTTTTGGAAGTTGTTTAATATGCCTAATTAAAGCACAAAGTGGTCTAATATTTTCACACAAGTGCCTATTGTTTCTATATCGCTGATTACTGACTGAAAATTGAAATTCTCATACCCTGAGGGTTTTCATGCCCGTAGGTATATAAAGGATAAAAATAACAAATCTTGAGGTGTTCTGATAGGTTTGCACATGACTGTAGGTACATTTTCAATTACACCTGGCCTCGTTGGGTTTTGCTGTGGTCTTTCTGTCATTGGGTTTGCTTTGTATTTCCAATGTGTATAGAATGGTTTGGCATTAGGTGAGTCTCAAATCTGACAGTCCGATGATAAAGAGCAGGTGTAATGTGGGCTGAAACAAGAACAAGCTTATTACTGTGTTAAAATGGGAATAACTCAAGCAACTATCATTTTATTTATTTAATTTTCAACCCAGGGTGAAATGAGCGAGTACTGTGGTGAGGGGCTTTACACAATGCATGTTTTAATATGGAAACCCGGTAGAAAGAAGAAAAAAAAAGCCCTTGTGTTGCAAATGTAATTGTTCCAGCTTCATGCTTGAGGTATCTAAAGAACTGGGAGTGAGAGGGGAGAGCAACAGCTGTGTGCTGTTTGGTTTGGGGGAGAGCTGGGGGAGTGGGGAGGGTGGGGAGATCTACTGATAAAGCGATTCAGGTGGTGGTGTAGGCCAGGGATATATCAGTGAAAGTGAATCAGTGGGTTTTTTTTTTATTTTTTACCTGAGCTATACATTATAATGTTCTTACTGCCACATTGAGGTGTAGTGACCTCAGCTGATTTTCCTCCCTAGCCTATGGGAGTGCAGAGGCCAATGTGGTCCTTCTGGATTCCCAGCCAAGTTTGGCAACTTGGCACCACTGGGATTTAAACCAGAACGCTCCTGATCGCTTGACTTGCCCTCTAGTCTATTTTTAAATAGATACTGCACCTCACTTGACACAAGTTTGGATCTTCAAAAAAGTGGATCCAAAATTAGTAATAAAAAGTACATTTATAATCCCTTTGCTACATTTAAAAGTTTATTGAAAGTGAGCCCATGTAGAATGTAAAGGCTGACACAAATTATTTCTGAGTGTTGCAAATTGGTCCACCCCCCTGTCTGAACAGAGCCTTTGTCTCCTGCTTCAGGCTTGAGCCTGTGAGCCTGCCTGCCTGCCCGTGTGGATTTTTGTCCTGTCTTATCTGAAAGAAGGTCATGATTGCTACTAATGGCTCCTAATTTACATCCCATTCCTTATCTTGCGGATAGTGCATTGCCTCTGGCGGTTGTATCTGTGGCATTCTGAGATGCCATCTTTGCTAATGGAGCGGAGCGTTAGAAACAAAATCCCCAGCTAAGATTTCCAGGATTTCTGCTAGGGTTGCTTCACAAGCACTTCTTAGCTCTTAAATTGCATCTGATGTGAACGTATTAGATTGTTAAGAAGGACTGGGCAAATAACTCTTGGTAAACTGATACTTTTGCTGGGCTGTCCCTTTTTATATATGTTTTTTTCTCTGCTAATAAAACCAGTCTGTCACGAATGGGCTGATCTCAAAACACTTTGGCTGTTTGGTTGTTGGTAGGACGCTCAAAATGACTATTGTAAAATATAGAAGGGTAATTAACCCCCAAATAATTACAGTAGTAAAACAGTAATGTGAATAAATGACAGGTAATATATGTACAATTCTTTCATTTCCCCTTCCTGTAAGACATGGCTTTTGGCATTCTAGTTTTCTTGTGTTTTTTAATGTGGGTAATTAAAATAATGATCCAAATTGAGTTGTAACAATAGGAAGGTTGACCTGTAAGGAAATATGTGTATGGTTTAAGTGTTTCATCGTTTCATTAGAGTTAGGAGGGGACAGGCAGGCCCAGTGACACTAATGTCTGAATGTTTTATTGTTTTCACCCTTTGGCTTAAAGAAAAAGAAAAGTAATTCTGATGTGCCCTGCCTGGTTATTTACCTTTTGCAGTGTGCCTTTGTTTTTCCAGCTTTGATCAGAGCCCCTCCGACAGATAATTTAGCAATCGCATCCCAGGGTGGAAGTGTGGAGTTAATGTTAAAATAGCTTTTTGCTTCACTGGCGATGGAGCGGAGAGAGAAGGAGGGAGGAAAAAAACGTTCATAAATCCTTCATGGAGAGCTGATTAATTTGGAGAGAGAAAAAGAGAGTACAGGTCGCTGTCACAAAGGTTGCCATTAAATAGGCCAGCTATGCACGTGCATCCTTATTAAAACAGATTGACACAATATAAAACCAAATAGATGTATTTGCCAGTGCAATTTTCATGAAGCAAGCCAGCATGTAAGTAAATAAAAAGAACTGTAGCTAAGTAATAATTGATATGAGTGAGTAAATGTACTCAAAATACACAGATTCTGAAAATCCACCCGTGTGTAAATGCATACCGATTTAAAATAACATAAGAAGGAAAGCTGTGAATAACAGTGTTTATACTTGTTGGATAAATCTACAGCAATATATGAAATGTTCCATAAGTGTCTTAGGTGAGGTAAAACATAATTTCTGTCGTACTGTTTTTTTGAACAGCTGCTAGAATTTTGTAATAAAACTGAATATTTAAGTAACAGTACTTGTGCCCCAGGACAGGGCAGGATGTTTCCCTGTGAAGGGACACAAATCTAGCCGTGTCACCAGAGACTTTGATTGTGTTTGTTTGCTCGTAACATAAATACAGTAACAGGTTGCAGTGCTACTGTGTGTCAGCCAAGTGGCTTCAAGGTCTGTGTAGGTAATAGTGGATCAAGAGGGATAGGTCGCCCGACTGGCCAAAGTTGCATTTAAAGTGTTTGTTTCATCAAGTGGTAAAAAATAAATACATTGTCGTCAGTCCACTTGAATGGGCATCAGGCACCTGTGTGCTTTATAGATGGACCAGGTTGGTTCATTTGAAACCAACCTGGTTGCTTGCCAGGCTGGGAGCCATGAGAGAGAGAGGTTTGTACCAGGGTGTTGAAAACATACTGTTTAAGAAATACCTTCAGTCCACCACCTGCTGTAGCCACTGAAACAGAACCATGTACTGCATTGTATATTTGAGGGCAACAAGAAAAATACTTGGCTTCTAACAAAAATCAAACAAATACAAAGCAAGGCTTTAGTTTAGTGATATTGAAGTCGATAAAAACCATGACAAATTAAGTTAATATTTACTTGTCAGTTTATAACATTTCCAGGGGAATTCAAACTTACTTGGTCGCATTGTTTGCTGATGGTAATATTTGTACAAGGTGAGTGCATCTCTGTCTAAATAACCTTTATTATTTAATTTAGAATGCTTAGTGACACGTAAAACGATTCCAAAATGCTTTTTCCAAAAGATCCATTGCACAATAGTATGGTTTTATTCAATAAAAATGTCCATGCAGACACATTACTGCACGGGCCAATAAAGGCACAAGCTGACCTTAATCATTTTAATTTTGTATCTAATTGAAAGAATTCAAGTCTTTAGAAGTTATCTGAAAATTGGAAAGGCAGAGGTGGAGTGCTGGGACACTGCAATAAAGAGCCCAAACTGAGAGTCAAAGGGCCAGGCACACAAAGCCCAGCAGTGGGTGGGGGTCTGTACTGACCACTCCGAAGAGGGGGGTGGGTAGTGGGTTCTGAGGCAGTGAAGGGAGAAGCTACCCTGAGGAGAGGCGAAAAAAAGGGCCATTTTTTTTGTCCGAAACTCGTCAAGCACATCTACAAAGTTGTTGCAGGGCAATGCCTCTGAATTTTTCAAAAGAAAATGATTGTTTGATAAACCGCCCCGAATCGCCACTTTCTCACAACAGAGGGAGCATCACCTTTGACCTCTGTATCATTTCAGAGCGGGGTCGCTTTTTTTTCCTCCTGCCTCCATCGCTCCACCCCACTTAACCACAAAACTTTGATACGTGTCTCTTGTTTTTTGTTTCTTAACCATCTCTCTCCCTCTCGCTCTCTCTCTCGCTTTGTAGAGTGGGCTGCGCTTTGCAGTCAGGAATGCAATTAGTTAAACAAAAAAACCCAGCAACAATAACGCAATAACGAACGGAATGCGAGTTCCCACACTTTACATATAGGACGTGTTTTAGCAAGAGGCGAGAAAGAGACACTGCTGACGGCAGGTGGTGTCCTGAATAAACTGAATCAATGTGCCTCTGTTGCACAGACCTTTCTATAAAAGCCAGTTCATTAAGGAGCAATCCCATACAGGTATTGTTAATGGTAAAAAATAATATACATAGTGTTAAATTGTTTTCCAGGTGTTGACCCTAGACTCTGTTGCCATGCGTGCACTTTGAAAGCATTAGCATTGGAATGGTATAGTGGCCCCTATATTTTGGGGCTGAGCTTTTTGTGGGGTGGATCACTTTAACCTGCTGGGTCACGAGATACAAGAACTATTCCAAGGAAGGCCAGCTCGTATTACATGGCAGTACTGTCAGGGTTGAATGGGTGGGGGGTTGTTAAAATGTAGTGCTCCCCATATTGCCAGTTCTGATTGCGCTAATTGTTAGAATGTTTGGTAAACAGCAGTGTGTGTGTTTTTAGAGAAGGCTTTGAAATCAGTCGATTTTGGTTTTGAGTCCATTGGGTTGTTAATATGAGAGGCAGTTGAAAGTCCCTGAATTAAGCACACGTTCCACATAATGCCCAACACTGAACCACTTTTTAGATGAGGCTAGATTGATCACACAATGTCCTCCTTTCTGAACCAAGGAACCCACACAGATTATGTCCTTGATCTGTCTCAAGAAAAACTTATGGAGAATGCTTTTTTGTAACAAGCATATGCCTCCAACAACCAGTAAAAAGTTTACTGGAGCTTTTGAACAATGGTCGCACCAGGTCGTAGCAATGGAAAGTTGATGTGCATTAAAATACCTGTGCTGTGTAGAAAAGTTTTTATTCAGGACCGATGCCATTGAAGAACGTATTGAAGAACGAAGAGGGAGTAAGGTATACCACCTGAGAGCAGTTAAGTCTTTATTCCTTATATACTGTTTATTGATACAAATATATGATTAAAAAGAAGGACAGATGAGAAGTTAGCTTGCACGCATATTTATACTTGCTGGTATGATTAAATCGTAATGGCTTGAGGTGAATGCCCTCAGCTTTCTGTATCGGAGCAAGATGTATGTGTAATTGGCTGTACAAAGATTCTGTGCTATAGACCAGACATGAAAGTCTCTTAAACGTACTCGGAAATTTAATTTATTATACTATCTTCTTAAAAGTAGCTAAGCTCCATGGAAATCAGAGGATACCTAATACTCTTTCTAAGCACTGGCTGACAGTTGATTTTTTTCAGCCCTTTCTATCTGGTGATTGTGTTTTTAAAACATTGCCAAGAGGCTGTTCCGCCTGGGCAAGCAAAAATCTGTTTTTGGAATGTCCCTCTGACCCCGAATGATGTGGGTACAAATGCAAAGCCAAAAGGTCCCTGAACTCTGGTGTTAGTTGGAGGGAGGGGTCCCAAGGAGGAGGCTGCTAAGTGCAGGGAGCCTTCCCCGGACAAGGATTGTCTGGTCCAGGCTGGTACAAACACATCATAACCCTTTCAATTCAAGCATGTTTAGCTGCTGAGATGAAAGAGCTTTTACAAACTAGATACATCCAGGCAACAAAAGCGAGTGTCAACCGAGACAAATTAACATCCCCTGCTAGGTTCAAGGGGGGCTTTATTTGAAATCCATATTTACCCTCCCTAGTTTTCACATACAGTGGACTAAAGGAATTTGTATTGCCCATTTCTTTTTTATGTTTTTCGTTCAAGTGACAGACACGCTTTTATCAGAAACCACTTTGCATTGTGACGTGCTTTAGTTTATTATGTGTTTTTATGAAACAGATATTTTAAAATATTCATGCAGGATAGATTCAATCATTTTTGTTCCAAGGATTCCCATCCACGTATGGCCTCTGCTTTGCTTCTGAGCTCTGCAAAGAATTGAAGGTCTAAAGTTACAGTATATATGCAGTATGACAGTTAAATGCAGCTGTATGCCAGGTATTACTTGGAGCTGGCAATACCCACAGTGCTTTGGAGAGACTGAAACTGGTGCCATCACTCATCCATTACCAAAATCTTAATCTTTTTTTGTAAAATGACTTCTGAATATCTTGGTGTTTTTATATTGTAGGGTGGCTGTGGTTTGAACATTAAGAGTGGGTGTATGATTTATTTATTTTTTTGCAGCTCTGGATGCTCAGTCTGCTCCCCCTGACCTCCTGCACACTAACAAGTTTAGCCTCGGCTGTTTAAATGAGATCAGCCTTCTCCGCGCTCCGCAGACACAGTCTGCTAATGAAGAGAGGAAAGCCCATTTCCTCTGAGCAGAGCGGGCCTGGGGAATGATAGAGTGACTCTGAGATTTATTAGCAGCTATCTGCATGTTGCATGTTGTTCTTTAAAAAACAGAAAGAAGAAAGGAATGATAAAGCAGGGTGGTGATCAGAGGAAGCAATTAGCGAGCTGCAGATTCAGAGGGGATTAAAGGGGCAGAGCAATACCTGGCCAAGGGTGCCCAGGTGCAGATACACAGGCACTGTCACTGATATGAGTGTAAAGCAGATAGAAATCCCTCAATATCTCTTTGCAGGGTGAAATGTTGACTTTTGTATCTCTATAAAACCACCTTCCTCTTACCAGGGGCCATTCTGTCTGAATAAAGAGTTTGAAATGTGCATCCAGCAAGATTGGGGGTTGTGTTTCTGTCCAGTCTTTAATTCTGCATTCTTAAAGAAGTCTGTCTATTGAGTTACAGTACAGTGGGCATGCACAAGTGTTTCTTTCACAATTCAAATTGGAATTTGTTTGGTGTTTTATATAATATTATTAATTACTTAAACTGTCCTAACAAGAATCAAAGGAGTGCTGGAATTACTCCATTCTGCAGCTAAACTGATTCCCATCTCCATTGTAACTTCTTCTAGTAAAATGTTAAAAAGCTTTCATTTAAGTTTAGACCGAAAAAGGATGTTTGTGTGTCTTACTGAATGCATTGATTCTTTGGGTGTTAAATGTGCCCAACTCCATCAGCATTTTGAACCTTACTATCAATGTGAAGTTAAACTGGGAAAAATACTTAAACTATGTCAACATAACCCTTCTTAAAATTCCCATTGTTGACATACTTTTGCTATTAAGGTGAGCACCGGATCATGTTGTTAAATAGTGAGCCGTTACAATCTACTTGTTGTTGTTGTTGTTGTTGTTGTTGTTGTTGTTGTTGTTTATTTATTAGCAGATGCCCTTACCCAGGGCGACTTACAGTTGTATACAAAAAATACATATCCATAATTACAGTACAATTAAGATCAAGATACAAAATACAATGACTTCAGTCCTAATAAGAGCAATAATTGCCCCCCAACTACAGACCCAGTGCCATTAAAGTGCAAGCGGCAGTTGGGTCTGGTGGTTAGTGCAATGGGACTAAGAAGCAAATAGGAGGTCATAGGGTTGAAATCTAACTTGCCAAGGAATGCATGACCTTAAATGGGCAAGTGGCCTGACCGCCTTGTGCCAAAATGAAACCAAATGGAGCAAGATTATGGATCACAGTCAGACTGCCTTTAAAGTCCTGGGTACTTGTGGTACCTTGTTTGCTTTAATTTGCAACACTTTGTGTTTGAGAGCACAACGCATTGATTTGGAAAATCCTCAAGGATGTGAATTGTTCCACTGAGAAATCTTCTTCAGATCTGAGAAATGTCTCTGTTTTAATGAGCTGGGTAGCCCTTATTGCTGCTGATAAGGCAGGATCCCTCTATCGCAGCCCTGTTGCTTTCACATGAGATTGGCATCAGGACTCTCGTGCAGTCGGCACCAGCAGAGCGTTGGGGAGGCACAGATGGCCTCTGTTCGAGTGAATTAAAGGATGGGAGCATGGAGCCAGCGGAACTGAGGAGAAGAAGGGTGGCTAGCGAACCACTTGGCTCACCGTTTCATTTCCAATGGTCAATGATACAGGACTCAACACCAGGTTTTTCTTTACAAAATAGATCCATGAGATATCTCAAGTATTGCAGAGAATTCTAGTGGATTCACCAAGAAATGTAGATGTAAAATGGTCTGTGTAGTTTTCAACAGCTTGATATTTCTTTTTTCTATTTTTAAATTCCCCCAGAAAATGTATTTAGCTAATTAGTTTTTATGTTTAAAGCCTTCCGCAAATCAGATATATTTTGACATCAGTGTGGCTGTGGCTTGGCCGTGCACATGAGCAGATACGGAAATGGATTGCTTTTTGATTTATTTATGTATTTATTTATTGCGTGATTGATTGATTTTTTGCTTGCTTGCCCTAATGTCATTTTTAAATGTATTGTTTACAGAGTTTACTGGATACAGGATGTTAATGCTTCGATAGATAGTGTAATTCTAAACTGAATTGTGGGATGATCAGAAAGAAAAGATGAACACTAAAGTGAAAATCAATGAATACCTTGAAACACAAAAAAGGACTGTATTGCTCTCCCATTTTCTAACAGCACTTACACTTGGAAGCATGGATAGCCTTCTGGTAATTCGAAACCCTTCCTATTCCCTTCCTTGCCTGTGGCTTGGTGCAATTAACTACAGAACTCAATGCAGTTATTATCAGCATCTCCCTTGTCGGAGTTACCTTCACTCGCTGATCCTTGCTGCTTATTCTTGTTATCCATGTTCAAAATTATCAGTATTCATATTGGAATACAGGGCATGCAGACTGAAAGAATTATTTTTTTTACCCTTGTCTGCCCTCAGCCCAGGTGTTGGGCTGTTGCTTTTTCTTTTTGTGCCGTCCCTCCCTCTTTCTCTACTTCCCTTCTCTCCACCCTGTCTGAAAGCTTTCTTTCCCAGCTCTCAGGCCACACAATGAGCCAGGAGAGATAATTATTCCTATTCAGAGAAGCTTGTACTCTCTATTAACAGCCAACTACCCCCTCCCCAGACAAAATAAAACCATTTTTAATAAGCAGCTTGTCCGAAAAGCTCTTTTTGTGGAAGGGCCTAAATTGTGCCAGTGGGAGGGAGGCCGGCGGCCTAATTTGGTTACAGTAAGCTGCTCTGATAGGCTAATTGGGGACTTTTTAACTTGGCCTCACCTGGTGGCTTGGGTAATTACTTCCTGCCCCATTCTCTCTACACTGTTACCTGTTAGCCTTATAGTATGTGGTGGGGAAACAGGGAGTCAGACCCCATTGTTCTCTAAATACAGCACCAGGACAAATGTCACCACAGCAGGTAAAGGAATGAAAGGGGGAATGTTGTGAGGGACAATGGCAGGAATTCCTCTGTGGTGGTGTGTGCTGATTAGAAGCTTTCCCAGGGGCACCAGTTGGGTGCAGTTAACTGACTCCAAGTTACTAGTTACTTGGGAATGTATATCAGTCGCTGCAGATGAATTTACCAGTGCATTCTTCTTTTTCTTTTTAAATTACCAATTACCTACCCAGTTACATGCTAAATATAAATTACTGTAATAAAAAATACTCTCACCCACAGCAATCTGATGCTCTCAGGTGTTTTAATGGGGTGCTTTGTTTCACTGCCAATTGCATCATAACGTTTTCCAGGGTTGGGTTACTTATATACTTGTATAATTATTTCCCTGACGTTATTAGTTGGGCAGGGTTTTTTTTTTTTTGCTGCTTCAGATGACTGGCATTTTTCATTCAGTATTCCTATGAAACAATGTATTATTAAGCCTGTAATTAATACTATGTAAACATGGTATGCATTTACTCCTAACACAGCACAGCAGCAGGAAAGGATCCCTTTTTTTTCTTTATATTGAAACAACATTTTGGATTGATTTACTCTTGATGTAGTTTTGCACACAAGCACCTACCTAACTAGACCCTGAACACCCTGCTAGATAACGGCATCTCACTGACGCTGTCTGCTCATCACTCTCAAGGCACCCCTCAGGTGAGCAGGTGTTTGGGTCTGTCAGTCTCTGTTGCAGTGTGAAAACAATAACCATGTGCACATGTGTACGCTGGGCTGGAAATGCTGGCCAGATGAACGATCGTGTCTTGATTAATCAAACTGCCATCAGCTGGAAAGTCCACTGCTTTAGATCAGATAAAAGCATATGCTCGTGTTACAATAACCAACACAAAGAAAAAAATAACGAATTAAAACAGAAAATGTGATTTTTATTTATTTAATTTTTAATTTTTTTTTTTTTTTGATAAAACACGATCATAAAGCAGTGAAGAGCATGTTCTCAATCATTCTGGGCTCTGTTAAAAAAAAAAAAAAAAACTCTTGGGAAAGAGCAGGGATCTGTTATGTATTGGAGTCTGTGTTGGTTTGGACCTAACAATGTTGTTACTGTTGGAGCTCTTTTCTCAGCGGGAGATGAATTAAAGTTTGTGTGACCCTGGCACTAATTTCATGCTACACAGTACCTCGAATAATGATGTCAACTGATTAGGTTACCAAACCGGCACTGTCGGCATTGAGCCCCGACATGTTCTAATGATCTCCGGCATTTTTTTTTTTTTTTTGTGGTGGGTTAGGGTGGGGACAGCTAGTTAAGGGGTGGTGGGGGTACCTACAGGTAGCAAGAGAAGCCTTGACCTTTGCTGCTATAATATCACTGCTTCACAAGCCGGGTTGGTCTTTTATGATCCACTCTGGGTGCATCTCCAAAAAATTGATTTAATTGTGCCAGTCTATTCTTTTTTTTTTTTTTCCTCAATTAAGGGCAGTGAAGGATGAGTAATCAAAGTAATGGAGAGTAATAAGGGCTTCGAAGAAAAAGCCAGCCCCTGCCCCTTTTGTACCTTGTGTCACAGCAGGTCAAAGGTCAGAGAGCTTGCATATTCTATTAGGGCACGTTGCCTTCATTGGGATAAATTAGTTTACCCAAAAGTAATTAAAATGCCAGCGCAGGCCGGCAGAGCTGAATACGCTTGATGGACGCGCCACTAACTGAGTTGACAGCTGCCAGGGCTGTCTGTGCCAATCTGCCTCAGCACTCAATGGAAAATATACACAACCCTGTGGCCTGGGCTGGCAGCTTGTTCCTCCCTTTCTCACTCACCCACTCTCTCTTTACTTCTGTTTATGCCTCTCGCTCTCACTCTCTTTCCCTGTTCCTAAAGCGATGTTTCTGCTTCTTTTCTGCCCTTCCCTCGATGTTGTATTTGCTCTATTCCTTTTTAAACTCTGCCTCTCACAGTCTCTCTTTCTCTCTCTGACACTGTCAGCTGGTTTCACAGACCCTGAATAACACTAATCTTGGATTATCTCATGTTATTTTAGGTAAGGTAATCCAAGATTAGTACTAGTCAGGGTCTGTGAAACCAGCCATTTAAATTCAAGTTCAGTGCCTAGGTTACAGATTAGTTGCCTCTGTGTTCAACACTAGGCTATACTGAAACTTGGGCCTAACCACAAACCCCTCTCATTTTTTGTGTTTGTGGGTCTGGAAGTGTTAAACTATAGTTTTAACAAGGGGCTAGAAAGGTTTTATGGTAGAATGTATGTTTACAGTAAAGATTATATATATATATATATATATTTCTAGAAGTGTGACCCTTTTTTTATGGTCTGTATTCCTTGTGTTCGGTTTTTGAAAGGGGTTCTTCTTATTCTATGGCTATATATGTCCATATTAGAATTATACAAAATTGAAAGGGATTGTGAGTGCCTGGTTTGAATGTTAATTTGCGTGTGCGGAGGTGCATATCTGAAAGGGGCAGTGTGTGTGTCTGTGTGAGTGTTGGTGGTCTCTGTGATAATTCGCGGGTAGCTCAGTGAGTGAATAACAGAGTAAAGGCTATTGATGTTTACATAAGCGGAATGGTCCCCTTGGTGAGAAGTGAAAGCAGAGCAGTGATGGGAAAGCCACAGGTAGCAGGGGAGGAGTGGAGCTTTTATTGGGGGCGTCTTCAGGTGCCCAGCGCTCTAAATGTGTGAGACCACAGCCAACTTTGTACCTCTGTACACAATACAGGGAGTGGTTGTGATTCCTCTGCTGAGTAGAGAACTTGCAGAGAAGCCGGTGGGGAGGCTGTAATCCCTACCACAGGCAGGTCAAATCCACAATCGGACGAGAGATTAAAGCAACTGTATCTCTCTCGCCCCCCTTTTTTTTTTTTTCATCCTAGTCGACACACCTAGCTGCTAATTCAAACCTGTCACTGAAATCAAAGAGGTGCTGAATGCTTTTCTTACAGGAGAACACATGCTTAAAGAAAAGAAAAGAAATAAAGAAAAGCGTTTCAGTAAACTATTTGTCTGCCTGAATGATTTTTTTTTTTTTTTTCACAGGGGCTTATATGTTTTTAGCTGTTATAATTTCATTAGCCAGTCCTTTCATTATCCCATCACCTGAAACATGGCTTAAAAAAAAAGAAAACACTTCTTTCAGTAACCATTAAAATAGACGGCTCTGCCTATTTGAAATTTAATAAACTATTAAGGACATTGCGTATTGTTTAATGTTTTCACCCATGGTGACCCAGGTGCTGTAGGTGGAAGACAATACAGTCATTGGTAATTACTCAAAACTAGATAATGTCAGAAATCTAATAATGACGTGAATAAGAATTGAATAGATTAGGCATCTTTCATGCTACACTTATCAATAATGCTCACTTACTGGAAATATTTGAATTCCTATATTTTCCCAGAGTGTGAGTTGCTAAGGTTCTCTCTCGCTCCAAATCAGAAGTAGTGATCGTTTACAGTGAATTACCAATCAACCTGCCAGTAAACGCTGTAATTGAACTCTGATCCCCACACTGAGCTATCCCTCACCCCTGAACAGGAAAGTCAGACTCGCTTTCATCTTTGAAAGAAACTAATTGTAGCCTGGAAATTCAGAGTTGGCATCACATTAAGAGATTCTGGTACTGTATGAGATTTGATATGTGATCAATGGTGGTACTCAGATAGATGTTGTCCTCTAATTTGCTTCAAAATACAGGCCTGTTTTTGCTTTTATCTCGCAGGGCATTCAGGTTTCTAAAGTATCTGCTTGTGTCAGACTAACAAGGACATGTAAAGAAGTAATAATTATTATGTAGACTGGGTAGCCTTTAAGAAGCCTAGTCCTCACGACTCTACCAACACTGGATCGAGACCAGAGCAATATCGTCTCTCCTAAACTCTAGCTTAGCTTTTCATTTTTTTAAATTTGTAGTGTTTAGCTTTTTCTTCCCACTCTGATTCACCAATCTAATCCATTTTCTTTTTGTGTGCTGCTCTCTTTGTCAACAGAAAGATCTAAGCAACACATAGCCTTGTTGCCATCCTTTTTTAATGGTCGTTCTCTTTCCACAGCTCCTTCGTGACTGGCACAGCCTGCTGTGGTCATGTGGCAAGTCTGAGAATCTGGGACGTGGAAAGGTAAAACCAAGAAATACAAATGTTAAAAAGCAGCCGCAGCAATGAGAGTCATGTACACAGCTGCTCCTATCTGCTTGACAGTGCTTTGTCACCCTAGATCACTATATAGATCCCATTGTCTTGTTCACATGAATGCTATGCCAACATAAAAACACATTCACGCAGTACACAAAAAGAAATAATCATGTTGCAAATTCGTTCTAGAGTGTTCTCCTTTGACTCATCATTATCACATGTACATGACATTAGTCTGGCTCTCGCCTATGAACCAGAGTCTTTTTCATTGGTATTGTTTTGTGTTTAAGGTTTGGCACCTCCTTATTTGAGCGCTCTGATAGAATGGACTGGCATTGATTATAGTTTACGCTCTCAGGATTCTGTTAATGTGGCTGTTCCAAGGGTTCAAACACGTATAGGAGAATTTTCTTTTGCATATCAACTCCCAAATGGTTTCCATCATAGTATGAAGAAGGAATTTCATCATTTTTCCTACTCTGGTTTTAAAGAGCATATTAGGGAATTGCTTGGAACCTCCTGCTAATGCTTCTCCCTCAGTCCACATTAACAAATAGATATGTTTTATTAATTCTATTCTTTGATCTATGTATGCCACCACACGTGTTTTTATCGTGGTGTTTGTACATTGCAAATGTCTTTTTTTTATTGTTTTCCAGGAACCCTTTGTAAATGAGGCCTCGGTCTCAATGGGTAAATCTCCTGGTTAACTAAATAAAAAATTACTTGGCATAATACATAGAGAGATGGAAAGGATGGTATTCCAAAAACCCTCCTGTAGTTTTAAAAGAGGTGTCGTTCTTCACATTATCCTAGGGTGTTCACAAGAATTCAGCCCATGAATATTTAAAAAGGACTTTTTAAGTTAGTTTTGTTCAGTTTTTTTTTTTTTTTTCTAATTTCGTGTTGATTTGGAATGGTTCAAAGCAGATTCCAAAAGGAAAGCTGAGGGTTTAAATCTGCTACATCTCTGGTTGACTTGTAAAACAAGAAGGGTTTACCTACAGCTTAAATGTTTAGTGTCTTTTGTAAGAAGTTGCCGTTCCAGGGTCTTGGAGACCACCTTACAAGGGAATACTGCATCCCGGGGGCCCCCATCCCGATGTGAAAATAAAATGAAGCTGTTGAAAACAGGATTAGCTAATGAACAGACGGGATTTAGTTTGATCTTTTAATGGCAGACCGTGAGTGACAGGGTGATCGGCCATGCGTTCCAATACAGTGACACTGGCTGATCTGCTTAAACAGCTCAATGGGATTCTCGCTCAGATACTGCCTCAGGGCTTTTAATGGAGGGATTTCAACAATAGCCGCATGTCTTTTCACAATGGCAAAAAAAAAAGAAAAAATAATAATAATAAAATTAAAACAATAACAAAAAATCCTATTCATCTAAAGTCCTCCAAAAGCAAAGATGGTATTTTGTTGTTTTGCTTTTTATACCAATTAGCCAGAGATTCCTATTCATTACTAGGTATTGTAGTGTAGCTGGGACAGTGCAGCCTCAGTTTATTCCTTTCTTTGCTGTGAGATGCTGGGCTGTGGATTAGTTTGTGCATGATAACCTGCTGCAGGCTGGGAATAGCTTGAGTTAGATGTCTTGAAATTATTGTAATATGTTCCAAAAAGCTAGTTTACTGATTTGCTGCATCTTAAATTAAGTATTGAATTCAATATGCAGGATAGTATTCTCAATCAAAGTTGCAAGCTGCGAAGATGATCAGGCTTTTGGGACATCAGTTTGGCATGTTCGACTATAGGTTTAATTTCCAGTAGCACCTGTACTTTATATAAAAGAGTGGACCAGAGGTGAGGAAAGGAAAGAGCAGGCTAGTGGATATGGGGGAGTAAGCAGGTAAGTGGAGTTGGGGACACTCAGTCTAAAGGCATTTAATTGCCTTTTCCTTGTTCTGATTTTTAGGTGAGACGAATTCAAAATGAGGCAGAAATCATACACAGGAATATGAGAAGCCTCACTAACAAATCAAGATCACACAGCTTCGTAGTTTTGATTCAGTCCTGCATGCTCGGGCCCTTCTCTTCCCTTTTCTTGTTACAGATGTTAAGTTTGCATCTCTTTTATCTGCTCCCCTCCTGTAATCAGGTACACCTTGTTAGCAGTACAAAGCTCCCAGCCGCAGCAGGGCTCTTTGAGTCATTGTTCTGGAGTGCATGTTGTTTCTTTAAGGAATAGGGGTGGACAGGGGCAGCCTTTGTGTCCCTTTCATGAAGGCTGCGTTCTGACTGCCGAGCGCCCGGAGTTCACGAGCCAGTCTGTTCCTGGCAGGCAGAGTGTTCCGCCTCGGGTGTTCACCTCCAAGCTCTTTGATATCAGGGGGTGTGACACCAATGACTCTCTGAACCAGTCAACAGGTAAAAGGAGACCCAGGCAGGCAGGGGTGATGAACCATGCTGTTGTGTGGTGCACATAGCCTGGTACAACACCACATGCAGAAGAACTACTGAATTTATATAGCTGTCATTTTTTTTTTTTTTTTGCTGTATAGCATGTATTATGCATTTCTCTGTATTTAAAGTATTATGGATTTTCTTGTTGTTACTGCAGCTTGTAAAGCGCTTTGTGATGGTGGTCCACTATGAAAGGCGCAATATAAAATAAAGATTGATTGCTTGATTGATTTGGTTATAAAGGAGATCACAGCAGCATTTGTTTCTGTATCTAGATTGCACTGCCTGTCCTTTGTCTGCTGTAAGTACGACTGTTTAAGTTAATAACCAATTTGCATTTCACATTTTTACATGAGGATGTTTAATTAATATATATGTGTATATATGCATATACCCAGTGCTCATTGCAGAACTCTGTGGAGCAGTGTGTTTAAGCCCAGGCACGCTTGCCCTCTATTCCAGCCCCCCTGCTGTGCATGGGGACTTGCTATTCTCTCTTGGACCATCAGCTTCGTATGTCCCTGTTCATCGTTTCACACTGTTCTGGTGCTGCTGTTAGCCCAGCTGTAGAATCCAATGTTGGAGGTCACCCGATCCCAAAGGATTCTCATAATAAGGGCCGCCTGTGTCTCCGTGTTTCAGCAGTTCTGCACATCCAGCGTTCAGTGTTTTAGATTGTAATTGATGCAGGCTGGGTGAGGTAACAGGTACGTTTTAGAAGTGGTTTGCCTTTCTTTTATTTTTTTTTTATTTTTTGTTGTTGTTTGAAAACATTACAGTGTGGTGTTTGGTGTTTGGATTGAGATAAAAGAGACTGAAAAGATGAGGGCTGAAGCATCTGTTTTTAAATTACAGACTGGCCCTTTGTTCACTATATGTTAGAATTATGGGGCTATTGTGTATGCCCTTGTCAAGGAAAACAAATGACTTTACCAAATAACATAGGGATTGTATACAGCACAGCTATGAACTGGGTAAAAGATGACCTGTCTTCAGTTTAGCAGCATTAGTTGCTTAACTGTAGTGTGCTTTTGAATGGACACATCAGGAAGAACTAGTGTACCGGTATGTTTTAAGATTTTTAGAAGGAATTATTTGAAAATGCATTTGAGAATCACTGTCTGCATAGCCCCCAAGTCATAAGTATTACCTTGCACCAGAGGCAGCAGTACCTCTCCAGTGGCCAGTAGTGTGAAGGCTGTAGAATCACATTTATACTCATCCTGCAGTTTTCTTTTATAACCTCCTTTGGGTGTATGTGGTATATAGTGACTTCAGCATATAGTGACTTCAGTTTCCAGGCCTAAAGGCTCATTCACATTGAAGCATTCCTGGAACTGCCAAATGTCTGTTGATGGAACGGAGATGAGCCAAGCCTTCTGTGGGTTTCTGTTAACCCTAACCCTTGCATTTATCACTGGTCCTCCCGCAATTCTGATTATTATTATTTATTTCTTAGCAGATGCCCTTATCCAGGGCGACTTACAATTGTTACATTTATACAGTTGGGTTTTTTTACTGGAGCAATCTAGGTAAAGTACCTTGCTCCAGGGTACAGCAGCAGTGTCCCCAACCTGGGATTGAACCCACAACCCTTCATAAACATACACTGCCGAAAGTATGTGAGCGTAGTAAAAGTGCCACCTCGGGTATGTGGTGTGCAGAATCGAGCCCTGCTTTTTATAGGAGAACCTGTTGTTTTTTTGGGTTTTTTTTTTTTTTTGTGATTAAATACAAAGACGGCGTCAACTTCAGAATGCCATGCCACATTAAATGTAGCCGCTACATTAACAAAGGTCTTGGTTAGCTTTTCAACACGGTCGCTTACAATCAGTAGCACCCTCATCCACCAGCACCCCGCCTGCCAGGCTACTGAGAGGCGAATTGGAATGAGATAAAACCAGGGAAGGGGAAAAGATCCAAAAGCCATTAGCCATTGGCGGGGACTTTTGTTTTTATATCATTTTAATCTGCCAAGCACAAAGGAAACAGTAACACTTTTTTTAATTTTTAAATCATAACAAGAGGGTTTTTTTATTATTATTCTAAAAAGCCACAGACAATGTAGACACCCTAGGAAAGAAAGTACCACCATGTGAGTTCAACAAAAGAGAAGAGGATTACAAAAAATGGCACTGCTTTCCTGTCTTGCACCTTGGGTTGAAGAGCCAGGAAATTGCGGGTTCAAAAATCCAGCCACTATCTCACTGCGTAAGACAGCATTTCACTTTTATTTCCTGGCACCCAGTCCTCTGCTCCCACAACTAGACTGCAAAGGCAATCTTTTTGTCCGTATTTTAAATTTATCATATTTAGTCATTAAAAAAAAATACCAAAAGAAACACTTAACACATTCAATGACAAACATTTCAAGGACTTGTGTGACATTGAAGACATTAAAACACTTTGAATTTATTGTCATTGTCATTTAATTTATTAAGCTCCTTTTTAAGTATTTCAAAATGTAGCACTATTTTAATAGTGTTTAATAGTTGTGGATGAGATGAGATTTGGTAATAAAAATGGTTCTGTGACCCCGAGACACTGGCTTTGTCCACTACACAGGACATTTGTTTTATGTTTCTAATTAAGTATGCCATCCTGCAAAACATACTGCATTCTACTGCAGACCCTCATCTTTCTAATTTCCCACGAGCACAAATCACATTAAGTTACTTTAATTAGTGTTGACTAATCAACTTTTTGATTTCTGAGTTTCAGGAGCCTATATTGATGCAAAAAACTCAACTTTTAAATTGCAGGTTTGTAGCAAGATCTCAGTGGAGGGACAGGGATACAAAAACACTAAACTTCAGTTACATAAAAAAGCTAATCAGTTAGCCGTCTGCTGGTGAATCTGAAAATTGCTTCAAGCTAATGCCATTGTCTAGCCAGCTACTGACGAAAAGCTTTGACAGTGAGGTTGTTTGGAAACCCACTTTGCCTCCTGAAAAAAAACGCCATTCAGTGCAACTTCAACAAATGCCATTTCTATGTATTTGAAGGGCTCTGACTTCCGAGTTAAAAAGTCTGTAGTAGGATTCATTTGACCTTTTCGTTCGTTGCTTTACAAACAGAATGCAACCCCCCCAACCCTGCAGTTTGACTTCATTGTAAAATGTAAAATCACCTGTTAATGAAGAAATGCAGTTTCTCATTGTTGAAATGTTTTTTTAATTTAAAAAAAAGTTTGTCTTTCCTTTTATACTTCATTTTTTGTTTTTCTCTTTTGTTGTATTCAGACCTCTCAACATCCATACATAATGTTCCCACACAAGCGGTGCGTAAAGAGACCCCCAACTTTTCACAGTGATTTTTCTCTAGTAGAAAGAAACACACACAAAACAGAAAACCCACCAGCCCATCAAAGAGTCCCCCCATTGAACTGAAATGAAATTCCTGGCATTCTTCTTGCAAAAGAGGGTTAAATGTCTGAATTTGGGGGTCACCGTGTTATACAAATTGCAATCTAATTGTTTTTACAAGAACGCGTGTGGCATTAAAAGGTCCCCTTTGTCTTCCCCAGCATTCCTGGCTTTTATTTGTTGCTGGAGAGTGTCAGGATTGGGTAAATTAGTGGAAATGCAGAGTGTGCAATGCCATTTCTGTTTGTTTTCCACCCTGAAAGACCCAGTGGGCTCCTTTATGTACCTGTCTGGTGCCGTTTGAAGAAACTGGCTGTTTCCCATAGCCTTGCTGTGTCAGTTTATACACTAAACTTAACCCTACAAGAACTTTAACAAAAACTAGCTGTATCCTATAGCCCTGGCACCTAAAGAAAATGTATCCTCTTTTTTATTTGCTAATAGGCCTTTTCATTAAACGTGTGTATGTGTGTGGCCCAGATGTTCAGAAAGGCTGAAGAGATCCCAGAGAGTAAGAGATTCCAGCTACCAGCTGGCTGAGCAGAAAACCAGACAATCGCCACCCAGGGACTAGGTGATACTGAGAGCTCACCAGCCTTTTGAGAAACCGAAGTTCAAGATTGAGAGCCAGTCCCAATTGAGATGAGCTGGGATTGTCGAAGACAATCTGAACTCTGACTTGCATGCGTTTGTTTTAGTTCAGATTTTCTATAAGCAGAGGATTTCTATGAAAAAGAAAGGATTTTAAAATAAATAATTACATTGAATAGTTACTAGATTAAGAAAACCGTAGTTATTTAAATGTGGTGCAGTCATTGCAGATTGTGTATCCTATTTTACATTGAATTTATCATACAGAAACACGCACTGGGCTTGCATTTACTAGCATGGGGATGCTTTCCGAATACCTTGAGCGGCGATAGACATTGTTTGGAAACCGAATCTTGTTAGTACAGTGGTGTGATGAATGAACTTTGTAGGTAAAAAAAAAAAAAAAAAAACTAATTTAATTCTTTGAAGTCTGATAGTGTGTCAAAAGAAGTTTGCCAAACATATAACTATTTATTTTAATAACTGTTCCCTCAGAAGCATATAGATTATAAACTAAAATCAAGTGCTGATGTTCGGATTGGCTGAGTGTTTGAATTTACATTACCCTGCTCGCTACTTTAGGCAAGGTGATACGAGGCTCATCTTAGTGTTAAAGGTGTAGTGTCCTATAGGGTCTTCAAAATATTCCCGCCTAGTTTTAGTTGCACTTCAGGGGAAATGGGAGCTCTCATATTATTACATCCTTCATAATACATTTTCCAACCAGATAAAACCTTTCAGTGATAATAAGTAATTTGCAGAGGCATTACAATATCTGAAATGGTAAAAACAACCAATTGGAGGGTTTAGATTTTTTTTTTAAATGTTTTTTTTTTTTAAAGAGACTGAGAAATAAATTTGTCCTTTTAAGGCAGAATTTTACTTATGGGATAGGTCTCAAAATCAGTACAAAATTTGATATTCTGTTTTAAAAATAATATAAGTGTTACTTGATGTTTTTTTTTATTGTGACACGAAGCGGTGTGTTCAAAGTTGAAGCGAGACTCTGCGTGACCGTTTTAACCTGAAGATCCCAACAAAATAAAAGCCATCTTCAGGGCCATCACTGCTTCTCCCAGTCGTCCCCGACAGGTAGTTCTTATCTCCAGTCATGTAATCTGCGCTGTTCCTTTTTGTTAGCCGTCGGAATGATAGCAGCAGCTCAGTGATATAAGGAGCGTGTTTTGCTTTCTTCTCCTTTCCTGGGTTTTATCGGGGAAGGAAAAACTGCTGTGGAAAGTAGTGGGTGTGTGGGCTTCTTTCTCTCCTTCTTGTTTGAAGTTCAAAAGAGCTGAAATGTGGTTTAGTTTCTTTTATCTGTTGTTCCTCTTTCATCTCTCTCTCTCTCTCTCGTGCCTGAATATAGGGAAGAGAGAGAGGAGTATAGGGGCATTGCGGAGTGCTTGTTTTCTCTCTTGCCTCGGTACATGAAGTGGAGCTGCCACTGTCATGTCTCAAGAGACAGATCAACCCAGTTTCACAACAAGTGCTTACTCTTACTCTGTTGGTCTGTATTTGTTTGTATGCACTTGTAGGTTGACTCACCAGCCAAGCCTGACTCGACTGAGATGTAACTGTAAAAATATTATCTAGAGGGTAGAAATGTTCTACTTCGAAATGGGCATGGACGTATTGGGTAAGCAACTCAGTCCACAACTGAAGACAAGAATCAAACTATGTGCATATTGTATTTAGGGGAACATGTTTTGCTGCAAGGTAACGTGTGTATATATATATATAAAATTTGGGATTAATAGTTGGTCATTCTAAATGTAATTCTGTCTACAGGTAACGCTTTCTAATATGACTTGCACAACCCTGAAATAAATATTGAGACTGTTGAAGAGTAGTAAATAGATCTAGAGCATGCTTTTATATTAAATGATATTTATTACAAAATGATATATACAGGTAAAATGTATTACCTTATACTCACTATTACAGTAATCGTTTATGTAATAGCAAGCAAACCTGTGCTGTGTGATTGTCACTGCTATTGAAACAGCGGCTAATGGATTTGTTGGCCATTAGACCATTAAGTTTCGTGATGGATTGTTTTCTTTTCTCTAATGATGGAGCCACTGAAGTGATAAAAGCGCTTTCCAATAAACCCACCAGCAGCCGTATGGTTTGCCCAGAGACCCCATTGCTGAGAAAGCCCCTGTCCAATAACCTCCCTCCCTGGGGTGAAGGTTGGGGATTACTAGCCTGCCCTCGATGTTAAGGCTTGTTGGAGAAGCTAGCATGGGGGGTGGTCGCTAGGGACAGCTGGCCCTTCTAAATGGTTGCTAGGGACCAGGTATCAAGGGCCCATAAGTCACACACAGTCACGGTCATGGAGGGAATTAAACGGCAACAAAGAAATTGTTATTCTACATAATCTGCTCTTTGGAGTAGTGGCTGGGGAGTGAGCTGGTCCCAGCGGGCTGGCCCGGCTGTGATCACAGAAGCGTGTTGCCTCCAGAGAGAGGCCGGGCCCCTGGCTTTTCTCATCTGGGAATGGGCCGCAGCTTCTTTATTTTGTTAGCCGCTAATCTGCTTTCTGAGCGATTTCTGCGACACAAAGGTGTTTACTTATTTTAACATCTCCTAGCACTTGATTTCTCTTTTGTGTGGTCTGTAGTTATTCTGAGAGGACTGAGTGGTGGGACGAGGGATTAGCTCAGAGAATGAAGGTGTTTTGCTACGGTCAGGCTGATATAGGGGTTCAGGAGCTGGACAGGAACAAGTTAACTGAGAGGCGCTGGAGTCGCTGAGACAGACAGGTCTCTCCAGGGCAGCCATATCTTGCACAGCTTCTTATGTTGTGGCGGTTCATTTTGCTTCTTTTCTTCCCCCTCCACAAGTATTGAAAATAGTTTTAGTTCGGTCTTAAATCTATCCTATAAAATAATAATTATTCCCACAATATGTTTACTATACTTTTTTTATTTATTTATTTATTTTAACTAAATATATGAAGTTTAAAATGTTAAAATGAAATGTGCATATACAGTATTTCTGTCCAAATAGTATTAATTGTGTGAGGCCAGGTCAAGTTTAAAGGTAAAGCAACACATTGCTTTGATACTGCAATATGTTTAATTTCAAAGCTAGGTTTAAACCTCTTACAAACACCCTGGTGGAACGAACAGGCCTGTACTGCTGCCAGCTGGATTTGCACCTGTGACCCTTGAGGCCCTGTGGTGAGTTGGCAATCAAAGCCCTGAAGCCACCAGCACCCTGAAAACTCTCCCTCTCTTTCAGCTGCCAGCTGCTGACTTGCCTTGGGACAGATTTCCGCAGAGGAGCCGGCGTCCTGGATGTTGTGTACGAGTCTCCCTCAACACTGCTGTCCTGCGGTTACGACACTTTCATCCGGTACTGGGATGTCAGGGCCAGCACCAGGTAGGAAGGGGTTAAAGGGAGCTGGAATTGTTTTTTCAAGGCTTGGCTATTACCCTTATAGGTGTTTAAACAGTAATCTGGAGTTTTCAGTGCTGCTGTTTTCATACAGTGATGAGCACACACAAATCACATCTTGGGTAATAGTCTCCTTGTTTTTTTTTCATAAATTATTGACTGTTGATTTGAAGCATTTTGCACCGTTGTCCAAAAAGTATCCCGCAGCGATTGGTTTTCATAATGGATTGCTGCCCTGAGGGAGTTAACAGTCTGAAAAAGAGCACTGGGGAAAAAAGGCTTCTCGACACTGGAAGAGAGTAGGCTTTGGCATAACTTGGCCAGCAGTTGTGTGTAGCGGGGCTCACTGTGTGCACACACAATTACACAAGGCCAGTGAAGTAACACAAATATGATGTGATTGAAGGGAGGCCCTGGAGAGACTGGAGGATAAATGCCCACCTCTTTAGGTATCAATAATTAACGCAGAAGCTGGGGGAAGCCAATATGTGGTCGATCATCAGATAGTTTTTCAGTTGCATCACTTACCCTCTTTATGCCTGCTTTGCTGTAAAAACGGGTAATCCTGCTAAAGGTTCATTCAAGGAAATGTTTTTAACTCTACGAAGGACAACTTTTTCCTCACTCATCACATTTAGAAAACACTTGGAATCAGAACTCTGAATAATTGCAAGTTTCAAAAAGAAAATGTAGATAAAAGGTGTGTGTGTGTGTCTGTATTATTTAAGAGAGTGATTCTCTTGAAATGGCTATAGATCACAAAACCAATAAACAATAGTAAAGTGTGTCATGAGAACATGGAAGTCCCTCATTGCTGCCACTGCTCTCTGGCCTGTTTAGTGTGGCTGCAGCATGAAATTCTCCTCCACCCCCCACCCCCAGAGAGAGGCAGGCGAGACGTCGTTGTTGTCTTTCTGCTGCCCCACTGTCTGCCGCGTGACTCGGTGGCAGTCCCACGGCATTAGTTATTAATAAACCACCTAATGGATAATTGATCTCCATTGGCTTGGCACAGACTGACACTTTCCTTAACCGATTCAGTCCTCTCCGCTCCTCTCTCTGGCCAGCGCTGAAACAGACGGCCCCTTTCCGCACACACAGAGATGATGTTACAGTCTAGAGGGGAAGCAGTTCCAAGTTTGATACGCTTTTGACACAGCTCCACTTGAAAAAGATGATCACTTCCCATTGTATTGAGTACATCCCTCCTAGAGTAGCCTGTATTGCAGTGCCATTGTGAACCAGCAGTGCCTAGAACCTGCCTTTAATCATCGTAAAAACTGAATAGAGTGAGGTTACTCAGCAGTAAAAGAAAACAAGGGTCCAACTTGATTATTGAGGCATGAAAATATGATTAAATAAAGTTGGGATCAATTTAATGAGAACACCACACAATATTGCATTTATGTAAATCCTGTTGTGTGTGGAAATTGCAGTGTGAGTTTGATAGAATGATATGAGAAGTACTGCTGTTTCAGAAGCTAGTATGTTTGCTTTGTCTTATACTGTATTGCGTATACTTTGGATACACTTTGCTACCAGAATCGCAGAGGTGAAGAGTAACCTTTTCATTTAAGCTGCACTATTTTTAACAATTGTAACACTTTTCTTTAAAGTGCTTAATTTACCAACCAAGAGCACAGAAACAAGAACCTAGCTGTAGGGAAAGGTGTTGCTTTTACACCTGCATTCTCTGAACAGATTAGTGGCGCTTGTGTCCTGCTATTCTGCCCAACCCTCAGGAATGTCCTCCCAGGAAGCCCAGACCCTCTTTCCTTTCTTACAGAAAGTGTGTCATGGAGTGGGAGGAGCCTCACGACAGTGCCCTCTACTGCATCCAGAGTGACAGCAATCACATGATCGCCAGTGGCTCCTCCTACTACGGCGTGGTCCGGCTGTGGGACAAGCGGCAGACACGTTGTTTACAGGTGAGCTGCACTAGCAAGTAACAAGATGTGCCTTACGTTTCTGAAGCAAGGTGGAAAGAGGCTCCCCTCTTGCTGAGGTGGCCCTTTCTTGAGTCTTTAATGTACTCCTATAATGGAGCGCTTGCATCATTCAAGCAACCTCAGAAATCACCCAGTTCAACTCAAGGCCTGTGTAATGCATGAAAAGACACCTAATGGTGTACTGTAAGTAGGCAGCTTTTCAATATGTGTCTCTTACACAGGCTATGACAAAACAGGAGTGGAACCTGCTGTAAAAAGTCCATATTAAATTGATATTTTAAACTCCTAAAGCTGTCACTGCTTACGTTCAGAATATGTCAAGTAGCAGAGTTAAGAAGGAACGGCCTGTAATTTTTTGTTTTATGTTCAGGTATTTTAATTGGAGGGTAAAACCAAAGTGATCTTTGCGTTTTGGCATGATATTTGGGAAGCAGTTTAATAAGATGTTTTACTTTACTTGCCTTCAGTTTACAGTTTTCTGTCAATTGGTGTGTTATCAAAATCAAGTATGTCAAATGCCCACAGACAATGCAATTATTTCATGTTGCTTTAAGTAAACAGCTTAATTTAAAGCCCTTTACAGCAGGTCATGTAGCTGAAGGGAATGTTGTAATAAATACATGTAAATAAGCACTCCACCAGATGTAATGTGAAGCATCTCTTCCTGTCCTTGCAGACCTTCTCCTTGTCCTCCCCTACCAGCAGCCCAGTTTACTGCCTCCGTTTCAACAGCACCCACCTGTATGCCGCCCTGGCCTCTGCACTGTATGCACTGGATTTCAAAGGACTGGACTCACGGGGCAGGAAATAGAACAAATATTACAAGATAAAGCAAGAACACCAGGAGGTTTCCAAGACAGATCTTGACAGACTATTCCCAGAATCCAGAATGCTTCTTGGTGCTGGTGATAAAAACTGATCTCAGGTGCTGCACAAATTCACTTCTTCATGGGATAAATGAGGCTTTATCTTGGAAGCCCGAGGCACATCAGCTGCTTTCTGTTGCCTTTAACATGGTATGGGGGGGGGGCTCCCAGATCTTCAGTTCAAATTCAGCCCAGATCCATGCCAGTGTGCCTAATCTGGACAGAAAATCCTCTACACGGCTCAAAGTGTATTCCATACTCCCTTCTTTATGGAAAGGATGCCAGTGGTGCCAAAGTGTATTATGTACCCGATGCGGACTGCAGTCACCCTAGCTACGTGAGACCACTAAAGCCATATCAGTTGCTGGATTTGAACTTGGGTCTTCTTTAAGGGAGAACCTTTATAAAAGATTTTGTTTTGCTTCTACGCTCCACAGATTTGATCTGCTGGCCTCAAATTCTGTGTGTTCAATGTGTATAAATATATTTAAGTAAAATAACAAAAAACAAATTGGTGTAAAACATTTACATAATCAACATTTAAATTCCTGATTTAAAAAAAAACTGGATGAGGCAATGGGAAAGGTTTGTCAAAACTGAAACATTATCTGTACAATTTAAAAAAACATAGGGAAGGCAATTTTTGTTTTTAACATTATAGGAATCCATCCCGAGCAGCCATTATGTTAGTTGAGTTTTTTCCATATGCCAACACACATAATTAAATAACTTGCCCTTTAATCAAAGACCAGAAATAAGATTTAGAGACATAATATAACCCTAAACATTGATAACCCACATGATGATTATGTAAGCCCTATTGATGCATTTTTTAGGCTCTTAAACAATAGTATGATTAGTCTGTGCAGATGTTCAAACAACACTCATGTTTATAATATACTGTCTTAACCAGCATGTATATAGAAACTATTATATTTTTCACAGCATACTCTGCTGTCTTTTACTTTTCTTCTGTCAATTATGCAGTTTTGGTGAAATAAGTTGTTACTGCTTTTATTTGTTTATTTTGTGAAGGGTTGTCTTTTTTTTCAAAATAGTTAAGAAACATTTCTCTAGTGTTAGCCCTGGAGAGTATTCATGAAGAAATATGCACATCACCAGCGCTATAAACCCATATAACAGCCAGGAAAAGACATGAGAGGGAACCAAGTGGGGAAATGAAAAGATCTCGAAATGCAGGGAAATGTATGGCCTGCCACTGCTACCCTGCAACTGAGCGGCTGACCCTGACACAAGAAGGTGTGAACTCAACATCTGTTGCTGACAGTACTAACAAGTGGGAGGTTGCCGGGGAGATGCTCTGTTCTGCATTCGACCGGCCGATTTTACAGTGCTTTGCAGGTACTTACCAGTAGTTGCACATCACTGTTACTTTGATTGTAGGACACACAACATGCCAACACATGCCTTAACATCTGTTAATCCTCTGCCTTTAAAAACAAATTTCTTGCACAGAACTTTAATACCCAGGAATTTCTCTCTGCAATTGCTAGCTTACAGTGGAATGTGCTGCAAAATCCTACCTTTAAACAGTGTAAACACTACAGGATAACCTGCAGCACCCAGCATTTCTGGGAATTAACAGCTCCTTTGATGTGACATGGACAAAGGTGTGTATTACAAAATTATTTTGCCTTTTGCACAATAAACATGTAACTGTTTTGGCTACAAATTAAATAATCCTTTTTACACAATTAGAGGTTTATCCACATTCCACAAATATCATTCTGTAAATCTTCACACTGTTAAGAAAATAGCACCTTGCCAGAGTTTATAAAGACAGTGACTTGTAAGATTTATTATTAATAAATATTTTATATACCACTGTTTCATGAAAGACTTTTATTTTAAATATTTATGTATTCATTTTTCAAAACAGCAATATATTCTACAGTGAGGAGCAACAGAAAATAAACCACTGCTGCTGCCAAACACATGTAGAAATAATTATTAGAAATACAAAGACAAACATCAGTCACTACACAGTTTCAATGCAGAATCATATGTTTTAAGGAGTTTTTTTGATCTGCGCTGCTTCCTGGTGAAACTCAAACTGTTCAGCAGAAAGAGTTTTAAAAATGTATTGGCAACAAGTAGTATGCTTTTGAGCCAGACCCTTAGCAAGCATACATGGATGGAACAAGGCAATTCAGCTATTGTGTCTCACTGGGTTTTGCAATCCACTTCTCCATCACTGGATCCCTTCATCTTCTTCACCTCTCTCAGCACCTCCTGTTCCAGGGTCAGAATCTCTTTGGGTTTCTGATACTGCAGGCAAGGAACAAAAACACCAAACTGTATTTCTATCTGTTACTTTTACGCTGTTGTTGCAGACTTGGATACTCAAAACACATTTGCACACCAATTCCTGCAGTCATACAGGGTGATAACTGTTTACTACAAGAACAGGCTCGCATGCACTCAGATTGCAAGGTTTTCTTGGAATTAGATGAAAAAGTTCTTTGACAATTTTTTTTTTCTTTTGGTGTGCAAGTCCCTAGGTGAGAATTACCCAAGAAAAACTTAAACCCATAAATTAGAAAACACAGACCTTGCCTGTTGAGGTCTTAGAATTAAAGGATTAAATACTGGGGAGCTACAAGGGTAAAAATGAAGAACCACACAACTTACACTAATGATCAAAGTGTTGTTGGCATGTGCAAAGCTGAGGGCAGAGTTCTCCAGTGACAACTGGCACCTGTCCATGTCTGGAATTGAGAACTTCTTAAAATACCTGAACAGAGGGTAGAGGAAAAGAGAGTACAATGTGTTAGCTCTGTGGCTTCACTTATAGAGATACATTCCAGTGACCTCAACACAATCTGTGCTGTATCGGTAACAGATTCATTAAGGCTGATCTACACGAAGCCGGAGATGATTTGTCTGGAACTTCACACAGTACACTCTGGTAGACAATAGTGTTTAAGAGGTGATATCAGTTTGCGGTGTATAAAAACATTAGAATTCAGAATACCAAACCACTCGCATTGCCACAAACTCAATCCATTACAGAAAAAGGCAGAGGAGATGTGAATACTTATTTGAGATACTGTTACGGCTGTATATATAAAGTTTCAGACTATATAATACTAACACGTTTAAATGTTCTCTTGGGCTTGACCAGTACTAGAAACAAATTAATGGTGACTCCTCTTTATGTATGCCCATAATTATTTGAAATCTAGAGAGCATCATTTTAAAGGGGGGGGGGGGGGAGGGCTAGTTTGGTAGTGCAACTTTAAAATGTATTTGTACAGGATGTAATTCACACTATATTAGCAGCGAGGAGGCAGTGAGATTTCTCTAAAGAGCTAGTTTACTGGGTATCCTGCAGTGCTGCCAAGAGGATTTAAAGGAATTAACTAAAAACACACATGTAACATTGTATATCCTTCAGGATAATCCATTGGAGATTCCCTCCTCCCTCTAATGGATTGCTTGCATTTACCACAACGGATGCATTTTTAGCATGTTCCACTGAAATTCTTTATAAATTCCACTCACCAGGTCGAATAAAGCTGAACTTCAATATAAATAGCTGCTACATCCCCCCTAAGTGTGAGTATAATGATAGTTTGTAGCCTTGGTGTCATTATTGAAAATCTCTCATGCCAAGGTTTTGATAGCGCTTTAAGCCTTCAAAGGATCATATTATCCTTTTTGTGTAGATTTGTATTAATAACAATAATAATGTATATGTTTAAAAATGTTTATTATATAAAAAATACATTCAATATTTGTATATACAGCAATAATGTTTACTCAATTTATATTTGATATTAAAATGATAAAACTAAGAATATCTATTAAACAAAATATGGCCCTAGTCTAAAAGGAAGAATGAGGGTAGAGCCCTAAAATAACTGAGAACAGAAGTGGCCATGTTTGACAAACAGAGGCAGCAAGTCCCAGATGAACGAAGATGCTACTTTTCACCGAGAGCAGCCAGTAAACATCAATCTGGAAAAACAGAGGCTTCAACTGTGATTTGCCAATCATAGCAACAACCTGAAAGAATCTCTTTAAACTGTCCTTGATCTACTCTAAACCAAGGAACCTTCATGATATAAGAGCTTATATTAGAAATGGTTGGTGTCCAAATATTAGGAGACGTTTTGTTTCATGTAGATTATCAGCAGTAACATTTCACCCTCAATGACCAGCTTGTGATAAAGGCTCATGTATGAGGTCTTGTGATGCAAGCACAGGCAGCAGGCTGCTCAAACCTAGACTGACAGTTTTAAAATATTAAGCTGCATTAATGTGACATACTAATGATTTTTTTTTTTTTTTTTGCGCTCTTAAATCATTCTATGTCCTGTTTTTCCACATTGAAAGTCTCATGACAATCAATCATCTACAGATCCAGGAAGGACTGCTGTCCCTGCTTTAGTTTTGACAGGTGTTGCCTTTATTGCAGAACTCAGTTTATGTTCTGCCATTGCACTGCTAATGTAGAGTCTCAGTGAAACACAACAAACAAACACAGAAGAAACAAGAAATACTTTACATTGTAATCCAATGTTGTACACCCCAGTCCCAGGGCAGACACTATTTTGCAATAAGTGGTTCTTCAAATGAATATCTGTAGATATTGTTTAAGTTACTCTTAGTTAGCATATTATTAGTATTCATACTTTGTTGAATAGAAAGTAGTGAAACCAAATCCAGTCATTTTTAGTGCTGTAGCTTTTAACATTCTATTTCAAATGCCATGTTACAGAGCTAGTGAGAATGAAGACATTTTGAAGCCCGAATGTTTTGTTTTTTTTCACTCATTTTCTAACATTACAGTTTCCATTCACAAATACATTTTTAAAAAAATACATTAAAAAAAAAAGAGTGCAATGGAAATGCTGGAAACAAGAGCAGGCTAATTAGCTCTTCAAGGGTCTTCCCCTTTTAAAATACCATTTTCCCAAGAGTGTCATCTTATTTCTTCTTGAAATATACTCTATGGTGTCGATCCCCACCACCACTTCCTATCCAGTTGACCTTTGTGGTAAACATCATTTTGACTGAGGTCAATTAAAGCTGATGTGGTGTTTCAACAAGAATAGTGCTGCAGTGTGCCAACTCCCCACTAGTAGCTCATGTTCAAAACCTGGTAAGTTCTTTCAGTAGGTGCTGTAATGGTTAGAGCAGCTGCCATGCTACCTCTGGGACCTGGGTTCAGTTGTGACCCGGGGCACCAAGGCGAAATCAGTTCTTGTAATCTCAGCCTACTTCCTTGGCACAAAATGGCTTCCCAGTTCCACAACAGTGGTAATTGCTCAGTGATTCAACTATACAGTGTTCATAAAGAGCTTTGAGATTGTGGATGGAATGTACTTGATATTTAAAGAAGTATTTTTAGACCTTCAGAAAACCCACCTGAGAAAATAGGAGGCACTTTTTTACACAGATAATTGTGAGGGTCTGGAACCAGCTTCCCAGTAATGTTGTTGAAGCTGACACCCTGGGAAGCTTCTAGAAGCTGCTTGATGAGATTCTGGGATCAATAAGCTACTAATAACCAAACGAGCAAGATGGGCCGAATGGCCTCCTCTCGTTTGTAAACTTTCTTATGTTCTTATGTTCTTAAGCCAACACAGAATGCTGAAATTGAAACCCAGTTTCAAGGACATTTGTGATCTGCTGATGGCTGCTGGCTTAGCATCTTTGAGGCCTGAGTTACAAATGTATTCCCAAGCCAGGCACTGCACTCCAGGAACAAATTATTGAACAGGAAACAGTATCCTTCTTTGGTATAGTTGCCAAGATGCAATATTTTGGAGGCTGATGGCTAATGACCTCCCCAACGAGCAACAAGCTGGGTGGCTCATTGGGATGGAAAATGTGTAAAATATCCCCCTTACATTAGAGTCTGACCCAAGATCAGTGCAGTTTCAAATGCCAGGTCCACCTGTTTTCTTCTGGATGGAATCACTTATGTAAAGTAAAACACATTTCTCTAGACAGGTGGCAGAATTACATTACCTTTTACAGCGCTCCATTCAAACTGGTATTCACTGCTCACTCAATATAGTGATCCATTTGTTCATGCTGCCATCTTCAGGCAAGATTGTGAATCACATCCTAGTATTCCTAAACTAATTGAGGTTTATGCATTGCAATCAGTTTATTTTTAAATTGGTATATCTGTAAATAGCAAATCCTTGATTTTGTTATCTTTGCAGATAATCAAATACTTTTACTAGTATACTACTATTAAGGCAACACTGTACGTTTCAACTGTTCTAATACGAACACTAACGTTAAAAAAAATATATTAATTATAAAAAACAATGTCAATTACTAGTGAAAATGAATCACTTGAGGATTGTAAAATGAGTATCAGAATACACTAATGGGCTGCGTGTTCTTTGCATTTGATAGTAGTTTTCCTGAAGTTCAAAATGAATATGAATGTTTGGTTTACTTCTTGTTTGTGGTTCGCACGATGCAGCAGCGTTCAGTCTGCTCCACTGACAGCTTGTAGACGTCCTTGGGGTAGGGAAGGTTCCGGATTCTCCACTGGAAACTCGTCTTGGTATCTTTCCGCATAAAAACAGGCTGAACAACAAAAACACAACATACATTAATAAACCAGCATCATTGAAACAAGGTCAATACCCACCTAAAGAAAGCCAATCCAGCAGGTAAAGGCTACAGATAAAATGGGTTTTTACAATGTCTGGACCCACAAGCCTGAAAACTCAAACAGCCCACCATGCTCCGTAGTGCCTCGACTGGCCATTATACCCGACTGTTGATGGATTTGGATGGCCAGTGGTTCCACACTCCCCTGTATAATTATTGGGGTCTCCATTGGTTCTCCTAGTTAAAGCCTCACTAACTGAAGTGCTGGATCATAAGATATACTTTTATATATATATATATATATATATATATATATATATATATATATATGTGTGTGTGTGTGTGTGTATAGGGCACTGTTGGATTACTTTAGTGTGAAGAACAGTTTGCCACGGTTCAATACAGTAGTGCTTCTCTTACATTGGAGCTGTTTTCCTTTAAAAGCTGTGGCTCTAGAGCTCCCACAGTGGAAGGTGCCGGCTCTCCCAGCTCAATCTGCCACTGACCCAGCACTCCAAGGGTATTCTTCACACGCCATTTTCGAACTGTCACAAAACACACATCATGTAAAGTGTATTAAAGGTACTATTGGAGCAGAAGGCAGGGCACTTGAATGAGGATTTCTTTTTTTTTTTGTACACTTACCAATCAGTTCATCTGTCTTCAAGTCATATTCCTCAGCCATTTCTTTACCATCCAGAAATAAATAATGGATCTTCCTTTTCCCTACCACAATAAAGAGAGAGAGAATCATTAACATGGAGATGGGCATACATTTGCTCTAAAATAAACCTGGGGCTCATTTGTAACTTTGCTTAACCCTAAAAGTAAAATGTCCATTGTTCAGTGAACATCATCATTGGCTATATCACTGGGGGCAAAATCGTTGTTGTTGTCCTAGTGTACTGTCCCCTCATAGCCCACCTGTTACTCACACGATACATTTCCTACTACAGTCAAGCAAATGAAAAGCCTACGTGTAATTGTACAGGAATAGAATTAACAAATATCGTAACCCCAAAGCAGCATCAACTGCTAATAACTGCCTTCTATAATCTATTCACCATCTTGTATTAGCGCTGTTTTCTTAGAGGCTTTCAACGACTCAAACCAGCTCTGCACAGCCATCTTGAAAAACTGCTAAGCTTCCTGAACCCGACGCTCAGCTCGTCGTCATGGCAACCACGAACCGTTTCATATTATTAGTAAAATACCTTTCTTACTGGTAAGAACAAAAACATACAGTTATTTATTGAAATACAATTTGTTTGTTGATTTTATTATTATTATTATTTTTTTTAGTAAATAAGAATTATTTTGGGTTGGTTGGTTCAACCCGGAAGTTCAACGGTATTTAAACTGTGCTGTGGTTTTGTTTGTGATTGTAAGGAAAGCATTGCAGCAGAGTTTAGATATTCTTCATAGTCTTGAAGAATTAATTAAGGTTAAAAAAAAACTTAATGCATTTTAATTGAATGTACGGAGTGATTAGAACTAGCCGATGATCTAGTGGGGCAGTAGGTTTCCTGTGGGGTTCCGATCCGAATACAAATTCTATTGCCAGTAAGAATCCCCCAATATACTGTAACATCTGCCTTAATGTAAGGAAGTAAGTTAACTTTACAGTAAAAATAAATACATTAAAAAATCAATACTGTAAGTTACAGAAAATGCCGTTGTACACTTCCGCTATTTACCAACGCCTACTGTTAAAGACAATAAAAACGTATTGATCGCTGTGTTTTTGACGGCTAGCTGATTAATGTATGGTTTGCTCTAGTCTAACTGCAGTTTCAGATGTTCAATGTATCTGTCCGTTCAATGCATTAGTTACCCCTCTTTCCACCAAAGCGTTCCGTAAAGTGAAGAGGACTGACAATGGGTTAGACAGAGAAGGACCACAGATGAAAAGAAAGCAGGGGAAAACAGAAACAGGTGAACGCTTTATATATCCCTCAGTACAATAACAGGCAGGTGAAATGTGAGAGATCAGCTAGGTAGAGCTGTGTGTTGCATTGTAGGCTGTGGGATTCAATCTCTACTGAAAGCAGGTACTTGGTATAAAATTGTGGGGGAAGATGTTGGCTGTAATTTTACAAATAATCACCAGCCCATGTCCCTGTGCTTTTCAGATAAGGAAGGCTTGGAGTCCATGTAACTTCCAATGAGTGAGACGTTGCTGTTTCAGCTGACTGGCTCAGTGGAATACATGTGTACATCATCCAAGCTGGGATTGTCCAGAACGAGGGGCAAGTTAGGGAGATCTTCTCTCCTGATGTCACCCATGTCTTAGTGGATGAGTCCATGGACTGTGATCGTGCATTGCGCATATTGAAGATTGAGAAACTCCCTCCTATAGTGCAGCTGATCAAATTATCTTGGTTGAGTCTGTGCATCGATTGAAAAGAAACTTGTGAACACATTTTCTTTATGGATTATATTTTTACGACACAATAAAGGGGTAATGGTGACCAAAAAAAAAACTTGAATTCAGACCTGAAGGGACTAGTGAATGACAAATCTGAGCACAGAGATGCACCTGATTTAAGAATAAAGAAAGTGTGGACAAAAGAGATGCTACAGTGACAGGGGAGAATGCAGTGCTTCAAGAGTCTGTAAATAAGAGCATCTTCAAGTGACAGGCAGACTGCTTTCTTGTTAAGCTTTTATCTAGTTCAGTATGTGAAAACTTAAAGCAAGACATACACCATAGATTTATTTTTGATAGACTCACAGGTATGTATTTGACAACAATTCCCTAAATACTATCCTAGTATATTCAGCATAGGCAACATAGTTTTCCATTTAGATTTCAATTCTTAAGTGTTTAGTACTGTATAAAGACCACATGTTCCGTCTTGCTTTGTCCAAATTTGACAAAGTGCCCTCAACCAATTACTTAGCAATGGTTAAAAACACTGTTATTGAGACCCCAAGCTGACATGAATAAGTTTGATATTAGGAACCAAGGTTTGTCATGTGTGAGCCTTTACTGGCTAGCAAGGTGGGGGGAGACCTTACCAGATATATTTCTTGGGAACTTGCTCAAATAAAAAATAAAATATATATTAATTCATGGAGAATTATCAATGAGAACTGAAAACCATTCTTATTTATTTTGTTTAACCATAAAAGACATCAGTAGGTGACGGAAGCGATGGGGAAGATGGAGGGGTCACACAGGGTGACTTGGAAGCACTACTCACGGTGCTTTCCGAAAGCCGGGGACTCCAGTACAACAACACCACCTGCTGGTGAGAACTGGGTCTGCACTCAGTCCTCGGAAGCCAAGAAGGAGAATCACAACAAGCACATCACTGAGAAGCTGGAGGTTCTGGCAAAAGTTTATACCCACCAGGGGGACAAGTGGAGGGCACTGGGCTACTCCAAAGCTATAAATGCCCTCCAGAACTACCATAAAACTGTGTCTTCATTTGAGGTAAATTCACAAGGAACGAAACAAAAGTGGGTTCAGAAGTTGAGTTTCAGTTTTTAATTGAGATTAACCTGGTACTTTGATATATATATATATAATTTCATGCTTTTATACCAGCTATCCCATAGAGCATGCTTACTTTTTTTTTTTTTAAAGCTGAACGTCAATGTGGAGTTTCTTTTAGGGGGACTGCGATCAATTACTATTTTCTTCTTTACTCTCTGATCTTTATTGTTGGTGGAGCAGGTGGGTCCTCTTTCATGTGTCTGTGCATCAGAAGAGGATTTCAGAGCCTGTGCTGTCAATCCAGCTCTTGTTTAGAGAACTGTATTTATAATAAAAAATAAAAAAGGGAAAATCTGACTGATGGGTCCCACCGTGCAACCTCGCCTTCTTGCAGTAACCATAGTAGCAGCAGCCACCCCAAGCCTGTCAATCATCCATGGCTCTTGGACCTGAAGAATACATCTCGGTGCTGGGGCCCTACAGTCCCTCTCCCTTTGGCATTCATCCTCCATTTATAAAACCCACACAAAAACAGGTTCTGGAATTGCGTCCCACTTTGCAAGTCAATCAGGAGAATCCTGATTGTCACTTTGAGAGTTGGGGCATAATCCTATTGTTTTTGTTATGGGATTACTTGTCCCAGATCCCTCTTTCCCCTTTGGGGCTGTAAAGGAGAATAGAGGGATTAAAGGGATTAGCCTGTGTCCCTCTAACTTGTCACACCAAGTTCTAAGGAACTATTGACTTCTCTGTCATGAATGAGAGGGGCACCTAAATAAGAAAATAAATCCATTAGAAAAAATATAAAGGAACATTGTGATCTGTTTGCTGATTCTGTTAACATTTTTTTAAAGAGGAATTTAGGTTCAGAAATGAGGCCCCCTTTCAAAGCCCATGACACAATTTGGAATCTAATTTATAAACAAGTAAACATAATAAAAAATAAAAAGGTTCTTTCATGTTTGAACACCAAAACGTTTGCAACACTAATATGGAAGCCCTCCGTCGGAACACAGATTTGCGGTTGAGCATCGCTAGATTCCCACACCGCTCAGGCCTGGCAGTGGATGCTCTTATATCACCCGTGTGTGTCTTCTTAACCATTTCAGAATGTCTGAAATTCCAGATCCCCCAACATCTAACCTCCCCATCATACAAACAAACCCCAGGGCAGTGCAACTGAGAATAGAGATCAGCAAATTCAGTTTGTTAGGAGTGCTTTCATTAAGTGTTCAAGTTTGGGTTTTTTTTTATTAATAAGAACAAACAGTTTTTTTTTAATGATTGAATGATTCCAGTTAGGAACGAAAGCTGTAAATTCCCACTTGTTTTTTTTTTTTCTGTGCTTCTAACATGAGAAGTCTCCAAGACACACAAATAGAAATACAGCAATAAGGAGCATTAAAGCCACAACTATGGTATGATGAAGCTACAGTATACTGCAAAACCATGTATAAACCTGAAACATGATAAAGTGCTAATGGACAACATTATTATTAGGGTCATATGAAATATAATAATTTTTTGAAAACCTATGTTATTACTCCCCTTATTTAATGATTCGATCCCCTGTTTTGTACTCCTGAATACTCTCCTAGGTGTGGGAGATGACTTTGTCGTTGAACCCTGGCCTGTGGCTCATATCAGAGAGGGAAGGCCACGTGTGGAGACGTGGATGTTCTAATCACCTAACCAGATGGAAAATATCACAGGCATCTTTAGTAAAGTCGTGCGGGGCCTCCATCAGAGTGGTAGGTAGACCCTTTTACTACACAGCGTTCTGATTGCTTAGACTTGCCCTTGCAGATAGATATGTCTGGGACCCTATTGGTGTAAAGTTCTGCTGATCGTTTCATGATTCCATTTGATCTGGTCAGCCACGAGGACAATGGGAACCAGAAGAAGTATCTGGGAGTCTGTCGTCTCCCAGGACCTGGGCACCGGAGACTGGATATTATTGTGATGCCTTACAGCGAGTTTGCATGTGCCTTGATGTACTTCACGGGTTCGGCACATTTCAACCGGTCCATGCGGGCCTTGGCTAAAACCAAGACCATGAGCCTGTCAGAGCACTCCCTTAACAGGAACGTCCTCTGCAAGGGAAGCCTGAAGGTCACCCCGGGACTGCCCCTGCCTACACCAGCAGAAAAGGGTGTGTTCACTCATCTCGGACTGCCATACAGGGAGCCTCAGGAGAGAGACTGGTGATAGAGAATGTGGCTTTTTGGCTGCATCAAGGATTTGGGGGATATTCTGGCCCTTTCCAAACCATTGTAAAATTTTAAGAAAAACACATCACGCTAAAAAGAATTTGCACAATTTTATTTTTCCAATGTGAGGAGAAAAACAATATATTGTATTTTTTTAGTGTGCATGCATATATAAAACAGTAACATATATAAATTGTTCTGCTATATGAATGACTGTTCATACCTTGTTTTAGCTAAGAATGCATTGCCCAGAATAACAAACAGATGTTAGGCCTCTCTTGCACCCTGGAATCTGATCATGTGCAAAGTGCAAAGTGATACATGTTTGTTTGTTTGTTTTACAACAGGGAGTAGTTTATTATGTATTTGATCACCTGTACTAATAATGGATTTTGAATGTTGGGGTCTTTTTGTGTAATCATGGGGGGAAAAAACACTAATTAATGCTAAACATAAAATAAATATTTCACTTTTCATAGTGCACCACCCTCACAAAGCACTTTACAGAAGTAGGTTATGAGTCATTTATAATGGGACATTGATTTAACATCACAAGGAGGTTAAGTGACTTGCTCAGGATCACACAGTGAGTTAGTCAGTGCCAGAGATGGGATTTGAACTGGTGACCGTCTGGTTACAAGCCCTGGACTTTAACCACTGGACCACACTGCCTCCTACACTGACTTTGTATCCAGGAATAGGGTGTGATGTGGTGGGGTTCAGGCGCCACCATGTGGTCCAAAGAATTACAGCAGTTGAATGATGATTGACTTAAAAATAAATACAATGCGTTTTTTTTTTTTTTAAAGTGGACTCTCATTACTCCAAAGTATTAAACATTGCCTGCGCCATAATGAAAATGGATTGTCTAATATTTGTTTCAAAACCTAATGAAAATGTAAATTTAAAAAAAAAATAATAAAATGAAACCTAAACTTTCACGTTGTATTTCCCGTCTTCTTTAAATGCCATCAGCTGACTTCTCAGCAAACGAGAGAGCTGATTAAATCACCGCCCTGAAGAGCCAACCCTTCCCTGACAGCGGAGTTGACGAGCCAGTGGCAGGCTCTGAGACACGAGCACCACGGAAGTTTGCCCTCGAACGGTCCAATAGTGAAAGCACGAAGGCGGTGCTTGCGGTGGCCTTGCACCAAAGGGAGCCAGTTGATAGTTAAAGCTCTATGTGAAACCTATATTGTTATTTTGAATGTATGTATGTATGTGTTTGTTTGTTGAAGAAGAAAAGGGGCACGCCGGCAAATGGATTGTCTTATTTTTAAAATGGCCTTGTTTTTGTTCCACGCTGTTCCCGTCATTCTTACAGCAGAGTCTGGTACAGGTATCGCAGAGGTAAGATTTTGTAGCTGGCGGTGTTCAGAATATATCTTCCTGAGTGTAACCCTTAGTTACCAGCCTTTTCGCATTCTCACGTATTTGTGTTTGAGGCCTATCATATTTGTTGTTCCGCATTTTTTAAATTGTTATGCTTTTTTTATTTTTTTTATACGTGTAAATGTATATTGTCATATATCCCAACTCTTTGTTGATGAAAGACGGTTTTAATCAACGTTTCTGAAGTTAAAAAATTACGCAAGAATGGGAGATTTTAGTTTAAGGGGAGGTTAAATGTGTACACTACTTTCGTGACATTTTTTGTTGCTTTATTTTTACTTTATATATGCACAAATATATATATATATATATATATATACAGTACTGTGCAAAAGTTTTAGGCAGGTGTGAAAAAATGCTATAAAGTAAGAATGCTTTCAAAAATAGACATGTTAATAGATTATATTTATCAATTAACTAAATGCAAAGTGAGTGAACAGAAGAAAAATCTAAATCAAATCCATATTTGGTTTGACCACCCTTTGCCTTCAAAACAGCATCAAGCATCAATTCTTCTAGGTACACTTGCACACAGTTTTTGAAGGAACTCGCAGGTAGGTTGGCCCAAACATCTTGGAGAACTAACCACAGTTCTTCTGTGGATTTAGGCAGCCTCAGTTGCTTCTCTCTCTTCATGTAATCCCAGACAGACTCATGATGTTGAGATCAGGGCTCTGTGGGGCCATACCATCACTTCCAGGACTCCTTGTTCTTCTTTACGCTGAAGATAGTTCTTAATGACTTTCGCTGTATGTTTGGGGTTGTTGACATGCTGCAGAATAAATTTAGCCAATCAGATGCCTCCCTGATGGTATTGCATGATGGATAAGTATCTGCCTGTACTTCTCAGCATTGAGGAGACCATTAATTCTGACCAAATCCCAACTCCATTTGCAGAAATGCAGCCCCAAACTTACAAGGAACCTCCACCATGCTTCACTGTTGCCTGCAGACACTCATTAGTGTACGCCTCCAGCCCTTCGGGCGAACAAACTGCCTTCTGCTACAGCCAAATATTTCAAATTTTGACTCATCAGTCCAGAGCACCTGCTGCCATTTTTCTGCACCCCAGTTCCTGTGTTTTTGTGCATAGTTGAGTCGCTGGCCTTGTTTCCACGCCGGAGGTATGGCTTTTTGGCCGCAAGTCTTCCATGAAGGCCACTTCTGACCAGTCTTCTCCGGACAGTAGATGGGTGTACCAGGGTCCCACTGTTTTCTGCCAGTTCTGAGCTGATGGCACTGCTGGACATCTTCCGATTATGCAAGGGAAGTAAGCATGATGTGTCTTTTCATCTGCTGCAGTAAGTTTCCTTGGCCGATCGCAAGGCCTACGGTCCTCAACGTTGCCCGCTTCTGTGTGCTTCTTCAAAAGAGCTTGGACAGCACATCTGGAAACCCCTGTCTGCCTTGAAATTTCTGCCTGGGAGAGACCTTGCTGATGCAGTATAACTACCTTGTGTCTTGTTGCTGTGCTCAGTCTTGCCATGGTGTATGACTTTTGACAGTAAACTGTCTTCAGCAACCTCACCTTGTTAGCTGAGTTTGGCTGTTCCTCACCCAGTTTTATTCCTCCTACACAGCTGTTTCTGTTTCAGTTAATGATTGTGTTTCAACCTACATATTGAATTGATGATCATTAGCACCTGTTTGGTATAATTGTTTAATCATACACCTGACTATATGCCTACAAAATCCCTGACTCTGTGCAAGTGTACCTAGAAGAATTGATGCTGTTTTGAAGGCAAAGGGTTGTCACACCAAATATGGATTTGATTTAGATTTTTCTTCTGTTCACTCACTTTGCATTTAGTTAATTGATAAATATAATCTATTAACATGTCTATTTTTGAAAGCATTCTTACTTTTACAGCATTTTTCACACCTGCCTAAAACTTTTGCAATAGTACTGTATATGTATATATATATATATATATATATATATATATATATATATATATATATATATATATATATATATATATATATATATTATATATATTAATATTATATATATTAATATTATATACTTTATATTTCTCGCCACACTTAAAGCTTCTGGATCAGTCAACAATGTTAAATACAGTATTTTATAACTTCTCTGGTAAAGGCACTATCCCAAACGTTTGTTTGCTTTACCTCGAAAACAAAACTTATTCAGAAGCCATTATTTTTGAGAGGCCCAATTAACTACTCTTGACCATGCAGGAGCTTGTTTTGACACTTGCTGGACTAAATTTTCAGTATGGTCCTGGTAAAAAAAATAAAAATAATAATTTTTAAAAAAAAAAACATATTTTGCTTCTGCAGTAAGACTAGAGCACACACCGGTGATTATTTATTTATTTTGTTTGTTTCATCTTTGCATTGTGTGATTGTGGGTTGGGGTAAGCTCGGCAGTATTTGTTTTGTGGAACTTGAAACATGTTTTGCATTGTGAATTCCTGAATCCCGTTTGCCCTGGTTGTTTGTGTAACCTAGTTACGGTAGTTACCATGTTGATGTCTTAACGCAAGACTGCTACGACAGCACAATGGGTTGATATTTGGTACTGATGTTTTGGTCTTTGGTCATCTTTGGAGGTGGAGTCGTTTTGCAGGTATTGTTTGATGCAAGCTTTCTGGTACCAAAAAGCTGTGCCAGAGACAAACATACTGTCTCTTTGTGTGGTTGACCTTTCACTGTAACTTATGTTATTTCATCCTCTTAACAGAAAATTACTCCCAATTGCCATGTGAAAACATAGAAATGTCTTTAAGATTTATGGTTCACGGATCATTCCCTTTACAAATATAGGGGGTAACGCACATGAACCATTTCTGTGCCTGGTTGTACAACACAGCCATGTGTAACCAGAAGGTCGCCGGTTCAAATCCCACCTCTGCCACTGACTGACTCGCTGTATGACCCTGAGCAAGTCACTTCACTTTCTTGTGCTCCATCCTGCAGATGAGATGTTAAATCAATGTCCTATTGTAAGTGACTCTGCATATAATGCACAGTTCACAGCCTACCTCTGTAAAGCGCTTTGTGATGGTGGTCCACTATGAAAGGCGCTATATAAAAATAAAGATGTTGTTGTTCAGTCAGTATCCAGAGCTGTTCAAAGATGCCAAAAACAATAACACTCACCCCTAAAGATCAGATCAGAGTTTGGCAAGAACTAATTTCATGCCGATGGTAACGTGCTGTTTTGTACTTAATGCAGCAAGGCTGTAGATTACACTCTTAGGTGGGCCATTGTAGAACACATGGGAAGCACTAAACATAAATTGAATGAAAGGGAATGTAAACAAACACTGAATTTGGGATTCTTTTCTGTGCACAGCATCTCACAATAATCTGGTTGGAGAATGCTGCAGTTATATTTTACAATAGCCCTCCGGATGACGAAGACGCTCTGTTGAACTAACATGTTTTTGTTTGTTTGTTTGTTTGTTTGTTTTTGTTTTTACAACAGGGAACTATTTGTAATATTTGAAGTGTGAAAAAAAAGTTTGTTTTGATTAATGGCACTGGTATGTAAACATGTGTAATGTAAATTATATGACTTTTTTTCATTGTAAATGCAATGAACGTTAATTTTTATTTTTGTATAAAATGATTCCAGGTGTAACCGGTTATTGAATAATTAATTCATTCATTCTTATTCAATGCAGTGTATTTCCTTAGGAGGGAGCAGTAGTATTAGGTGGTCAGTCGTGAGGTTGTCTTGTGAATGCCCATTTTTGTATATACAATCTGTTATTCATTTGCAATCTGAGTGAAATATCCATTACGAAAATAAATATTTATACCTGTGAACACTAGCAAGTTGGTGTTTCCTGCGTTCTAAATACCTTGGTGTTCCTGAGAGAATAATGTGTTTGTGGGTGGGGGTAAGCTCGGACCGTCTCCCCATTACACACCATAGCATTAAGTCAAAATAGTCAATGTTTTTTTTGTAATATATGATAAAATTGCTATGTGCTGTTATCGTTCACATTAGGCCTGCTTTTCAGTCACATATGTGAACGCGCAAAGGCACCTTAAACCGCAAATGTGAACGGGGTTGCAGACCTAAATATGCGGCGGCCCTGGGCCAGCACAGTAGTGTGAACGGGGTCTTAATCTCGTGACACTATTTTAAAATCTTGGTAGTGTGTACTGGTATAGATTGGATGGGCATTGAAACAAATTGATCCCCCTGTGGATTTTTATGGTATGAACATTTTAAAAGTAAAAAAAACACTACTGTAAATGTTTTATTCTGTTTTTTCTTTTTTTACATTATTTTTGCCTCGTGAGATTTATAGTGCACCCAATATGTTGATACTTGCTGTATTCCAAGTAGAGCTTCACTATGGTCTCTAAGGCCATGATTGCATTTCACTGAACTGTTAAGCAGTGTGGGAATATTGCTGCTCAGAGAAAAAAAATGCCAGTGCATTGTTGCCTTGCTGTGGTGGTGAATTGTCATTGATTTAAGCACGTCTTTGTTTTGGTTCTGCTGCCGCATGTGTGTTCTTCCATTACTGTATGATGTAGGATGAATGTTGTGTTTTGTTCATCCCCTACCAGCTCTGGGTCTGTAGGTGATACAATGATGGTATTATATTTTACAATTCTGTAACCACTACTATGAGCTCTGTATTCCCTTTAGTGTTGAAATAAATCACCTATTTCTCCTATTACTGCTTTTTCTTCTAGCACTCAGCAGTTTCTCAGGTCATCTCATTTGTCATGTATTAATAAAAAGCCTTGAAGGTAACCAGATACTGTGGACCCTTGGCACAGAAAGAATGTACCACTGTCTGGGACACCGATTTTTAAAAAAAAAAAATGCTCAAAATAAATAAACAGCTTTCGAACAGTACATGTTTGAGCTTAATTAACATTTTTGTAAATCTGACATTTTCTCTAAGCACTGTATGAAACCTCCTTGGGTGTATTGTTAAACGTTTCTCCGGAATGAAATGTATTTTACTTTGAGACATTTTTGGTTGATTTTAATCAATTTAATAAAATAATCATTGTTTTCCATTTCAGAACAAAGTAGTCTGTTATGGAGTGAACAATCAGAGCTACAGCTGTGATGCTGGCCATTGCTGTGGGGAGTCGCAGTGCTGTAACTACTACTATGAGCTCTGGTGTAAGCCATACTTTAGTTTATAACTGCAGTAGGACGCAGCTAACCTGAATGTTATCATGAAATTGAGAGATCCTGATGGGCTTCATATTGTCAAGTCCAGCTTTATATTGTTTTTCCAAGCATGAGCAACTTTCCTTGTACAGCATAACATGTTGGGGGTATGATCTAAATGTTAGAGCTAGAATAGGAACTTCAAGTACTAGTGTACACACACACAAAACAAGCTGGACAAGATTATTTACGTAAAAAGCTATATGTAAATTCTCACAAGGTTGCAGTAAACCGTGAAATAAAGCTGTTCTACTTTCAACATTACTAAATGTATTTAAATGTTCTGGCTTACACAATTAATTGGTTTTCTTGCTTTTATATTTTGTATCTGTATGCAACAGATACCTATTCTCTGTGTGTGTGCAAGAAATGCAGTACTGTAAATAGTTAAGCTGTGTTTGATTGCCAAAAATTGTAATTGTTTCAAACGTATTCTGATACTACTACTTTGTAATGAATGACTGGAGTTTTTTTTGTTTTCCTTGCTCCAGGGTTCTGGCTGGTTTGGACTATAATTATAATATTGAGCTGCTGTTGTGTTTGCCACCACCGTCGCACAAAGCACCGGCTGCAGCAGCAACAGCGGCAGCACGAAATAAATCTGATTGCCTACCGGGAAGCTCACAACTATACCTCCCTGCCATTCTACTTCAGTAAGTATTACAGTCTCATCTCAGGGCTGTCGCAAACACTTATTCCATCTTCCATGAGGTGGAAATTTCCCATATTTAGTTCCAACCCAACATTGTTCCTGAAAGTCATTACTTAACAACCAGTTAACCCAGCAGACAGGTTTTCAATCCAAAGTTTTAGTTATTAATACCAGTACTCCTCTTTAGTACCCACGTTTATTTTGCTTACAGTAGCCAGGGATTAAGTTTAAGTCTCTTGTGTCTACTCTATGGATGTACTGTGTTTGTTAGCAACTTTTATTTTGGAGATTTGTACAGTGTTAATTTTGATGCACCAAATTTTAACCAAGAAAGAACAAGAAAAAGCACACTGTAAAATGTAATTATATTTCATATGTAATTGCCAGAATATAATTCACTTTTTTTGTTTTTCTTTATTTCTCAAAAAACAGTACATTTAAATACAAAAAAGTATTGATTTGGTAAATTGCTAATCACATCCCATTTCATTTGTTAGGGTTTTTGCCAAATTATCTACTGCCTGCCTATGAGGAAGTGGTAAATAGACCTCCAACCCCACCTCCACCATATAGTGCCTTTCAGTCGGGCCCTCCAGCCAGCAGCAGCCCCTCGAGCCCAGAGCAAGCAGACAGAAACCCACAGGCGGCACAAGTGAACACCCCACCAGCAGCCAACGATGCTGTCTCCCAACACCCCAGCACCCTCGAACCTGAGCCACCCACAGCCTACATCCAGAGAGAAGTCACAAAGCCTCATGTTGCTATCGAGCAGGACAGCCTGGACGCCTGCGCAGAGGAACTGGCTGATCCAGCATCCTCTCCAGATAAGGAGGGGGACTGTCGGAAAGATCTGCTGAAAGACTTGAGCGCTGAAACCTTCTCAGACGACAAAGACAAGACCCCAGGAAGGCACCGGCGCTTCACCGGAGATTCAGGCATCGAGGTCTGCGTCTGCAGCCGGGGGAGCGAGGCAGATGATCTCAAGGAGCTGGACGGACTGCTTGATGAAGGATTGGACGGACCCATGGACTTCTGCGACGGCTGCAACACCTGTGACTCCCGGGCGTACAGGGATGAGGAACAGGGACTGGCTGTCCTAGAGAGACACCAGGACCATGGGGAGCCTTCACTGTCTCGGCATCCGGCCTGCCTATTGCTGCACACTATAAATGAGCAGGAATCCCCAAACAGTTAGTGTGCCAGCAGTGACCCACAAAGTTGAGCACAGGTTTGGTGCATAGAAAAAAGAGTTGAACAGAAACAGACTTTTTTTGTGATGGTAGTGGTTGAGGGCTCACATTAAGTCTGTGGCTGTTATTTCTCAGTAAGACCCAGCAAAGCCTTTAGTAAAGTGAGTGCTGCTCTGCTTTCAGAGGACACCACTTTTTTTACTTTACAAAAAGAAACCTTGCCTTGATGGCTCACAGGAGTATATGCTACACAAGTCGAGGCAGTTTGCATATTTAGAATGCAAACTATTTCACCTTTGTTACAAGGAATTTGTGGCCTGTTCCAGGTAAGCAGACTGGCAACTGTATGCATTGAAGTGCTTTGCTGAAAAAATGAAACCGGAAGATTGTCTCCTGATTGCTAATTTAATTAGGATTACAATCAAGGAGTAATATTGGGAAACAGATGGTGTCTTTTTTTTTACTTTGTTTTTAAAAATACATCATTTGGTTTGTTTTCTGTGGTGGAAAAGAGACATAGACCATAATCTCCTCTTGGATAACAATGGCAATGAACCGCTTCAACAGAGATCTCTTCAGAAGGTGTATTCTTGCATACAGGTAATGGATAATGGTGGGATTTCCCTTGTCCCTCTGTGCCAGGTGTACAACACACATGATGCCCAGATTTGTTGTGTTTGTGTGTGTGGGTAGTATTTTAATTTTAAGTGATCTTATTATTTTAAGAGCCAAAAAGCAACAGGTTGCTGCTTTTGTAAGTGTGTGTGTGTACATGCATCATACGATCACTTCAGTTATACAAGGAAATTATCCTTTCAGTTCTGATCTGGGACAGTTACTACTTACTGTGTTTGGATCCTTCTATTCAAATATCAAAGATTTATAAATGACTGTTCTGTTTGGAGCAAGTCCTCGTAGAGTGTTAGGAGATATATATAAAGATTTTTCTAGCAAATTAGATTTTTTTTTGTGTACTGTAAGCTTTAAATTAAGCATTTAAAATGTGCTGGCTGGATTTTTGGATTTTCTTCACTAGGCTATGAGTAAAGTCACATCCTTTTCATCTTGGCTATAGCTGAGTGCTGAAATGAAAACAATACCTTACAACAACAAACAATCCATGAAATTGTAACTTCACTTGCAATAAAAAAAGTAATCTGCAACCCTGCTGTACCACACAGGGTACTATATCATAAAGTAGCTGTTGGAGCTTTACACATTGAAATCTGTTCTGTTTCAGTTTTTACATGGTATATACAGTATGTGACTTGTTATCTGACACAAACAGCAATGTTACCTGTTGGGTTTGACTCCCGTCTGCTTGTTTGAAGTAATTACTAATATTCCGCCTAGGAAATGCTGAGGGCTTATGTAGGTTTACAAAGCTGGTAGATAAAAAATAAAGCTGGGGGAATAATAATTGGATACACATCCATGAATAACCGAGTATAAAAGCCAAGTGTAGGGAGGGAAGTGGGAGAAGGATCATAGTAAAAATGTCCTCAAATTGATTTTTAATCAAATTTCATTGGTTCAATTTAAAGGAGAGTAAAAACTTTGCACATCTCAATAGGCTTCTCTGTACGTTTCAGATGGGAGGCCTCCTGAAGTTATTTAAGATTACTTAGAGCTTTGTTCCAGCAAAGGCATGCTAGAGAGAGAGGCAAACTTGCAAACAATTGAAAAACAAAAGTTAATGGACAATATCAAGTAACCATTGCTTGAGAAATTCAGTGCCATTATCTTCTGTCCCTTAACTGTACATTATACAATTGACCTAGATATCTGTTACAGGTATAAACGTGCATTTAATGGAAAAGGATACTAGTTTTTGACTTACCCTAGGCGGTGTCTGTCTCTTGTGTTGTAATCATAAATACAAGCCATTGTTTTGCCTTTTAAGTCAACAGAATGGCCTGCTGGCTGTTTGCACACCTTATTTTCAAGGGCCTTTACTTGACAAAAGATGGCCTTAGATTTATTAATGCTGCATAATTGCTGAAGAAAAGAGTTTTTATACATAAATGCAAAAGTCAATTATTTTTTTGTTAAATGAAATATACCAGTTACACTATTTTTTGAAGAAAAATAATTATTCAGTTCATATTCCTTCTTTATAAAAGCTTCATGTGTTAAAGGCCACTTTAAGACTTGTGTACAGGTGGAAAATACATATCAGTTTTGTGTTGGATGTATCACTTTTTGTGTGTGTGTGTGGTGTGGAGATCAAAGCACAACTGCATGATGGCGTCCCATATCTTAATAAAGCAACGCTGATCCGAGCTGCCAGATGGTGTTTTTGCAAATTCAATTGTAATTCCTTGTTTTAAAGAAAGAAACTAACAAAAACAGCACACAGTTAAATAAAAAGAATGCAAAATGGAATTTGAATCTACTTGCTCATTACAGAATTTAGAACATAGTTTTTTTTTTTTTTTTTTTTGGGGGCAAATACAAATGAAAGAGTTGGACTGGAAGGGCCAGCTTTGCCCATCCCTGGAGTAGACATTCACTTGTAAAATAATGTCAAAGTGGAGAGGGGGTCTAATAAATAAAAAGCTGGGTGACACAATGCAGCTTTACCCAGAATAGAGAAATGCGAAGATTACTTGGCATTACAGTTGGAGAATGTGAGAAGAATTGAAATAACTCATTGTTTAGAAAAACATGAGCCTATATGTTTTCTTTTAGTTTGTTTTTGATTATTAAGAAAACACACTTCCGCTTTGTAGACTACACTGTTTTCCTATGTTCGGATAATGTAGAGCAGTTAAGGTAGTTTATAATTATGCAAAGAAAAAAAAAAAGATTAGCGTGTGCAGTATCTTATCTCTGATTTATATTGACAATGGCAAAGTGTTAAATCTGCTGTAATGGAAAATGCATGATTCCCCTATTTTCAATTTTGGAAGGTGCATAGTGGCATTTGGAAGTACTGAACATGTGTAAAGTGTGTTTGGATATATACAAAAAAAAGAGATCTTCAGAGTTATAAATACTTGTTAATGAAGTGTTGCTGAGGTTCTTGCACTATGTTATTACAAGTTATGTACAAAGGGCTTGTACTGTCTACAGAATATCACTGAATAACAGACAATACAATATTTCTTTACCAGTGAAGGCTTTTAACGAAATGTATTGTTTCATTCTTGAATAGATGCCCTTTTTAATGTATTGTTTAAGTTCAAAGAAGCCACTGGGGCCGATGCATCTAAAGGAGATGGATTAAAAAAATAAATAAATACTACAACCCCCTTTTTGAATGTGTACCTTTTTATGGCCTTTGAAAAACTGTCTCTTCTTTTAATTGCTGGTATCTCATAAACTCTTTTTGATCCTGAGTGTGTTTTCAGTGTTCTTTGACCTGTGACCTATTGTGGCCGTCATATTTTGGTCATTTGTCTCCACTGTATTCAATAATTGGCAGGGTTATGTAAACCTTGCATGCTAAATGTTGTAAAAAAAAAAAAAAAAAAAGGCCTAATATTTTCTTAATATATCTATTGAGACATGAGAGTGGAAATTACCAGACACAACTAACTATTTCAGTTCACAGTAATCAGGCTTTATTATCACCATACAGGTAAATTTATACAGAGAAATTCACTACTTCTACAGTTTATGAATGAGCTATGATACAGAGTAATATAAAGTAACATACTTATCTATTAACCCTGGACAATTGGTGGTGTTAGCTCTCTCCTGCCTTTTCCAACTGTACTGATTTTAACATTGCAACACTACATAAAGCCTATCTACTCCTCACCCACAGCTCAAACATTCCTTGAACATCAGCCCCTCCTTATCTGCAACACCTCACTTAACAAAGAACATATGTCACCTCCCCCAACAGTTCTGAGAACAGAGATTGAAATAAGACTCCTATTGCATAGCACTTTCACCCATTCCTAGCAATCATTATATGTATTGAACCAATTCAGTTAACAAGAAACAGTTAGTCAATTAAATACCAGATCTGGCAGTAGTCGTGTTTTTGCGTCTTGGATGTGGCAACACTGATTTGGAGCCTAATTTTTCCAGTTTCCAAATATGCTGAGCAGTTTTGTCCTGTAGGTGTCATTGCGGGTCAATATACCGTAGTACACTGTATGTCAATCTAAAAACGTTTTAGTTTCATCAAAAACCACTGACGGACAGACGACTGGCTGTAACAGGACAAATATTTATTAAAACGGTGTATTTCTTGTAGTAGTCAGTGTGTGTTATCTGCTTTGCCGGTGGGCTTGGATGATTGTACGGCAGAGTATTGAACTGAGCGATTTTTAATGCTTCAGTTCCCCGTTTTGTCCCATTGGCGGCACCGTAGCCTCCGCTTCCCTTGTCAGTATGGCTTCCCCAGAACCGCAGCCCAGATTTGGAGTGTCTGTGAAGGGATTTTTGTCCGAGAAAGTGAGCGCCTGCAGCGGCGATGTGATTGCGCTCACACGACAGGTGCTGAAAAGCTCCCGCAGCCAAGAGGTGATTGTTTCTGTCTCGCTTCTGTATAATGTTGGTGTGGCAGCTTATCCCAAATATTGCGTTCTGCAGTGTTAAAAAAGCAGACTACAAGAATACTGTGTGATACGTGCTAATAATATCGCACAGTTTACTGGGTGCACTGTATGGGGAGGCTTTAAGTAAAAGTACAGATTAGCTAGGGCTGGTTTTTTTTTGGCGGGGGGTTGTCACGTGATGTCCCTTAACGATTGAGCCGCCAACACAATTGGCTAAATTGGTCAAATTTTTTTTTATATATATATATATATATATATATATATATATATATATATATATATATATATATATATATATATATATATATATATATCAGATATGTTTAAGTTGGATGAAAACTGTTCACAAAAGACGGTTGGATTTTTTGATAGTTAAAATAAGAAATTACGTTTGCCCACCCTATACTGTGTAAGTGGATAACTACCAAAAGCCTGGACTCTGGGTGCCTTCACAGAGATCATTCTGCGCAGGTTCTGTGTAGAATCTGACCAGTTTAACTTCTCACTATCTCGTCTCACTCGCACGCTTCCCAGCCCACCCACATCACGTGATCTGTGCGTCCCACGTGACCACTACGGGCTAAATAGAATACACTTACCTGGAGCCGCTTCGTTCTGCATTAAACTCTTGTCCTGGAAAGGCGTTGATTGTGAAACAAGATCACTTTTGTTTTATTCTCCCGTAACTTGAATAAGTGACTCTCTTTCACTGATAGTGTGAAAAGGCCGCTCTTATTTCTAATTCAAACCGAACACTAACGCCAGTTCGGTGAAATTGCGTCTCTCGGATTTAAAATCTTCATAAAATTAATAATTCGATTTTAATTAAAAATAAGGAGACGCTTTTTTTTACATTAATACATGAGACAGAATCATAGTTTCAATCAAGTTACGGGAGAAAAAAACTAAAGTGAACTTGTTTCACAATCAACACTTGTTCAACAGTTTAATTGAACGGAGTCGTCTAAAAAAAAAAAAAAAAAAAAAGGTTATCACGTGATCAGAAATAAAAACCGAAGAGCCCGAAGTGTAGGTTACTGCCAGTTATTGATCTTTTGATAATCAGTGGAATCTCACAGTTCTTTGTTAGTCAGTACTGGATTAGTGTTAATGTTTCACCACACAGAGCCTGTGTTGTTCAGTTAATCATTCTAGTATTAACCCCCCTCTCTCTCTCTCTCTCTCTCTCTCTCTCTCTCTCTCTCTCTCTCTCTCTCTCTCTCTCTCTCTCTCTCTCGGTTTGTGTGTTCCAGCTTCTTGGGCAGGCAGCCCGGAATATGGTTATGCAAGAGGATGCTATACTACACTCTGAAGATGTAAGCGATTGATAATCAAAGCGGTTTGCAGTCTTTCCAGTCCGCAACCCTTGTAACTCACTTTTATAACACGAACGTGCACCTTTAGCAATTCCCTAGAAACGCAGACTTCAAATCTGTTTCTGTAAAAGCCCCCAGTGTTCATAGGATGATGTTTATTAGAATCCCATTTATTTATCTTTGTTCTTTTTACAGAGTCTAAGAAAAATGGCAATTATAACAACCCATTTACAGTACCAGTGAGTATATGTGTTTTTTGCAACCTATGTAGAAACCTTTTTACTTTGTCAATAAAATTAACTGTCAGAACTTTTTGTGGTTCCTGTATGCGATTGTGAAGTCTACTCCTGAAACCTCTGACACAGTTCACTTCATGATTATTTTACTTTGTTAATTACCACAGAAACCTCGTGAATTTGTTCACAGTTCTTACAGAAACTCTGTGTTTTTAATAATAATATATTATGTACTTTTTTGTTCACCTGGATTTATGTTTTCATTTTTTTTGTTTGTTTGTTTTTTGTTTCTCTCACAGACAAGAAGCCATTCAGAAAAAGTAAGTTTAAACATCTGTCTTGTATATGGTTTGGAAAAGTAAATATTTCTATATAATGCAGTCATAATTTAACAATAATATCAAGACCAATCAACAAAGCCTTATTTGCCAATATGTTTAAAATGTGCAACAGCAGATTGTGATAGTAAAACTGCATTTTCTTTTTTTAGGCTTTCTGACAAATTATTACTTTTTTTCTTTCGCTTCAACTGTTTTTAAAAAAGTCCTGCTTACAAGCTCCCTATCTCTCGCAAACTAAGCACACAGACACACACACACTCACACCTACAAAAGCTTGTTCTCCTGTTTGTGAGCTCATACAGCACTGATTTGATAAAGGCCCATCATGAGTGCCTCTGTTTCTTTCCCTCTTTCCTAGTAGAGGAATATTGAAAATCAAGTTATTATTATTTTATTATGTTGAATATCTAAACTATTTTTTTTGCAGCGTTGAACACTCAAAAAACCTTCAGGACCAGTTGAAGCACTCGCTGAAATAAGCTTTGTTGTGATGTGGAGAGGCACAGCCCAAGCAGAACAAGGTGATGGTGGCGAATCACAGATGAGCAGTTTGCTCTGCCTCTTCCTGTTCTTCCACATGCATGTTCCAGGTTTCTTTGTTCCAACCATGCAGGATTCGATTTTCATCCAGAACTAAACACACTCAAGAATTCCAAGGTAGAACAATAAAACTGAAAGTGCCCTGCAGCTCGCTAATGCCTTCATCAGTGACATTGTTTGGATGTGCTCGCTCCTGTACAGGAGAAGTATCATTTTGATTGGAGCAGGACTGATTAGTGGCTGTCTGGTGCATGGACAGGTAACTTGTTATGCAGTCGTCGCCAGTTAACCCCCGTTTTTTGTACATATTGTTTTAAGCTGTTTGAGTGAAATGTTTCACTCACTTAATAAAATCATTCTTAAATGAAACACTGTTTTTTCTTTCCATACCTCTTTATTGCCATTGCAGCTGCACACGTATCCAGCTATCGAATTACTGTAGCCAGTTTATAGCAAGCCTTACAGGAAGACCTGTGAAGGAGAAGTTGTTGCAAGCAGGAATAATCTTGTGTTTGGTTTCTGTACATTCTGCTTGTGAAACAACCATGTGAGGCGAGATGATAAAAAACAATGCTGCCTTTGCTTCTCCAACAGCTCATAAAACATATTTTAGATGCGTATTTCATATTTCAGCAGTATTTATATAGCTACCATATGTAGTTGATACTTTCTGGGGCTTCTGCATGATACCTCTGTCAAAGTCCCTCACATAACCTCACAACCTCAAAAACAATCTGAGATGGCTGCCATGTTAAGGTCATGTGATTTTTATTTTTTTCTTCTGCCTCCTAGATGGAACCCCTTTGAGATACTGTTTGGTATTTGCTACTTAGCTGTATTCTGGGATTGTAAAAACAAAACAAAAAATAAATAAAACAGTTCACTACTGCATTGTTTTGACCTCTGGCCATATTAATGAAATGCACGTTTTCAACTTTGCAACAACTATGCATATCCATTTTACAAACCATTCTATCAGACATGCACTGCCGCTGGCGAGGCTGTATTTTTGTCCACAGAACACCCTATTCTAGTTGTTTCTGCTGCATTCATTTTAGGTATCTAATGACGACTAGAATGTGCCATCCTGCAGTAAGCTTTGTTATCAAAAGCAGATTATATGTTCAAACAGAGTTTGCACTTTGTATTTCATGAACTGCATGTTTGCAAAGCATTGTGGGTATGTGTTTGCCTGTAGCTGTATTGCTGCTGGGAGAGGTCACGTTGTCGTCGAGAAAGAAGCAGAATGTCGGAGTGTTGTGCAAAGAGCAGGTAAACTACAAACACTGGGTTAGAAGAAAACACACCATTTGTTTAATAGTTTCTTGTCATTTCTATTTTAAACGCCGTTAGTCTTGCAAGGGCATGTACAGTACAAGGTATAAGGTACAAGATCAGCACGTTTCTGTTTGTGCACGTCGGGCACTGTACTGTGTTGTGCATAAGCGATTTCTTTATACTGTAGCGAAGTCCGTCTGTTACAAAATGTATATTGCAGGAAATCTCTGTATTTTGTGGTGTTGTTTGTAAAGTACGAGGCTATTTAAAGATCGATTCGGTTGCCCGTTAACAAGTACACTGCAATGTAAAGATTAATCCTGAATTCCCATACAGCGATTCTGTGCCAGCGTGTGGCTCCGAAGCAAAGCTCATTCACAGTGATGTAAAGGTAATGTTCCTTATTTTTTATTATTATACAAGAAATCCATGCTACTTTAAATACAGAGAAATGCATAATACATGATATACATGTATATCATATAGCAGTGTGGAGTAGTGGTTAGGGCTCTGGACTCTGGACCGGAGGGTTGTGGGTTCAATCCCAGGTGGGGGACACTGCTGCTGTACCCTTGAGCAAGGTACTTTACCTAGATTGCTCCAATAAAAACCTAACTATAAATGGGTGTATGTAAAAATAATGTGATATCTTGTAACAATTGTAACTCGCCCTGGATAAGGGCGTCTGCTAAGAAATTAATAATAATAATAATATACAGTAAAAAAAGCATAATACATTAAATGCAGTGGAAAGTGCATAATACATGATAGTAGCATGAAATAGACATGAAGTGCCACAAATTTCATAATAAGGGCATTGCCTCTGTAATTAAACATCTCTAAGAACATCCCCACCTGACCATTGCCATATTCAAGCTGCCTGTTTTGTTAAATTGCAGTGATTTAGGTTATTAAGAATCTGGACATACACAAGAAATGTTAATAATGAACACAGGAAGCTAAAAGGGCAACGTGACTAATAGACATGCCACTACACTAAAATGAGTTTGGTAGAAATCTGAGGTGGCCTGGGGAGAATGGGTTGATTTGCTTTCTAGTAGCCCCTATACTAATTTCAGGCATTTACATTATATTCAGTTACAAGTTCCTTGCTGTCAGTGAGTTTGCTGTCTTATCGCACACTGTGTGTGTCAGCGGCTTCTCTTTGTAGGTTGCTAATATAGAGGAATGAAAATCTGGAATCTTGGATTGTGAACTTGAGTTGTCTCTCTCATAGGATTACTATGGAAAGAAACTGCAGAAAAATGAGGATCTTAAGACAGATGTTTGCACGTCCTCAGCCAAACCCAAACCAGCATTCATTCGGAAAGCCTTGAAAGATGTCCACCCAGAAGTCACCTCCAGGTGTTTGGAAAAAAATAATACAGATGATTATTATATTTTACAAATAAAACCATTGATGGTGGTTGAGGCTGCAAAAGTGGCATACCATCAAAACATGGTTGAATTGTTTTTCTGTATTGACTAAAGTTTGTTAACCCTTTAATTTCAATACAATTCAATATATTTGCCTTATGATATACAATATATCTAAAAAGGAAAAAAAAAAATAAGAAAAAAGCACTCGTCTTTTCAATGGTCTACAATTGTCTTTAAATATGCTCCCATCTTGGTGTAGCCTCCCTTGCCTTGATGACTATTATGTAGGTATATGGGCTTAAGGGTATATGGCGTTTCATTGATCAGTTCAGGATTCCATAAGCAAATCAGATTCTTCTGAATCATCTTACAATTATATAACAGAAAAATAATATGCAATATTTTGTTTGTTGGAATACTTGGATCAATCGATTAAAACAATAACAGTGAATGAGAACAAAATGTGCTTGCAGCTTCTCATGGTCGTTCAATGCTGTGTCTCTAAGAGTAGTTTAAGCAATGTGTCTCATCCAGGTATTATGGGTGCGGGCTGGTGGTCCCCGAGTCTCTGGAGAACTGCCACATCCTGGATCTGGGCTGTGGGAGCGGGCAGGACTGCTATATGCTGAGCCAGCTGGTCGGGGAAAAGGGCCACGTCACAGGAATCGACATGACTGAGGAGCAGGTACTGACAGAGGGGCATTAAACCCCCAGTTCAGATCCCTGATTTAAATCTGTGACAAACCATTAATCAAAGTAAGCACAAAAATCGATGTGTTATTTCTGAAAAGGTTGTATATTTTTTGCAAATCAGTACCAGCCACCCCCATTAGCAATCCTCTTTGCAGGGTCCCTTTTTCGCAGTCTGTGACGCTTTCTATTCTGCGCATTTGGAGCGCAGAGTCTCATTGCAGCACAAATTATTTGACTTGGGTGACCATTTCTATAATGCCCCCAAAAACAAATACAGAGGTGCGTCTCACAGCAGAGATTCATTCAGATTCCATTTTAACTGAAGCCTGGACCAGTGACGAAATGAATCTTCAAGGCTTGAGTCTGGGAAAAAAAACCCTCTTGTAAGGTAAAGTTGACATGTTTGCTAACCATAAGTCTCTGTATTAATTTTGTCACTTTGCAGCTTGCAGTGGCGAGGAAGCACATTGATTACCACACCGAGAAGTTTGGCTTTAAGAAACCGAATGTGGATTTTGTTCAGGGATTGATGGAGTTGCTGGGAGAGGCAGGACTGAAGGACAGCAGCTATGACATCATCATGTGGGTGAAGGGGTTTTCATTTCTGTTCCGATTTCTGCATTGTCTCCCTCTGTAACTGCAGTGTAATCAGACTGGTTGTTGGCAGCATTCAGCTCTGACAAATATTCTTCACAAGTTCTGCTCTTCAGCTCGTAGCTGAAGCCTTCAAGCAGGCAGACAAAGTACATGTGTGTTAATCAGGTACTCCTTATAAAAGTTTACCACAGTAAATTTGCATGGTCATTTATCAGTATTCCTGTGCTTTTCCCATGGTTATTATGCATTTACCACAGTTTACCTTAGTTTGCCATGTTTTGGCCTTTTTTTTAATGTGCCTTACTATAACTCTCCATGCTTTACCATGTTTTCATTACACTTTGAAATTTCTTCCAATAAATGACAGAACTTTGTATTTGAAGATTGCACAATTTTAGTACTCTTGAAAGACTATCTCCACTTTATTATGCAACTAGTGACTAGTATAGATTTTTTTTGTGAATCTTTTTACGTGGCTGATTATGTAATGTGTTTGATTTCATTGCAGCTCAAACTGTGTGGTTAACCTGTCTCCAGATAAGGCAGCTGTACTGAGAGAAGCTTACCGTGTGCTGAAGGTACAGTGACCACACCAGAACTTTTCTGCTGATATTCATCAATAGCCAAACTGTTGAGTGCCAGCAGTTGTCTTCAAAGGGACAATGCTGTGTGTATGTGTGTTCTTGCTTGTGTCATGCTTTCATTAATGGGAATTGAAAAGGTTTTTTTTAATTTTTTTCTCTCACTTTCCAGGACGGTGGAGAGATGTATTTCAGTGATATCTACAGCAACCAAGCTCTGACTAAGGAGATTAGGGAACACAAAGTATTATGGGGTGCGTGCGATGAAAATGATCAGGCAGCTCTATCATTTTTAAAACGTTAAACTGAAACGTTAGCTGCATTAACAATGCCACAATTTTCACACAGTAGATGCCCAACTCCTGGGGAAAAAAGAATAACCTGTTAGTAAATATTAAGAGCTCCAAATCTGTCCTCAACTGAAAACATCCTTCTCTGTTACCAGGGGAGTGTCTGGGCGGGGCCCTCTGGTGGGAGGATCTTGTTCGATTGGCTCAAGAGGTGGGCTTCTCCCCCCCACGACTGGTCACTGCCAGCCATGTCACCATTAGCAACAAGGAACTCGGGAGCATTGTGGGTGAGTGGAAGAGAGAGTCGGATGCTATGCACCTACATGTGATCATCACACACACAGAAATACTACTACAGACCTGCTTAACATCTCTCCTGAAAACATAAAAGTCATTCTGTACCTGGCATTGACTGCATGGCATAGTATTATAAAAGTGTGTTGTAACCCTGCAAGCTAACTATACCTTGATTGCGGTTTGACTTCATAGGAGCTGTATTATAACAGCAGTTTATCATAAACTACGTTTATCTTTAGTGTTGTGAAATATCCTAAATTAACCTAAAAAAAACTGATAACCCAAATGATTCCCAGAACAATAAACAGGGAGCAGTAAAACAGTTATAAAAGCTGACGGGACGTAATAACAGCTGTAATACAGTTATAAAAGCTGACGGGATGTAATAACAACAGTAATACAGTTATAAAAGCTGACAAGACGTAATAACAGCAGTAATACAGTTATAAAAGCTGACGGGAGGTAATAACAGCAATAATACAGTTATAAAAGCTGACGGGAGGTAATAACATCAGGAATACAGTTATAAAAGCTGACGGGATGTAATAACAGCAGTAATACAATTATAAAAGTTGACAGGGCATAATGATTTTAGTTACCACTCCTTTAAGCATGAACACCTAAATCATAACCTGCTACTGTTCATCCTGATAATATCTAGGTCTGCTGAGAAACTTCTGATTCTGTGTTCCAGGTTATCACGCTTGACTTTGGCAGAGTGATAAATAACAAGGGTTAAATTGCACAAGCCAAGAAATTGAGATACCCCTAGCCCAAGTGAAGAAACAAGTCATCATGGCAGGAGAAGGTGGCAAGAAGTAACATAATCAATGACAAAAGTAGACAAATAATTCAAACAGGACAAACACACATAAAACAACCTTAAAAACAGTAATACATGTTCATGAGAACATTTCATTGTTCCAAATCTCACCTCTTCCTGGACAATGGTTCTTGAGATATCTATCCCTGAAATCTGTTGGCTGGAGCAATTATAGAAAAGTGTTGTAACCTTTAAGCTATTTGTCCTATAAAGTTTATAAAAGCTCAAATGAAGGCTTCACTTCCATGTATGGTCTTCACAAATATCAATGCAAGCATTCTTTCTATATATTGTACATTAAAAATATGTCTAATTTTCATACCCTCGAATTCCCCAGGAGAGAACTAAACTAAGCAGGGCTGATTGAATGGGAATCTGTGCCAAATAAGCTTTTCCCATGTTCTCCACATACTGTAACAGAGTGTAGAAATGTACACCCCCCCTTGATACATTGAGCATGTAGCCATTGTGAAGGTATTCTCCTATAGGCTCCAAGCAGGCTTGGAATGTTGGTTTTATGTGGAAATTGCCCTTAAGATTTTACGAGCAATTTGGCCAAATTCAGTGTTTCCAGAAAGATACACCGTTCATATCATTGCTACACAACTGGCCAATGGTTAAAACCAAGGCTAGAATTGCTACAAGAGCCATGTGTCGCCAGCAGACAGTTTAACAGATTTAATTTTTTTTAATCATTCCAATTCTGTCTCATCACAACAGGTGACTATAAATTTGTTTCTGCAACGTACCGCCTCTTTAAAATCCCAAAGAGCTGTCCCAAGGAGAGGTCCCAGGTCATTTACAAAGGCTCCATCACCAACTGGGAAAAGTTTTTGGAGTTTGATGCTAACTACACTTTTAAGGTGAGTGTCTAAGTAATTCCCAGATACCTTTACAAAAGAAGTCCTGTCTTAGACTGTCTGCTTATCATTATACGAGGTGGTCTATTTTCATGTTCTTGATTAATGGTACAAATGCCCTATTTTAATGAATTCAGTATTCCTTGTGTACAGAAAGGCAGACTGATATCTCATTTGCTTTCCATAGTCAGTTCTGTTCAGCCCTTTGCTTGGATGTGGCTATGATAATACAATGAGTGTATAAAAAACCGTTAAGAACGCTGTTCACTCACCACATTTATTACGTGTATAACACGTGTGAATCGTCATTGTTTTCTTCTTCGCTTCCACAGGAAGGAGAAGCGATGGTGGTGGATGGGGATGCAGCAGCCATTCTGAGGAGTTCCAGGTTTGCAGATGACTTCATGATCCACCCTGTAGAGGGAGGCGCAGCGGCAGATGTTGGATGTTGTCCGGCGAAACCAAAGGTTTGTTTTTGGGCACACTGTCTGCCTTAAATAGGGTCCCTTGTGAACTTATTAACAGGTAACAGCTATTTCCAACCTGTTCAGTACTAGCCCAGATCGCTGGTGAGTGAAAGCCATTTGTATTTGATGGTTGATAACAAAACTTGGCCTGGGTGTGACATCTAAGTTATCTTAACTAATTTGTATAATTGTTGTCTAGATTTGTTCCATGTAGTATTTCTCCCTGATGTATTCCTCAAGGATAAGGCTGTATTGTTTTTACAGTTATCACAGATTTCACGTTTTCCTTACTCACTTATTAGCAGTTCATTACGCTCAAGCTCCTCCTCATCTTCCTCATCTTTAATGGCAATGACAGAGACCTGGCGTTTAACAGAGACCCGGCGTTTATTTACAGTATTTGCCAGCAGACCCGGCGCGTATTGGAGACAGGCGATTATTTGAGACCTGGCAATTATTTGAAGTTTTATGGTACTTAACATGGGAACACGGTCAGACCACATGCATTCCAAGCAGACGTGCATTCCACACCCCTAAAAAATGTCAGTATCATTTACCAAGGTTTTGTCTTGCACTGTTTTATTTTGGCTAGTCTGCAGAAAAGTAAATTGCATATTAATTACTGCATTTATCAACAGTGAGCATTCCCCCAATGAGACCCATTTTTATACTGTACATATCCCAAAGGCAAGGTTAAATAATATGTAATCATAAAGTTTAAATGTTTAGGAATAGACATGGAAAGGAGCATCCCTGAAAAAGCACTAATGTCATCATCAAAGATAATGATTAAGCAAGGGTTACATCATGGGGGCACCACATTCAATAAGATATGTAAAATATCCTTGCATTTTAAAAAATGTACATATGTTACTAACAATAAGTGTTCAACATGCACACATATAAGAACATAAAAAAGTTTACAAACGCCCTGCTGTTCTGTTTGTTCTGCTTGAGGGTCAGAATACAAGTGACTGTCTGAACTCTAAACAAAGCCATAAAAATGTCAGTGTGCTGTTCATACAAAATGTTTAAATCCAGACTGTGCCACACGAAGATAAGATAAGTGACATTCTTCTGTCATTAAAGATCACAAAAGGCATGTGTTGTGGCAATTGTATTGGATAAGAGATTTCAATTAAAATATTACATTTTTAAGCTTTGTCATTTTCACTGAATAAGCCGTAACATCATTGAATATTGTCGAAACTCTGATAAGGATTTTCTCGTTATGTTATTTTTTTGTTGTTTTTACCCGACAGGAAATGACTGTGAACCCATTTGAGCTGGCAAAACACCTGGAACCTGCTGATATCAAACCAGCCACAGGAGGGTGCTGTGGAACAAAAGCATCTGCATGCTCCTAAATCAAGGACCATCATGGACTAGGAATTCAAGCCAGAGAATCCTGTTCAGTTTACAATGATTGTCAATATGGCTTTTATGTTAACGGCATTTTTTATTTCAAGTTGTAGTGCCTGCACCTGAATCCGTTTTTGCACTGCTGTAAAACCTAATCATGTGGCTACTCTTGAAACCTAAACTCAAAATCACCTTAAAACCCTGAATGACAAAACAAATGCCATGTCACTCGATGCAGTGTAAGAATAATCAGTGCAGTTTTGATTATGTGATCAATCTTAAAGCTGATCTGGGAGCATTACATTGATTTGTAGTGCTTGGTTTTCTGTGTTAACAGCACGACTGTTTTTACATTTTACTGGTTTATGATACTAATAAAATGTGCGCTGAAAATTTTGATGATGGGTCATATAAGCAAGTTTCCATTGATATGCAATGTGGTTTCAGAGTCCATGCCATACAAGTTCCTTTGTACCTGACAGTTCTTTAGCAAGGAAAGCTACATGTGGGGTACAGAAAAGAATGATGAACCAGCTATTAAGTGTTATCTGTCATAGTATGAGACGATCAGTATCAAATAATTAAGTACATAACCATCAGTTTGCATTTTTTTTAAACCATGAAACTGTTATTGGCCTGTGATCTTTTGACCAGAATTGTTTTCTGTATTACCTGCTACCACCACCAGAGGTCACAAGTATAATAGTAACGGCAAAACAAAGGTCTATTAAACAAAATGCGCCAATCAACAATGTAGTTGATAACGTCTAACACACCCGTGTAAATAAATAAACTAGCACACAAACAAACGTACTTAAAATTCTAAATATTATGAGAGCACCGTAAGATCAACCTTAATATCGGAAGTACGGTGTAAGAAGCTCCCAGGTAACACATTCAAGACAGGGTTTCATGAACCCATTCCATAACCCTGCGGCGCACTCCCATTCGCTATGATACCAAACCAGGTTCAGGAAGGCTCTCGCCTTCACCTGTTGCATCTCCTAATTTCTCCTTCACAGTAAATGTCTCTGCGCCACATAACTTCAGTAATGAAGACATTGAGAAACCTTGAGTCGAGAAATGTGTGAAATAAGTTTATTTTTATTATAACACATGGTACCAGGTAATCGGTGTTCTTTATATTAAATACATGTGGTTCTTTCAACCCTGCATGTATGAGATCTACTTTGTCAATAAATGTGCAATATTATTTCGACTTATGGACTACTTTAATTAGCTACAACCCGTATGCACCCGCCCCCGCCCAACCCCTTAAATTTGACATAGTACTTTCGGAGTTATGACTGAAAAACAGTAGTTAAAATATATTGACTGCGTAACCAGGGGGTTGAATGTGTTTCTGACAGGCAGACGCATTTTCCAATGCAATAATAACAATAACAATTATGTATTGCAAATATGAGTATCAAAATAATTGTCTAAGAGCAGAATACCGTATTGAAACGTATTTTAAATGTATTCTGAATGATACGTTAGCATTTCATATGTCGCGCAATGTATGTAGGTCTACAGTAAACGCACCTGCATACTGCATGGCTTGTATAAGCAGTACTATCCTGGGACTGCAACAAGGTAAATGTCTCTTCTCTTACTAATGCTTCCGCTATCTTCAGTGCAAATGAGCACTGTCGCCGTTCAGAGAAAAAAGCAGCTCTGAAATGCAAACAGTACAAAGTACAAGACAAACTTACACAGAGTAGCGTGGCTGAAGCATTGGTCGTGTTCTAGCGCAGTTCTGCACAAATGCGTGACGTTATTAAACTCCACCCGCTGAAATCTGTGCAGACCCTGCATAGCCCAGCGCAGCTCTAAAAGGTTGCTGCGGGAGGCTGGCTGCGGCTGTGAACCAGAGACAATGCAGAGATCATGAGTGACCTGCAAATCATAATTCAAATAGCGATTAAAACTACTGCTGGGAACGACATGATATCTTTATGCAAAGAAGGGTGAACAGCCTTGTCAACGCTATAGTAAATACATGGGAACACTTTCAAATAAGTGTCTGTTTATATGTAATTCATGATGAATTGCAAACACGGAATTAAACTATTAGAATTAGATGTGTCCTGAATTCCTATTTTATCATGCTGATAAATTACTTCATACACAATTCATCATGAATTAGAGACACTTATTTTAAAGTGTTACCCACATGAATAAATGAATTAATCAATATAAAATAGTAATTCATAGTAAATTAAACATAATGTACTAATCCATGATAAGTAATGTATACTGTTACAATAAACTTAATGTTCAACAATTACATCAAACTGACTCTGTATAATCTGATAATCCAGAAACTAACTACAGGACGTTTAAAAATTAAAATGAAGTTATAATGGACTGCAAATGAATGCAATCCCCATGTGCGATGCATTGTGATAAACGAAATCGTTAAATGTAATTACGTTTCATTATGTACATCAAACAAATAGAATACGTCATTAATTATGCGCCGATAGTATAAATAGGTGATGATGCTGGTAAGTTTCTCAAAGGTTTGGAGAAGGCGTTACTAGTAGCAACGTGACATCAAACAGAGAGCAGCCACGGGCAGCAGACTCTGGGAAGGCGTTTCTCTGGCAGCCAGGAGCAGCAAGCGCAGCCAGCTCCGGGATACAAGAAAGAACACGACCATAAAATTCATCCACCTGCAGCAGCAGCATGCGGGCGTCCCACCGCCAGCTATGTCAGGACGCGCACGAAAGCAATTCGACGATTGGTCTGCGTTTCACCCTCCCCTTTCTCGGAACCACCGCCTGCGACTTCTCATTGGCTGTCCACTTGTCTCCCATCGACACAAGTCACGAGGGATGCTGTAAGCTGACTCCGCCTTTATGTAATTTTTTTTTTGTTATTTTCTCGTTGGCTGTGGTGGAAGAACATATCCCCGCCTCCTCTCGGCTCGTCTCTGGGATTGGGAGACTGGCCTGCCGCTCTGGAGATATCACGAGGATCATAAGTTCATACTGGTCTCGCGCTGCTCGGTTTTCTGTCAGAGGAGTTCGAGAGGAGTAGTGCGAGTGGACAGGTCTGATGCATGAGCCAGGGAACCGGCAGCAGCGATGAAGCCTGACGCCGATTGGCTGTGATTTTTAAAAGCCACTTCTTTTAAAAATCTGTTGCCCAATATCAACATGGCAGAGCGCTCGGCTACATTGCCCACTTCAAAGATGGCGGCCCTCAGCCGGGTCCGAGTTCTGGCTCTGGTGTTTTTCACAGTCAGCGGCTGTTTGGTGAGCTTATCCAGCGGCGAGGAAGGTGCTGAGGAGACGGTCATCATAGGGCTGAGGCTGGAAGACTCGGACGACGTTTCATATATGGACGGCGGGTCTTTGCGGGTGAGCGAGAGGACCCGGGTCAAGCTGAGGGTCTATGGGCAAAATATCAACAACGAGACGTGGTCCAAAATCGCTTTCACCGAGCATGAAAGGACCAAAGTAATTGGCAACATCTATAGCACTGCTGGAGATAACAAAACCAAAGAGGACACCTCCAGCTTTCATCCCTGCGGCATAAGGACCTCAGATATAATCATTTTGCCCAAAATAATCTTGAATAGAAGGACCTCTGGGATTGTGGAGATCGAAATCAAACCTCTGCGGAAAACAGAAAAGAGCAAAGTGTACTACCTGTGCACAGCCATGCCCACACCGACAGTGGCAGGGGCGCATGATCCCTGGAGTGAGACTACATGGGTCTACCATGATGGAGATGACACCAAAGTTGTGGTGGTGGAAGAAAGAAAATTCCTGCTGCCTTTTTGGTTGCAGGTCATATTCATCGGGCTTTTGCTCTGCCTGTCTGGTATGTTCAGTGGGTTGAACTTGGGTCTGATGGCCCTTGACCCGATGGAACTACGGATTGTCCAGAACTGTGGCACTGAAAAGGAGAAGACGTATGCTAAAAAGATTGAGCCAGTCAGGAGTCAAGGGAATTACTTGCTTTGCTCGCTTCTTCTGGGAAATGTGTTGGTCAACACCACCTTGACCATTCTCCTGGACGACATTGCTGGCTCTGGATTGATTGCTGTTGTGGTGTCTACCATTGGGATTGTAATATTCGGGGAGATTGTGCCCCAGGCCATCTGTTCCAGACACGGGTTGGCAGTAGGTGCCAATACCATATTCCTGACCAAATTCTTCATGCTGCTTACCTTCCCTGCTTCATACCCGGTCAGCAGACTTTTAGATTGCGTCTTAGGGCAGGAGATTGGCACTGTGTACAACAGAGAGAAGCTTTTGGAGATGCTCCGGGTTACAGACCCCTACAATGACCTGGTTAAGGAAGAACTCAACATCATTCAGGGAGCACTGGAGCTCAGGACTAAGACAGTGGAAGATGTGATGACGCCTTTAAGAGATTGCTTCATGATCGCTGGCGATGCCATACTGGACTTCAGTACCATGTCAGAGATTATGGAGAGTGGGTATACCCGGATCCCAGTCTTTGAAGGAGAAAGATCTAACATTGTGGACCTGCTCTTCGTGAAAGACCTGGCGTTTGTGGACCCAGACGACAGCACGCCACTGAAAACCATTACCAAATTCTACAGCCATCCCTTGCATTTTGTATTCAATGACACCAAGCTGGATACCATGCTGGAGGAGTTCAAAAAAGGTGGGACCGACCCGTTCATTATTTTATGTTTGATGTGTTTATTAACTGGGTTGAAGTAAACTGCATGGGAAGGGTTCGTTCTTGCTCTCAAGCAAGGGCAGTGATGCTCTCGCTGTATGTCAGTGCCTGCGGGCTCGGAAAGGCAAGTACCCTGCGCACTTTCACAGAGTTAACAAAATGTAAGACAAAATACAGGATTAAGCCAAATTTATTATTGTTGTTATTATTATTATTGTTATTATTATTATTTATTATTAATATTATTTTAATTATTATTATTTCATTCATTGATGGGTTGTATTTCTGTTCTCTGCAAAACTATTGCTTAAATGACATAACAACCAAAACGTTGCGTAAACCAAGATACACTAGCAGCATCTAATGTGACATGATCCGAATCAGCTTGTTACATTGCCTGCACATGCCCGACGTGTATATATATATATATATATATATATATATATATATATATATATATATATATATATATATATATATATATAAATAAACCAATTGTACTTTGTCAGAAATTGTTCCCCCATATAAAAGAATCGAATATTTACTGTTATGTAATATTAGCCCGTCGACCCGGTAATTGATTTGGGGTATTCTCCATTAATGGTACATGTTCATGCAGCAGCCGATGCGCAGGGTCCGGGTTCTTGCAAGTAAAACTAAATGATATATTTACAATATCTGATAGCATTGTAGCTTTCACTGCTGTCATATTTTATTGTGGTTTCCAGACCCCCATTCTCGGATGTTGTTGTTGTTGTCGTTGTTGTTGTTGTGTTTTGTTTTTTTTTGGGGGATATATCTAGCAGAAGGTATTTATTGGCACCTTCCCTTCATCTCAGTATTTAAGTGTTTCTATAGAATAAGTACAAAGCTCAGTAGATTCTTCAATATCACGCCTGTGGTTTACTATAAACAATCCCTGTAATAATATACCTGTACATCAGTGCATTTCAAGTAACATACTCGCTTCCAGTAGCTTCAAGTGGCCCGGGTAAGTATATTGTGTTAATATTGTCCTGGATACACCATGACTATACATAAAATCAATGCAGTTTGTCGTGTGTGTATTTATTATTGACTACAGTTGTGTGTGGTTTTTTCTTTTTTTGTAGGTAGTAAACAATAAATAATCAATTCCCTTTGATCCTTCCAAGGCCAGATAAAATCAAATCAAAAATATTGTCCATTCATAGGATGAATACATTTAGAAATGTTTACATGGCGGTACTAAGTAAATAGTATTTGAATTTAAAACCTCCATCCTGGATTATTATTGTGTTTTTTTATTACTATTTTTATATATTTATTTTGTATTTAAAATGTTGGGATATTTGCCATAATCTTGTACTGAGGAGAACACACATACAGTGTCTTGGTGATTCTGTTGCAGCTTCAGGACCCAGTTCTTGAAGTATCAGTTTGACCTTTTCATTGTATCGTTTTAACTTGACCTTCCTGATAGGTTAGTCCAAATGTCTTTGTCTGTTGATTTATATTCCAAATATTTACTTAAACAATGACAGATAGGCATCTCCTTCTTGAAAAGTTGCAAAAATGACATTGCCACTTTTGAGCGACCTATGATCTTGAAGGTTAGTTACAGAATTGTTTTTTTGTTGGTTTAGTGAAAGGAATGAACTGTCCATCCAAATTTAAAAACTAGCTTTTTGTATAGATTTTTTTGGTTGAGCACTTGGCTGTTTGGTACAATAGAAATATTTTTTTGTTTGTCAAACAGTGCTAGGGAACATGCTGTATTTATAATATTAAACAGATATAAGCAGTGTTTTTGTAATTTTGAAAAGGCTTTGGATTAGAGGCTTATTCAATGGGGGAATTTTATCATACAGTGAAAGTTATCCAGTGTTTTCTTTGCTTTTTCTTAATCCTCATAAATTTTGATGATGAATCTGATACTCATTGCTGGTGTTTGCATATCTGGAGATCCACTCATCCAAATGTCATGAAACGTGATGTAAACATTATTTAGTAAGAGTATCCGATTCTGTAGATGCATGGAGGTGTCTCTCAGTCCGTTCATCCATCTGTCTCCATATTTGGAGACTTGCTTGTCATATTGTGGACCTCTCATTGCTAATTCTTATTTCATACTATTCTGTACAAACCGTTGTTATCATGGTCATCCTTTTTCATCACATTAGCTCTAATTTTGAATTCAGCTTGGCAGCTTTTTGTTTTAATCATTCATCAATATAGGCACACAAAGTTTGTGAGGATTTTATTAATAGTTTTGTCAAATTAGTAGCATTAAATATTCAGTAATGTGGAACAAAACTACTGCAAGGTCACTGTAGCTTTAATCAATCTTTCGTTGAGAGTAAGAGCTGTTTTTAAAGGATTTTGTTCTTCTGGAAATGTTGGTGTTGCAGCAGTTACAGAACTATCAGAGCAGACCGAATCCTGCAGGTTAAAGCTGTGGTTACCAGTCTGATAAACAGCCTTTGAAGTGATTTGTGGAGATAAGGCCTGGAATGTGATTGTTTGGATAATAAATAACAAGTCTTTCCCCAGGGCGGTCATTTTATAAAACACTTTATCAGTGGATTCTTTGCAGACCTGTTGCAGAATGAGAATTCTAAAAGAGTGTTCACAATAGAATAAAATGATTGTGATGAAAGATACCACAAAGCAACAGAATACCGGTATGTACTTTCTGTTGCAGCCTTACTGTGGAATTTCCCCAAACTCATTGGGGATCGTCATTTGACCAAAAATACATAGTCCCCTTAACGGGGCCGTGGGAGCCCTTCTCAGTGAACACTGTGTTCCAATGATTGTCCCCCCCAACCCCCCCCCCAGATACCTTCAGGTCTCTGTGAGAACGATACTGATAGGTTCTCAATGCAGGCTGAACCAGCACACTGGGCACACATGAGGAGATCACATCACTTCGGGTCAGTGGAGCATGCAGTCCCTACCTACCTTGCACTTTCTCTTTCTGGGCAGGGGTTTCTTTATACCAGAACCCAAGCTTGTTGCTAGCAAACCGTTTGCATTTCAAGTTGTGCATCTGGTTACACAGTGAAGGGTTCTACATCAGAGCAATCTGCAGCACACCACTGTGAGGTGGCTAATGTTTGGATGACTAGCAACTGGTTCACTCCGGTGTAGACTTAGAGTAGCAGGTTCTGTACTTGGCAACTGCATTTTTATTTATATTACGCTTGCACCACAAAGTGCATTGGAATTGATCAAACGACTTGAGCCTGAGGTTCAGGACTCTGGACAGAGCATGGGGTTAACAAGCAAGATATTGGATTACCCAGTTTGTAATACATTTATGATTTTTTTTTTTGGGGGGAATAGATCTTTAAGAATTGACCACAGAACTGGGCCATTAGAAAAGCCTGTAGATGCAGGCTTACAGAATAATTGCTGAAATCAGGAGATTAGATTATTTATCTTTGGGTGCAGTGAATGCTGTCTTTATCCAGGATGTCCCTGAGGAATGTTATTGCCTAACCCAACAAAATCCTTTGATGTGACACCTACAGTAAAACATGTAACATAAAAACCCTTCCTGTTACCTTACATAGGTTCAGCCCTAGAGACCCAGAATCCATATAAAAATGTGTTCAGGACAGTTAAACAAGGTCCAGGAGTTTTAATGGTTAGTGCTACTTTTACCCTGCAGCATAAGGTTTTAAATCGTGTTAAACAATATCGCATTGTTTTCAGCTGTCCTTCTGTACTTCTTAAAAACTCAAGCAACTGGTGACATGCAGGGTGTAAAACTGACGATTACTGAACCATGTGGTGTCAGGAAAGCATGACATTCGTGCTTTGGGTGTAGTCTGACAAGCACTGAAATGACAGGCTGCCAGTGACTTTAACAGCAATGTAAAAACTATTGACCTGCAGCAAACCAAAAAAAACATGGATACAGACCAGGTCCACACAGGTCAGTTTAACCTACTGTAGCTTCTACAGTAACAAGGTGACTCTTCAAGGCAGGCATATTGGGAGCTGATTCTTAACGTTACCATAAACCAACTCCATGTGCTCTTTTGTAGAATTGTTGAGTTCACCCATTTGATGTTCAGTAATAAAAATGTACTATTGCAGAAACTGTTTTAATTGCCTGATTTAGTAACTTTTTAAAGAGCTCATACATTGGTTATACTGTGTGTATCTCCTGTAATGTAAACGTGTCCGTTTTCTATTCTGCTATTTATATTTATGCACTTATTGACCCTGGACCCCATGATAACGCGGGCTGGTTTCTATGTTCCTGTTCTTTATATGATATTATATTATCTGGGGTTCCATTTTTCTCACAAGTTTTGCCAGGTTTTGTTTGCTGTTTTATGATGGTACACCATTGCTTTTTTGTTTATATATATAATATATATATAGCCCTGGTCTGGGATTTATTCATTGACAACCTCAGTCAGCAAGTACAGCCTGAAAGTGCTGACTATGCTCGGGGAGCTAGCAGATGAATACAGTATTTCTGTTAATTGGGGCTGTAATTCTTTAGTCAGGGGAGGCTGCTGCTTGAAGAATGCCCTCTTTCTTCAGTGGGCTCCCTAGTGGCAGTGAGTGAGTGAGCTGCTGCTCCTGCTGCTGCTGCAGCTGGTTGAATCTGGTTAATGAAGTTCCCAGTGATGGTAAATTGTCATTCAGATACATGTTTACGTCTAAAATCATATAACCTATAAAATCAACATATATAATCAAACTGGAAGTCTGAATTCTTGCTGTAACTCAGGAACAAAATCCCATTTAAATCCATGGAGGGACTGACTGCTGACTGAGGCATGGTTTAAACAATACCGCTAGCAGAGGACAAAGAAACGTGTTGGCTTTGTTTATTGACCCTCACAAAGGAAGTATCCCTGATAAGGAGAGATTATTTCTCATATGTGAGAAATAATCTCTCCTTTATCAGGGATCATTTTCTCCTTAAATGTTAATGGTGTTTGCGGCATTGTACTGTAAGAGTTGAATGAATGAGATTTCAGTCAAGTTAAACCCATAGTGCCTTGACCTGGCAGCATTCAAAGCAATCCCTGATGGACTGATGTTACTGATGTTGCCAGGATATGATAGATTACCAACAGAGCTTTGCCATTGAAGTATGCCTGACATGCGAGTCTGCTTTGCAATTTCTGGACCAATTTGAATGTAAATGTAAAATGTAAATGTATTATTATTATTTTCTTGAAATGTCTTTAACACCTCCTACAGAATATGAAGCTTAGTGAAGCAAAGGTCCTCACTTTTTTTGAAATGTTCTTTTATCAGTTTGTATAGTTACTTGACCAGGTCGTCCTTGAAAGGAGAAGTAATTTTATGAAACTGTGAGTTGTCTGATGAAGTCCGTTGTAAAACATTTATGACTGAGGCCGGCCTGTCTTTCTACATGCTGGAGCTCAGATTGCACTGTGCAAAGTTGTATACTGTAGTAGCCTGCATGTAAGCATGGTGGATTTTGTCAGTAAAGGTACAGTAATAAATGTTATGTTTGTGTATCATAAGAAAAGCATACTCCCTTTTTAAGGTGTTTTGAGAATTGGTAAAGAAAAAAAAAAGGTTACTCAAGCATCGAGAAGGCGAGGTTGTGTTTGAAATTGTTATTTTAAGGTAAATTATAAATGAACCACGTGATCACATGCATGTGCAGTCATCTGTTTTCACATACTGAAACAAAGGTTAACATGAGTTTTTTTGGGGGGATGTTCACATATCCTTTTACGCCAGTGTCATTTACAATGTTTTGTTTTCAGAAATAAACACTTGAAATTAAATTCCTGAATTGATGATTTCAAATTCCATGTGTGTTTTTCTCCTTTCAGAGTAGTGTGCTGATGGAGTAAGTCTTTGTGAATGTTTTCCTTTGACTTTTGTTAAGGCCGTGTATTTTTTGATTGAGTCTAGCGAAATAGCAAACACAGCAGGGGCATTGTACTAACTGAATGGTACCCATGTAAAGCATTTTGAGATTATTTCGGGATACTGGGTTATACAGTACATGAGCAGAAGCGTCTGTTTTTCTGTCACCCAGTCTTTGCTGTATCTTGATAAATATTCAACCAAATATGATACTTGATTATGTGATTCTTTAGCACATGCTCTTGAGGGGTTGCATTGGCTCTGTATTCTAATTTTTAAATCTTCAGAACCTCTCTCACAAATACAGTACTGTGTATGGACATTTGATAGCCACCTTACTGCGAATTGTAGGTGACTGAGGGTTTTTTTTTTTTTAAATGAAGGCTGGCTGCATCTTGGGAAATTAGATATAGTGAACTGACACTTCTTTCCCCTGAATAGTTATGTGCTTTGCTATTTATGAGATTTCAGTTTATTTGTCTTTCACTGCATATTCAGACTGTTTGTTTTGTTTTTTGGTTCTTTTTGCACCGGTGCAAAGTTGAAGGAAATTGCTCCTCAATGAGAAAAACAGTAATTTTTTAAACACTATCAAAAGTTATTGAACCGACACAAAATCACTTTGTGCACATACTGTAGGAGCAGAAACTTAAAGTTGCAAGTTGCTTCTTACTGGTTGTATTAAATGAACGTTGTTGAGAGACATACCCCTTGGCAGCAACGCCTTCATCAGTGGAGAAATCTGGTGATGTGTACTTAAATCTGCACTTTTAACTTCTGAAACCCGGTCCTGTTTTACATTCTGTTTCCAAATGTGACGGAAGAGAAATTAGGGTACCGTGTACCCAAAAGACTAATGTGGATATAAAGTGTCCTTTTACCATTTGCGAAACATTGCTAAAATTAGGTAATTTCTCTCTTTGTCTGATGCTGAGAAATTAATGTGCCTGTCCATGCAAACCAACGTACCTGTTACTGTACACCTTTTACATACAGTGGATGTAGGTTATATAGGATCTACTTTTTATGATACTGATACCTCTAAGTTTTGTATTTACAATCGCTGTATGGTGGTGTATTTTTGTTACGAACATATTTGTTTTCTATAATATTCATGAATGATATATGCAAATGTGCCTTCTATTACTGTAGATCTACCAAAATATCACACTCAGCAGAGCCTCATTACATTGTATTCCGGGTATATTAATGTGATGAATAGAAATGCAGAAACTCAATGCGATGTAATAGCAGGTAAGCCTGAGGTTGCTGGGTGTGAAACTGGCCACATTGGCCCTTGAGGATTCTGAAATCTCTTGTGACAGCTGCAAACAAGCCTGATTTAACCATCTGGAGATTCTGGGCACAACTAATTCTACAGCATGGGGATAAACTGACAGAATGCTATCCACAGTGACTGATGACTGCAGCACAGTGTTTTTGAATAGCCTTCTGTATACTGCTGTATTGACAGCCTGTGACTGCAGGAACTGAGAGGGGAAGACCTGTCGATTGATATGTTAAAGGTAGACATGTATTCATTTGAATAAAAGACAAAGTCCCAAGATTACTTATTTTAAAACGATGAATTTGATTCTTATTTCAGTAGGAAAAATGTATACTTCAGTAGGAAATAGTAACATTTTAATTGTATGTATTTGTGTACATTTCACTTGCTTATTGTAATTGGTTCTGAGAATTCATACATATTGACGCTGTTTATTATTATTATTATTTGTTTATTTAGCAGACGCCTTTATCCAAGGCAACTTACAGAGACTAGGGTATGTGAACTAGGGTGTGTGAACTATGCATCAGCTGCAGAGTCAATTACAATTACGCCTCACCCGAAAGACAGAGTACAAGAAGGTTAAGTGACTTGCTCAGGGTCACACAATGAGACAGTGGCTGTGGTGGGATTTGAACCCTTTTCTTTAACCACTGGACCACACAGCCTCCTGTTTATACTGAGATAAAAATAAAAAGTAAATATAAAAAGCATGATCTCTTCTTGCAGTAAGTAATTAATAGGACTGTTTGAGCTTGCTATATCTCATGACAGACAATAGTTAGGAAAAAAGAGTTTCTAATCTTGATGTTTTTGAAGCTTCCTTCCTGTATTTAATAATAGTTTTCAGAACGTGTCAATTGCAGACGTCGCAGCTGGAATTTCTAAATTTCAGAACGGTGTTAATGGACTTTGCACAGATTAGAAAGCAAAGGAAAAGCGTGAACCAGGCTTGTGCACATTCATAAAGCCTGTCTCATCTGGCATTATCGGTGTTCCATATTTGCAGTACCCAACACCTCAAATCTAAAGCTGTGGAGCAGGGAGAAAGCAACAGAAAATGCATGCAATGTGAAAAAAAAAGTACTACAGCACTACTATTCTGAACTCTAATCACAATGGGCTAAATTCTCAAAGCTATTTAATCTAAATTGTCATAAGTAAAACATTTACAGATAGTAAAACTTCATCCAATAAAGTTACCATATATAGATATAAAAAAAAACAGCTCAGACATTTCATTTAGGGGCTTTTGAGTAGTTTACTTATTTCTTAATAATTTTAATTGTGTTTTTTTTTTTTTAAACTGTCAGACGATTTTAGAGTAAAGCACTTTGCGAATCTTCTGTAGCCCTGTGTGCACGCTGTCCTGTTTGATTATTTTTAAACCAGAATGCTTTTGTGAAAGCAGTCTTTCAATTAGACTGCTTTGGTTACAGTCACCTGGTCTCGTTTCTAAAAGGCTGCAATGGACAGATTCCCCAGATCTTGGTAGTGAATGTTAAGTTGTTGCAGACCTGTTTACAACATCACTACGGTTAACTGTGTATACAACAAAGGACTACAGTATTAGAATTGACCTTGTGTGTTAACATGCAGATCCTGCAAAGCACTGTAATTAAGCGTTGAGTGGCAGGTCTGAGGTTGTCACCGCTACTGCTGCTGCCCCTCTGATAAGATCTGAACTATTTCTAATTTAAGACTTGATTAAAAATGTAGTGTTGTACTTGCTGTGTCGTTTTGAAATGTACATTGTTAACTTAAAGCTGTAGTTCTGTTTTGCTATTCTTTAGTTTTAAATAACTAGCAAAACAAAACTAAAACATTAACCTGAATATATTGTGGAAGTCTAGGCTGTTTATGTATTTTAATGTCTAGTACTGAAACAGCCACTGAGGCCAAATCCTATTCATCCCAAGGGCTTGTGACCCTTATAGCCTTCTTAAGTTGAGCGGTATACGAGAAAAATGTTAGATCTCTACCTTTTACTGGAAGCTCTCAGCATTAATGAGGGGGCTAGTGGAGGACAACCCAAGACAAGATTTACAGAGCTGGCTGAATTTTGATAACAAAGTAAATCTGTTCTGTGTTGTATTGTCTTTAACTACTGTTTGAAAACATTGTTCAAACATTGTAGACCTCTTGTGTGATACAGTGTAGAATTGTTTTGGCGAACGTATCCTGAGATTCTGTGGTCTGATTATATTAAAAAAAAAAAAAAAAAGAAAATCTACACAGTATCCAATCTTTGCCAGTTTATAAAACACATTGGCACCATCGGTATTTTGTGAGGGGTGGGTTCAACAAGGTTACATTTACAGAACATGATGCTCACGGTTGGATTAGCTCGCCCACATAAACTTTAAAGATAAAGGATGGATTGGTATATTCTTGCAGATGATTATTTGTAAAGTAAACTGAGCAAATTGCGGTTGAGCCCAATCCATCGCCAATGCTTGCTGTACCGTATCAGAACCCTTGCACGCCAGCTGGTATTTTGAAATCGCATACTCAACACAGTATTCCCATAGTGGTCACAAGTTCAGGTTAACTAGCAAGCAATACTGCAGTAAAGTCAAACCATTAGTGAGGGTCTAGCTGAGTTCAAATGAAGAAGGATTGTTTTATGTATTGTTCAAGATAAAGAGAGCAGGCTGTGTTTAGGGTCCTCCTTAACAAAATGGGGAGCCTTCTGCGCTGATCGTGTCAGTCAGTCTGTCTGTCCGTTGGTCTCTACAGGTGACCATGAGAACTACCTTGATATTACATCAATCTTAATCAAACGTTTACCCTACACTCCTAGCTCCACTTTATACTATAACCCACTACATTACCATAGGCACAGCATGCCATGTCGATCATAAGCTGTGCAACGTAACCAGTTATATTTTTATTGACAGTGACATTGCAGTGAACAACTGAATAGATATACAGCATGTAACTACTGTATGGTTATTGCTGATTTTACAAAGGTAGCCCATAAAAATTAAATCTAAAAATAATCCCTTGTTGCCATTATAGGAAAACAAGGCCAGACAAATATTGATCATCTACAACTAAATAGGGTGTCACAAAAAGCATAGATCTGCTAGATAAAGTACTGTAACAGAGCTGGAATTAAACTTTGAAGCATTCAAGTGATGTAGACAGGACAGATAGACAGCATTTGGATAGGCCACAGTTAGCAGCGATTTAAAGATGATTTTTGATGTGGAAAGGAAATGCTCCAGATCTGGTGTTTTTCTAAGCAAATGCACATCAGGAAAATACTGTACTTCTTGAATGTAATTTAGTTTTATTATTTATGTACAATACATACAGTACCATATGCATGCGGAAGAGCTTTAGGGTTTGTACAGCTTCACATGACTGCACACAAGATATGGAAGTATTGTATTGAGCTATTCCCTCGCTTACTATCAGATTATGAGCATCAACAATTTACTCAAAGCCTCCACTAGTGTTTTCTACTATTATAACAACTTTTTAACCAATGAAACACCCCCGATGCAAAAAATAAATTCCTCCAAAAAACGATTTACATAACTCAGATAGCTAAAAATAAGCACTGAAAAATGAAATTAGTAAAAACTGAAAAACATGAACCTCAAACTAAAATCCATCTGACTAATAATGAGTTAAACCATTTTGAAAAGGGCCCATTCTTTACTTCTTATTAGTAATAAGGGCCAGAAATGTGTGTAATTCCTGGCAAACAGTCTCACTAGAGGAAGACCTGTTACTGTGGTGCTATTTGCATTACAATTACAGTATAACTCTACACTGAAGTTCTCTACATGAGGTGTACGAAACACTGAATTACATAAAGCTCTAAATATAAACACACAGACAATAGATACAATTCCAAACTAATGTTTAGTTTTATGATACTTTGTAAAAATCTATTCATAGTTTGTATTAATCTGCACAATAGGAGCTTTACCGCTGATGTGGGCATTGCTCAAGTGTAGGGGCAATGTAAGGAAATGATCTTTGTCCTAAATGTGTGACTTTGGGGATTGTGAGTTATATTTGTTGGATCAATCAAGTAGTGCAGGTGGTAGTCCACACTGCTTTTCCTTTCTGTTAAGCGTGCCTTATTTAGACAGTATGAATAGGGTATTAGTTACTATCAGTACTGTAGTGCTGGTGATAAGCCTAATAATATTGTAAAGTACAAATTCCATGCAATGTGGGAAAAAAATTGAGCTGTGGTGCTACACCCGTAGCTCCCAGTTCTGCAATTCTGTAATGGCACATAGAGAATGTGATCTCTTCAGACCAGTTTAAATTCAATTGCCCTAGAGGGTTAAGGGATAGCTCATTGCTGGGCTATTTGCTCTGACCAGCAACATTCCCACAGCTTAATAAAGGCCTGAGAGCTTTTCTTTTGGTACTTAGCTCGTTGTGGCTTTAAGGCTTTGAGCCATGGCTAATTGTTTTCATCAGGGTATTAATTATGATTCGCAAAGCTGTAAACAGCTAGAGTCAAGAATGTGCAGGTTTGCAGGTATTAATTTGCATTGTTCAGCCTTACTCCAGAACTACAGTACCCTCATTGTTATTGCAAAGTACGGTACTGTAATTTAACAAACAAATAGGTCTAATTGCTGTTTGGTTTACTGGTTAATAAACTGATCCACAGTGTAGTGTGTGTGCGTGTGTGTTTTTTTAGTAAATCAGAGGGCTGGAAGTGTAAATTCCTGGCCAGGTCTCGATGAAGTGTGAATGGAATCCACACACTCCAGATTAATTTACTTGAATAAACTGTCTGCTGGCCAGGAGAGAACTTTGCCACTTAGGAAATGCAATTACTGTACAACAAACATTTTAGCAGTGTGGTATTTAGTAGTGTGCCTAGCCAGGTTTAAAGTTGAAATCATATTCTGAGTTTTTATTTCAAACAAATACATTGCCAAACACAAACAAATAAAAAAATAAATGAGGTTCATCGCTCACCAGTCACACTGTTGGACACAAGTGAACTCATGTTCGTTACACAGTCCCCATTTATACCTGTTTGAACAGGTTCACATACTGTGCACTATGTAACTACCAAAAAACTGAAAAAACACATCTTACTTATTCCTCATATTTCAGGGTCTCTTGTGGGAGAATTCCAGCAAAAATGTGCATTCTTGACCATTATGATTTTAGTTTTTTAATAAATCATGGATAAAATAGTGGGCTTATTTTTAAGAACTTAAGAAGTTGTTTAAAATTAAGTTGCTAACTTTTATGAACATATGACGCTAAATATTTATTACAGGGTACAATTTATTACAGTGTAGAAATTAAATACTGTGTTAATGTTCCATGGTTTGTAAACCTTAGAAAACTAATGAGAAACAACAGAGCGGGTTATTTGAAGGATGACAAAGTCCGCCAGCAGTAAGTATGTTCATACTAGTTTTGTAGCATTTGTGGTGTGATTTCCTTTTGCAGAAGATCTTCCCCTAGAGTAAAAATCTTGGATAAACAGGGACCGTAGTTTCTATTCCATGCATTAGAAGCTATGGAGCAGAACGTGTTGAGCCAATATCCTTCATATTTGGAACTTTGACATTGTTCTGGATTTTGTGACCTTACAGTGTTACTACTGTTCTCAAGGATAAGCTGGGAGCTTAAGCAGGAGGAGAGGCCCTGAACGTGGAAACATTCAAAGCCCTCCAGGCAGGAATATGTTAACTCTTGTTTTGCCAATAAGTGTTTCTTCTACCTGCTGTAACACAAGGTGAGTAATTCTTATTGTTTGGGTTGGGAAGTTCCATGTGAGTTCAGATTTTTTGCACATGTTTTCCCACTGTTTACAAACAGTAAATTGTCATTTTGAAGGCTTGTTTGGATATAACAGTGGCAGTGATATCTGTTTTGTGAAGACAACTCAAATTGAATCTGGCAAGCAAACAAGAAACAATTATAAAGAATATTATTTTGTTCAATTTCCTAACATTTTATAAATGTTGTGTCATTACACTAATAAAATGTATTCTGAAAATGTATTAAGTCTATGTGGATAATAACACTTTTGTTATATCATCTATAACTTCAAAAACACTCAATAAAAATTGTTAAAGTGATGTATTACACTGATGAAGGCACTGGTACATTTGTCTGATAAAATATTTTATTTTAAAAATACAGGTTTTATTTATAATGAAATGATTGCATTTTTAATGATGAAATAATTACCTCTTTACAGCTTGTGTTACAGTATGTATACCCTCTCAGCTAATTGCAGGAATTGTCCCCATTGTATTCTGCTCTAGCTGGGATATGAAATCCTCATGGACATCCTTTCTTCCTTTCTTTAAATCCAATCGATTAAAAAAAAAAAAAAAAAAAAAGTCAAATAATTTCATTCACTGAGGTCTCAGACTATGCCCTGCTCTGTTTTGAAACTCTGATTTGTATTCTGATTGTGTAGAGTTTGCATTTGTGTCTTTAAAACAACATCTTACTACTTATTTTATTGTGCGATTTTCAAATAAATGATCATACTATGATAAGACCATATGAACTAGATAATCATTACTTGGTGAAATGTAATGTCAAGGATCTGACGTGTCAACAGATTGAATGGACTAAAGATGGATCAATATTTGAAAGGTCATGACAGCGAGTGTGTTTATTTGTTATGCAGTCGCATACAGTAATATCCCAGATTGTGTTACACATACAGTTAAGTAAAGTCCCAGAAGTCGATAGTATGCACAATGAATCAAACCCTGAAAGAGGAACAGTAATGAGTAGTGTCAACCTGAACACTGCACAAGGAGTGGAGTAGGATGAATTTTCATTACTTTACTATCTTTATACTGTGGCTTGTTTGCTTTGAAAATGTTGTGGGAGAAATAGAAATTCCTAGGGGTGGCAGGCTACAGTAGGCTCTATAGTATACTCCACTAACACTAACAGTCTGTGTTTTGCTGGCCCAATTTAAAGATGTGTGCACAATTAGTTTGTTTACATATTTTATTAACAAACAAAAAAAATAGGAACAGATGGAAAATTACAAGTTTAGCCAAGCTTTCAGTTATCTTGTCATTGTTTCTTAGAGCCATGATTTGCCATTCATGCCAAGTGATAAGCTTCAAGGACTAATACACTACCCACCATCTGGCTTTTCAATTAAAATCTAAAAAAAAAACAGAATACATTTTCACTTGGCTTGGGGTTTATTGAATTTATCTGAGCTGTCAGGGCCAAATACAGCTGATGTTTTAAATAATTAAAATATACAAAAATACAAATAGATTCACATGACAGTACTAGATATTTCATAGCCTTGTGGTGTGCAAAGAGTCATATTTTAATGATTTAAACGATGGTGTTTAAATAATTCATAGATTTCATTGTGTGTTGGTCATAAAAGCAAGTACTACAGTAGCTCCCCTTAGTTTACCATACCATCCAATGCCAACATGGAAAAGTCGCGGTAGAAGGTTGTGTTAAAACCAAAGTCATTTTAAGTTATTTGAAATCATAACGTTCTCTTTCTGCAGTACAACAGTAATAGTGTGTGTTTTTTGACAGGTAACATGTGCAAAATACTACAATTCAAATCAGAAATGTATCTTTAGTTGAAAGTTTGCTCTTTTGTAACAAACTTACTAGTGAAGCACATTTTGAGATCCTAAAGCTTTGTAAATTCAATGACAGATGTTTGACTATACTTTGTCTTTTTCAGTGTCTTCACTGAACACATTCCTCCAGGTGAAATGCGTTTCATCAGACTCCTAACCCATTTTACTAATGCTCTGGAAGGAATTTTATCCAGCATGTTTAAATTCTAGTCTATAAATGGGTTTCGCTACAGTATGCATGTGGCCTGTTCGAACTGCAGGGACCTGTATTATGTTAAATACATGCTGTAGACTAAGGGAGAGAGAAAGGATCTTTGCTCAGTGATCTGCACTTCAATCATATACTGTGCTGTAGTTGTCTTGACAAAAAGTAAAAATCCCCACAAGGTGCAGTGCAGCGTATAATTTAACAAAGTACTGCACAATGCACAGAATAAAAATCAATCAATACAGCATAACAAAAGGGTATCTTCCACAAGATTTCCTATCTACTGTAAGCATTTAACATCATGCTGTATGATTCCTCTGTGCTGCTGAAGCCTTGTCCTCTGTGGGAAGCCCAGTGCACGTGCTGCAGTGTGTTTTGTAGTGTTTGTTCCAGGGGTTATCAGAGGAGCACAGACTCTTCAGAGAGCTCTATTGTTTCCTCTCGCTTCTGATAAAACTCAGATTTACTAGCAGTGAACATTCAACAGACTTCACCAACATGAGGCTGCATGATCTGTCACTACAGGGCTTACTCTGTTTTTATACGTATTGATCTATTGTATTTAGAAAAAGAAAAAAAAAGGTTTGGTGTAGATTCCTTATGGAGATTTGAAGCCAACTAGAGTACTGAATCGGCTTCTTGGTTGTTAATTAGCTATTGCATTTGTCACCAAAAATAGCACTGCTTCTCACAGTGTTTAAAATGTATGCCAGCTTACTGAAGCACAAAGTACTATATATTTTATATTGTTTTGTTTGTGGTTATGTTAGGCACGTTGTTATTTAAAACCTTCTACGAGCCATTTCAAGTCCACAAGAAAACAGTGTACAAATCCTGAACAAGGTCACTTAAAGTAAATTCATTGGTGGCAAGTGATGAACAGATGGAGAAGAAAACGGCTGCAGCAGGTCTGCTGTCACATACAAACAGCATTGTTTTTAAAATCTGTGCAAATACATTTATCTACTCCTTTGTATTCCGATTCTAGAGATTGCATCTGTATCTTAAAACAACACCCCACTTTGTTAAATGCAGCACACTGCTATACAATAAAATGCAACGATTATTTTTTTACATTTCCCTGTTGCAGTAATTGAAAGGATACTAATATGATTAAGGCCTATATTTTCCTTTAGATGCTATTGAATATCCTATTATATGTGCTTATACTGTACTGTTTCCCTGCTACCTCTGGATACTGTGAATGTTGTATTGTCACGGAAGAACAAGCAGTCAGATCAAAACAAGTTCTTATACTGTCTACCAAAAATAAAGGAAATTCTGTATAGGCACAGCAGTGCACTGATAATGAGTCCAGAAAAGTACTACTTTTTGTGATCTAATATTTGCTCTCAGCTGGATTAAAATGAAGTTAAATTAGGTCTCTTCTGTAGTACTGTACTATACTGTACTCTACGGTACAGTATAGAGTAACCATAAGCAAATTGGAGTGGATTGAACAAACAAGATGTGATAAAGTACTGTAAACCCATCTCATGACTCCCCTTTATGGACTACATGAATACTAGAGTATTATAATCTATCAGCCGGAAATGTTTAAATGACCAAGATGTATTTAATGTAAGCAAGTGTTCAAACATTCTAGCCGTGAGACAATATGTGTGGTCTGGTTTTGCTAAAACTGACAATACAGTAGATAAATATACTGTGAGCTACTGTTCTACTGATGCGGTATATAAGATGGTACTACTGACACAGTAAGGTGTTATTTACTGTATATCCTGGGCAGGGGATTGTGTTATCTTACCTTGCTTTACTTGTTCTAAAACAAAAGCAATGCATAATATAATATAGCAAAATCAGTATTGCAAAAAGAACTGAATATGTCATTTGCAATCCGATTCTAAGGTTTTTTTTACAGTTCTGTCTTTGCCAAGGTATTTTGAGAGCAGCTGCAACTGAAAAACATTGGCTGATATTCTTAGCAAAGATATTCATGAATATGCTAATCTCATGCTGGGGTAGTCACTCTATGACAGCTTCCTTCCTGTTGAAAATTTAAAAAAAAATAATAATTAAAAATCCACTTGCGACCTTGCCACCTATCAACAGCCTAGAATGTCTTAAACACACCATGATATTATTCAGATCACAATGTCATGTGCATACAGCAAGTGTTCCCTTTTATTCTGTGATACAGTTTGCTACTTTTGCTGGCCAGAATACAACTGTGTAAATATTGGTGTCATACATTGTAAGTCACCAAGAAAGTCCAATTGAGTGCTTTTGAAATGAGTACCAGCTACTTTAGTCAAAAGTACTCCAGTACCAGATATTGAGGTAAATAGCCAGAACTTGGGTTTGGATTGCCCCTTGCTGCAGTAATCCCTCGCATTAATAGATGTGGTAGGAAAGAATGTATATAGATTTTTTATTTGCATTTGTAATTTCTCTTAATTATAAAGCAAACTGTAAATCTGTTGAGGAGAGCACTCAAAAACCCTAATGCACACTCTATTAACTTCCCTATAAAGCTGTGCTTTGCAAACAGCAACTACTGTATACTAATACAGTCCTCTTTTATAGACTCTGCACAGTTTTATGATTTTCAGATTAGTACTCCACACCCTGACTGGGGAAAGAGTTAATGAACAAAATAAATCATGAAAATAATAAGGTCTTCTGACACAGTTATTATTATTGGTTATACAGTACCGCAACCTTCCAGAGAGAGTTTTTGGGTAGATGCTATGACTTTTCAAAAACTTCCTAACGTTAGTGCTGGCTAGACAAGTCTGTCAACATAGCTAGTAAATATGACCTTCCTTTGTCCGTCCCGTTTCCTGTATTGGCTGCAAAAGCTGAAAGTACAGTTATAATAGAGCAAGCAGCCCCCTCACTCAATCAGAATGTGGTCTGTCTGAAACCCTTGTTTATCTCGGAGCTCCAGTTATTTGCTTACAGTGCTGGAACTCTCCTTTTGTGTGCATGTCAAGGCTGCTAGAATGCATGTGTGCTCGTGGGAAACTTTGACTTCCATTGAGCTGTTTTTTTTTTATTTTTTTAAACCTCCGCTATATACGTGCCGAAGCGGCACAGTGCTGTTTTTGTAATTTGTTTGGATAAGCGAAGGTAAAATTCAGTACTGCCCGGAAGCAGAATTCTCTGTATCCCATCAAAATAAATAATGTTTATATTGATATATAACACTGTAGGTCATGTACATCGATATAGCAGACACTTCCAATAACAGACAAACCACATCTTCTAGATTGATGGTTGGAAACCTTACACAAGTGTCCTTCTAGTTAAAAACAGAATCTAAAAACTAGATGTAAACCTGTTCTGCTGAGAAGTGAGAATATCGTTATGTTTTTCAGAAGGGGAAAAAAACAGATCAAATGCCAAGCTGCAGTACACAGAACCGTTCCCACTTCCTCCAGGTCTGTTAATTGAGTTGTTACTCAGCATTTTTGTCAAAACAAATGAGACTTAATAAAACTAACTCTACATTTGTACTGTAGTTCGCCTCAGCAGGGAAGTGAGTGCATTGGCATTAAAATCAGCCTAGACGAGCAGGTTTGGTTTCTGAAACTTTCTCTGTAAATGCTAAAATCCTATAGCATTTATTATTGCTGATTCAGTGATATTCAGTAAATAATTAGTCTGTGAGTAGCAGATAAGAACTTGGCACTACTTTGAGATCTCTCTGGTTCCTGAAGCACAGTACAGCTGCAAGGTTTAATCCTGAACTCGGAGTCTGTTCTGAGTGGCAGGGTTTAACACTTAGGAAGAAAAGCAGCAATATCTCAACGTGAGACAGTCAGTACAGAAAATGGCAATCTGCTGTAAAAGATAGATAAGTCATAGTATTTATTTATTTATTTATTTATTTATTTATTAAGATTTTGAAATGTTTTTTGTACAGGGGGCTGAGAGAACACACTTCCCTTTGAAGTAAAGTTCAATCGTCCGCACATAGTTAATGCATGCACAAGTTGAAAGCAATCATGACATGGATAGGAAAAAGGTCACAGTTTGGTCTGCTGCTGGTGAAGACCACGTCATTTCCCCCCTGTGTGATTCTTTTGGATAAGTAGGGGTCCTGAGAAAAAGGAAAGGTAATGATGTGTACCCACTGCTGAGAGTTAAAGCACCTGCTGTTGCTTTTCAATGTAAGGGTTGTAGCCTATTTATTCATTTTCCTATTTATTCATACACCACCACCTGCTGAAATAGGTATCGGTGAACAAGCAGCTGCTCCCCCTACAGATGCTTTAAAACAATGAATAATTCAATTTGTATTACACTTTTCAGAGGACGAAGTGCTGTATCACAAGTAAGTGACACAGTTTGGAGGATGCTCACAGGAACATCCCACACACAGCTGCAAATTATAAAGTAATTAAAGCAGCTACAGTGATTGATTGTGCTGTGTGGATATCCTGGGGAAAAATTGTGAGTCTGCAGTCAAATTGTTCACTTTCTTCCACACTAATATTATGAGATCTTCTTTTTCTTTTAAAGGACATTAGAAAACAATTGAGTACCATCAGCCAATCAGATTTCAGTAGGGTTCTATCAGACGGAAGATGCCAGCTGGAAATTCCCAGCATCAACTGTGAATCAAACTTAAAATCTATCCGCTTAAGTGCTGGCTCTTTCATGTTTATTTATTTATTTATTTATTTCTTAGTAGACGCCATTATCCAGGGCGACTTACAATTGTTACGAGATATCACATCATTTGTTGACTTGCCTTATTGAAAGCTGGTGGACAGCAAATACTAAACAAAGACGCAATTGGTCAAAATGTATTTTATTATCCAGCAAAACCACTCAATCAATACTTTGTACCGATGAAAGCAACCAGTCCTGTACCGGCAACTGCCGAGTCAGCCAGTCACAGCCTGACAGCTCGACTGGATGCCCTTATCGGTTCAGATCTTTTTATGGAGCACAGCCAGTTCAGACACAGCGATGGACTGGATGTCTGTTGGAGTCCATGTCAGTTAAAGTATTCTGTATTTATAAAATGGGTCTTTTAAATACAGTAGAACCCCGTTAATCCGATCTAATTGGGACCAGAGCCAGTTTGGAAAAATGAAAGCTTGGATCATCTGGAGAATACACATTATTAACTGTTTTCAATAGTCTGCAATAAAAAAAATCTGAATCGGTAGAGTATCTCACCTTTATTTTAATGTGCAGACAGCTGTGTGATGTTTAAACAGCTGAGCCATGCGAGAAAAGGAGCAAAACATCCACCACGTATTTAAATTACAGCATATGAAAACCTTAGTTTTAGAAACAATACCGGTTTTCTAATAATAAAGCTTAAAGTAACCAACTGGCAATTGAGTATAAAGTACTGTAGTAAAACAGTACTCGCATTAATAATGACTGGAAAAAAACCTGACGGTTTGCCTTGTTTTAGAGGAGAGGATCGCTTTTTGCACAATCACATAGCCGCTTCTTCATTAACAGTATCGGACTGCTGCTCCAAGTACTGTAAGCAGTGGTTGGGTGGATTTGACATCAGTCCTCTATCCTGATTGGTCAAAACAGGTCACATGGTAGTGTTTATTATAGCATATCACCATGGGTTGGTACTTGTAGATATCCATATGCCAATAGACTTTAAAAAACAAACAAAAAAAGATATACAGGAATTTTCAGTCCGCTTCGCATCGTGGCTTGCAATGCACCCGGGGTATAGTGATATTAGAGTACATCACACACCCTGTCCTGCCTTATTGCTTCCGTTCTAGAGCCCTGCCACATTCTATAGAATTTTAAGAAGGAGGATTAATTTCAAAGTAGTTGGGTGCTGTGAGCTGAAATCCCCTGGCTGCTCAAAGCTTATTTAATCATCACAAACAATCAAGGCAGTTGTTCATTATTAATGCCAACAATTTTCGTTTGGCAAGATTTTCTCTAAATATAGGTTGCCTTGGCTTACATTGGGCCAGGCCAGTGCGGTACGGAGTCATTGGTTTCAATATCAGAAGATGCGTGTGCATTATGGAGCACTGTCGGGAAATTTAATTGTGGCTTTTAGCAGCAGACCAGGAATGTGGAATGGTAAAGGTTGACCTGACTGAAATATATCCTTCAGTAACAGAAATGGGTTAATTAGTTATGAATTTGTTTTTAATTAACCCTTAAGATTAATACTACAATGGGTGTACTATTTGGTGCACATTGTTGCTATTATATAACATGGCTGTCTGGTTATCTATGTTGGGCTATACTTTAGTTTTTTTTTTGGCAACAAAACAGTTGAGTGTGGAAGTTATTTTACAGGCTCTCTTATTGTGAAAAACAGAAGCTTAAAGAGACTGCATTACGGCTAGTGCGTGACCACTCATGGTTCCTGATCTAAATCCTAATACACTGACCTGGTTCTTTTTCCTTCAACGTCCAATCATCATACATTGTGATGCTGATCAGCCCCTTTTCAGAAGGCCCCCTAATGATGCTACAATGTAAGCGGTTTTAAACCTTTTTGGGACATAACTTAATTCTTATCATGCCAAATACTGTATACGTCAGTAATTAGGCTGGAATTAGTTATATTCCAGCATGTGTCCTTTATGCCTGCATGCAATGTAGCATGACGTGTTCACTGTAGATGTCACATGTAGTTAGTCACTATAACTGTAGCAATACATACTGTAGTACTTCCTTCTGCACAACTGGAATCTTCCACAGTAGAACATGTTTTTTTTAATATTACCTTTCTCTATAATACCACTGATTTATTCTGTAGTCCTGGTGTGCAACCTTCTGTACGTTAAACTGTGAAATTGTGTTGTCAGGGTACTTTTATCCAACAGAGGAACTGAACCATGTCCTAAAGCTGCTTTTTATAAAGTAATAATTCTGGGTTGATTTTATAAAATACTGTAAAGCCATAAATATTTGCAGGCCTTTTATTATGCGTTTTTCACGTATGAAAAAAAAGACATTTTTGGCACAAATATCAAATTTCACTAATAATACATACTTCATATACTGTAACAGGTCGGCAACATTTCTGGAGCAAATTAAGTTTTATGGTTGTTGTAGGGACGAATTCTGGAGGTTCACCTAACCCCGAACAATTCAATCCATAGGCGCGTTGAGTTAGATCAAGTCTATTTATTTGAAGGTTAACACACAGATTTTACAGAGCGCACCGGAGACCCACTCAACCGGCACTTTATCAGTACTTGGAAAAGTGCGATCTGCCTGAATTCCCCTTTACATCAGTATATAGCATTCTCTATTCTAAACACTGCACCAATAATATTCTAACAGGCAGCAGTTAATTCAGTCTTGTACCAATCACCTTGCAGCCCACGTCTGTAACCCTTATCTTCTCTTTTCAACCCTATATCGAGAAAAGCAACCATATATGGTCATACCACCAAATGGTGTCTCCTGAAGCAGTTAAAACTGGTGCCGCTATCTCACATTCCATTCCCCACCCATCCTTACACCACCTCACCCCAACTAATATATATGAGGCGCTCAAAACTTAGCCAACTGAATGAGTTCACATACAACTTAATATATTTATTCCTTCATTGTGATTCACCAAATATTTTGGTCACAAATATTTATGGCTTTACAGTATCAGATCTGATCGATGTGTCTTATGGCAGCGTCAGAAGCCAAAATGTTGATTCTCTGCACAAACTGCAAAATATAAAAGATTTAGAAAAATAAGAAAGTGCGCCAAAAACTCTGCCAAAAACAGCTTTTCATTCAGTCTTCTGTGTGTTTTATTTACCACACTTTGTGAAGCAGGAGTATTTTTTTTCATTCTTATCTCTTGTTTTCCACTTGTGAAATTGGGAATTCATCCCTAGAGAAGCAGAGCAGTGATATTCAGTTCAGCTTACTGTCAGTTATTTAAAGCTGCACACAATCCTGCAGTTATGTTCAGTTTTAAACCCAAATAAAATTCAGTGGTCTCTGTTGACTACATTCCTTTGTAGTTGTGTCCTTTTGTGCAATTTGTTATCCAGTAGCATGTACTGTTGACAGTCTAGTGTATTACATTCCCTGTAGAGACACAAGATTAATTTCCCAATTGAAGCTTGCTTGCCACTACACCGCATTTCAAACCAAAAAGGCATCAGTAGAAGATTATTTATGACATATATTGGAGGCTGTTTGTGATTTCTAAACTTTGCTGAAGCCTAACATGTCAGTGTCTTGCACTCACATCGATCTGCTTCCATTGATTAGATGAGAAAAGGGGCCGCTCTGAGTGACCAAAGAGCATTCTGTTGTATATTCATCAGGACTGAGGTACTGAAATATAGTGAGTGTAAGACATGAGTGCACCGTTAATGCTGCCATAACCATTAAAACAGCTACGCATAGCATGTGGTGTGTTGTGCTGAAGTTGTTTCAATTACCGTAATAGAAATAAAGCTTGCACAGTATGAATGACTGCTGGCACAGTAGGTCTTACTGGCCTCTAAGTGTTCGTACATTATTGAGTTGACCTAAAATAGAGCTGCAGTTGAGAAATCGGACTCTTTAATGGCATGAAAACCAACATCTCTAATACTGTAACCAGGATCAGTGCGGAGCAGCTGTTTAGACATCGCTACAGTACAAACAAACGGTAGTGGAAATATTTCTAATTTAGTGGTTGGATATTATTTACAGTTTATCTGAACAGTCCCCACATTGCAACAAAAATCTGCACACGCAAACATGCTCCTTGGAGATTACCAGATTCTTCGAGTTTTAGGAACAGACATGAAAAGATGGAGGGGTAGCTTCAGTTCAGATATTTCCAAAACGTAGCGTCTAATGCTTGAGTTAAGGATATTGAATTGTGTAGGATAGCCTTTTGGTTACGAATACAGTATGTTGTACAGTATGTCTGTTTGTGTTTGTGTAAGAGGGGAAGACGCAGTGGAAGAGTGATATGTTTTAATTTTTTTCTGTGTGTATATCTACATGCTGGAATTAATTATATTATAGATACAAATTTATTATGCTGTTATTGGTGTACAAGAATCATTCCAAGACCAAAGATCAGCCACAACATTGTGTCAGGTTACAGTAGGGCTGTAAGCCAGAGCTATGTGCCATACTGTAGTCATCTGAGCCTAATTTCAGTAGTGTTACTTACAGTATCAACACATTTTCAATGAAGCTAGGATTTTTTTAATATTCTATTGAAAATGTAAAATACTGAATTACAGTTAAGACCCCAGTTATCCCTAATCTCAGTGTTTTTAAAGATCCCAGACTTCCATGTGCTTGCTTGGATTGGTGCTGAACATTGGGCTGTATCTTCAGGGTTCCAGCAAGCAAGTTATTTGTCAAGGAAGATGACCCCTATACCACAGCAGTGGGTATCTGGAAACACAACGCATTCACAGGTATGCTCTGTGGGCTACAGTAAGCATGCAGTGCTAGTGAATAGGTCAGCACTGTATTAGCCAGCACTGACTGACAGCAGCTGTAGTGTGACAGTCTGCATTAGATCAAAATGAGGGGAAAAGAAAAACTGTAAATGGCCAGTCATATTCTGAAGGGACTGAAAAAAACAGGTCGAGCCTGGCGTAAGCACTGCCGAGCATAATGCATGTGAATGGAACAACTTAGCTGCAGCTTTTTCCATGTGCAGGTCCTGATCAGCATAATTACAACAAAATGAGGCTAAACTGCTGGAAAACACAGAGGCCAATGGAAACTTTAAAAAGAAATAACAACATAGTACAGCAGGTCTTGCACACGGAAGCTAAATCAGTTTTACCCTTTTTAACTATTTACAGTAGCCCCAATGCACACTTCAAGCACGGTTAATGAAAATGTAAATGCAGGAAATCCATCTGATCCCTGGGATGTTTGCTATATTTTAATGAAGTAGTGTAGCGGTGGAGCCCTGTATTAGAGCCTGGGTAACTCTGTGAAAGCACACTGGCTCTTGTATTTGTTAAATCAGTGCTGTCAAGCATTCAAGGTTGCCTACAAATACGTTACTTGGCTTAATGTTGTCAACAAATTAAATTAGCTGGCTGACTTTTGAGATCATGTGAAGCCACTGTGCAGTACGGTACAGTGCTCCTCTAATTGGCTTGAAGGCATGATTAATCAACCTTTTATGAATATGCAGCGAGACAGATCTTGTATTATGATAATTGAATGAGACGAGTTACTGAATGAATGTCCATACAGAGTGTCCTTAAACTCTCTATTTTATTTTTACACATAAATACACGACGACAAGCAAAGCAGCTGGCTAACTCTTTAAAGAGAAGAAAATGTACAATTGAAAAACAACTAGGTACTAAGTTGTGCTAAAATTGCAGTACCATGTTTAATGATCAGTTTTATTTTATTCCTAATATTTTCTTCTGTTAATTTATGATCACATGCATGATATGGTCACCACAGTAACTATGCTTCACCTTAGCAGATCCTCAGTGTGGTCTGTTTAAGACAGCATAGTAAGGTTACAGACTAACGTGGTATTGCATACCTTGTACAGTACCTAGAGTAATTTCTTAAAATTCAAAGGAGCCATAAAGTGAGCCAGCCTCCTTGATGCAATTGAGACCTAGATTCTTATTGCCCCTAGTGGCTGATAGGCAGTAAGTACTGTACCTTGTCAAGTCACATGCACCACTGTGATTGATGAAGTAACATTTCTACCAGCATGCTGATTCCTTTTGCACACTGCATGGAATTTAATCTCTAAGAAATGGTAGGCAATCAGGATAATTCCAGAACACTTGGACAAGCCAGTCTTTCCTTTTTACACAAAAGTAAATAGGTAATGTCTCCAATGGTATGTTGTTCAATACCGGGGGAGAGAATGCTGCAATTCATTGTTGGTATATGAGAACATGGGAGAGCTCATTTCTTGCTTATTCAACTTATTTGTGTGTTGTCTTTGAAAGCAGAATGATATCATGTACCATTCACAAGAAATAATCCATCATCATTATTGTTTTTCTCAAAACTGTCTCTGCTCCAGTGTTTTACCTTATTTAGTGCTTTGTCTAAAGTATATATATTTTTTAACACACTCTTTGAAGACCTGCAGGCCACTTGAAGGGTCGCAAGAGTTTTCCATCACTTATCATTTTCTATTTAAAAATACATTTTGTAAAAACATTGCAGACCACCACAGGCACAGCCCTGGAGCCTTGCAGACTATTTATAGGAGATTCCACTCTGGAAAAAAATGGAAAATGTCATTCCTTAAATAAGCTGGGAATGGTAGAAAAGTGCGACTTGCTGTCTCAGAAGAGTTTATGAGAATTTCTCAAGCACCTTGTGATGGGTCTCAGCAGCAGATGAGAACAGCTTAGGTTCAAACTGGGACTTGGACTGAATTTAGGAGTTAGTAGATTTCACACTTACTGTGTCCATCAAGCCTTTTTAATAATTTAGGATACTCTCTTGCCAGTGCAATGCAGTCTAGAAAAAAAATCAGCCTACTGGTTAGCAGTCAGATACAGTGATTGACCACAGGAGCAGTTTTGAGACCACTCAAAAGTATATTATCTGGCACTGTAGACACTGCAATGTCTTCTGTGGATCCCAGTAACCAGCATTAATACATGTTTGCATCATTTGGCAAATGCAGCTGATTTTATATGACTTGCAGAGCCAACACCAGCACAGCTCTGCCTCCTCTTTATAATGCTGGTCCCTGCAGACCAGAGGAGCTGAGGCACGTTTGCACATTGTTGTAAGGCACAACTCCAACTAAGGAAGTCTGTTGCTGAGAGCGTTAATACAGTTTTTATTGGAGCTGTGCAGTGCAGTAAGCAAATCTAACTGATTCACAGTATACAAAGCTTAAATCCTTTTGCAGGTGTATTGTAAAGAGATAACTAGAAGCAAACCACACATTTGTTTTCAATCTTTTAATTGAATTTAATGCCAGTGCATTGTGTGTATTTTTACTTTTTGTGTTAAGGACCAGTTTCTCCCCCACATTCAATCTCGTTTCAGGACAACGCTCCCCAGCCTAAGAGCAACATCTGCTGGGAGCGATGTGTGAAAGCCTCCATGCTCACTGCTGTGTTTCAGTGCTGCTCCTGGATCAGTAGTGGAATTTTCTGTCTTAATTCAGTTTAAAATGATCAAGACAACTTTAGAAAGGGGGGGAAAAAATGTGAAAAATCTGCACTAATGACAACATTTCTCGTGTACGTTCCAGAAAGGCTGATTTTTTCTGAAAGTTAATTCAAAGCAGGTAGAGTACCGCCTGCCTTCACTGCTTCTATTCCAAGCTCCTTTTGACCTCCAGATTGCTTGGTCCTGCGCTCGAGGTGGAAAGCGCTGGCTTCTGTTCCCAGGGTTGCTGTCTCTCAGACTCCAGTGCACAGGGCTGTCCGTGGGTCACTGGGCTCTCAGACGCTAGAGCAGATCATTTCCACTCCATCTGAAAGAAAGAGGAATGTAATAATAGTAGCAGCTGAGCTATTGTTAGCCACTGCGTGTTTTTGTTTGAAATATTTTTGGTATCGAAGGACATGAGTTTGGTTTTTTCTGACATTCAATTTGTGGGAAAATGGAAAGTATGTAGACAGTGTTATAAAGAGGAGTTAAAGCATTTAATTTAAAAGCAATACCAACAGTTCACCCTAGTTATCCTTGGTTAATCTTTAATTGATGACACTTTTACATTGTTTCTTACATGAACAGTACTGGACAATAAATTCAGTAATTCTCCATTAGAGTTACACACATGCCACTCAAAAAAGCTGTGTGATTACTTTTCATGCCATGCTCTCAGACTTCATAAAGATGTACTGTAACTGAGACCTGTGTCAAATCTGCTCTGCTTGAATTCATCCCATGTTTAAAACAGTAATGGAACAATGATGTAATGCTAGGAGTTCAGTTGAGAGTATTTTTTAGAGCTCCCTGATCCACAACCAGCCCTGTTTCTTACTCCAGTTTTGTAAGATCCAGGTTAAAGTGTCCCAACTCAATGCATTCCACTGCATGATACGTACTGGCTTCATACCAGGGCTTATGACCTTAAGCTTCCTGCTAGGTAACAGTGGGTGATTATCCTGCCATCTGGAGCCTTACCACCTGTGCCAGCATTCACTACTTACTACATACAAAGAGAGCTGAATGTCAGGAGACAGGCTGGCCACAGCTGAAGGAAATATTCTATGAGTGGAGAGGATTGTCCCTGCAAGTTCCTTTTCTGTTTTGTAAAGTGCCCTGCTGTACAGTATATGGACTGACGGCACTATTTCCACAATGTGGTGCAATGCCTCTTAGCTGGATAGAAACAATTAGATGTTTGTTGCAAACCAAAAGTTAAAAAAATAAAAACCATTATTTCAGCTGTAAAGCAAAAGCACAGTTGTTCAAGTGTAAAAAACCAACAATTGGGTGTGATTAGTTCTTGCTCCTGCCAGGGACTTTGCGTAGATTACAGCATGGTGAAGGTACACTACATGCTTAGTGACCCGCCCCACAAATTACACGTCACTTGTGATCTAAACGACCACCCCTTCTACATTATTTATTACAGTACTTCCAAACCTACTTTACTTGTAACTTGAGCCTAACGTACCTTTGCTGTCCTCATTCTCTGACAAAGTACTCACTGTAGTCTGAGAGAAGTTTGATCTTTAATATTTGAGCAAAGACATCCATTGCAGTGTGTTAACGGCAATAATGCAAACAGCATAGTGATCCAGTATGCTGTGGATTAGTGTTGGGACGATACTGGGATTTTTAACGTGATAACCGATTAAATACGGTATTATAAAAAATGTGCGTGTCGTTGAACATTTTTATTGCGATATTATCGAATGTTCAATAATCGCCCCAACTCTACTGTGGAGTGCACTGCAGGTGGGTCATTCAGTGGCAGTGGCACAGCAGCTATGATTAGAGAGCTGTGCCCTGTTTTCTCTTCATTCTCTGAGGTGTTGATGCAGCCACTGCAAAACAAAGTGCAGTTAGTAAGAAAGGATGTAAAAGAGTGAAAAAAGAAAGCAGGCTAGAGACTGGCACGAGCATCTACCTGACTGGTTGTTCCTGCATGGTATACTGTAGCATACAACCGCACAATCCCTGATTTACTTTTAAGATTTTATTTTAGTGAGCAGCTATTAATGCTCATGGGAACACTTTACCTCTGAACAGCCCTGCAGACTTACTGACGTGCCCCACATTGGCAGAATTACTGGAACACTTACTGTATTTACTGAAGCAAACACAAAATACATTAACTTTGAACTGTTTACCCAGACCACAACAAAGTGCTGTGAGTACAGGGATGCATAATGAAGGCTGCAGGGACTGATGTACCTCTGTTCCACCCACATGATCATTGTGCCAACACTTCTTCAGATCGGGGGGCATTTTTCCAGGGGGTGATTTACTGGGTGCGAAATACATATTTTTTGCCTATCAATAAACTACAGTAGATAATGGGGTCTATTCAGTTGTCTAAACCGGGGGCAAATCTAGATACCAACACCATTTAAAGAATATACATACAAAGTTAACAGTTGTTTTTCCACTAGCATTGCTTTAGTTTTAAGTAGAAGATTGTAGGTATTACTGACATCAAAGCTCATTACTGTGTTGTCTTTACAGTTGCATTTATATATATATATATTTTTTAAGTATGAATGTTATGATTGTTGTGTGTTTTTTTGTTTTTTTTGCTGCAAAACTGAGAAACTTGTGTCTTCAGCTGTTAATATGGGGTTCCTACGTGTGCATGACTGCAATGAATCTTGAGTACATGAGTTGCTGACATTGAGTATCTATTTTGGCAATGTGGTTTTGGGGACTAGGCTTGGTGTAAGTCCTTACAGATAAGATCCAGAGAGTCCAGTGGGGTTGGTATTTAAACTATGCCTATCTGCATTTAAACGGGTAGCTCCAAGACAATCAGATTACGCAGCCGTTACTTTGGTGAGAATAGCACCCAAGTGGAATGGAAACTTCATTTCCAGTCTAATATTAGCCCCTGCTCTGGAAAATTCCTTTTAAATGATCACAAGCTGAGAATAGGAAAATAATTTGTTTGAACATTTTGACAGACAACATTCACAAGGAGGGCTTAAACTGATTACTGTGGGTCCTGGGAAAGCAGATGGGGAAACTTCTGGGATTTCTGATTTCTGAAGAACATTTCTTTTTTGAGCGCACGTTTTCACTTTTCATCAATTTGTACTATGGATAGCAGTTACTGTATATGAAATATAGTAATATAACAACGTTTAAAATAAGAGAATGTGTTGCATCTGCATCTGATTCAGACTGCTTTCATACAGTGTTACTTGTATTACTAAGGGGTAGCGTGGTTTAGAAAACCACTCTGCCTAAAAAAAGTGTCCTTTACTCTGGTGTTAGTACAGGAACATTGCTGCAGATGTGAATAAAGGTGTTCTTGCCCATTTTAAAATAAGATCCCCTAACCCAAACCCAAACACTAGGGCTCTGTATTCATTTTCCAGGTTCTATGGCATGTATATTGCATATATGGAATCCTCCAACCTCACTGCCTAATAGTGACACCTGCTGGATGAGGCAGGTCTGAAGACTGCATGAGTATTTTAAACCCATTAAAAATTGATTTATGTGTATTAGCAAGGGTTACTGCATTAACAAAATAGATGTATAAATTGCAAAAAAACTATAACTGCTATGTGCTTATTCACCTACTGGAACCCCAACCCACATCATTAGGGGTCCAGGCAGATTGATTTACAGTAGAATGGCAAAGCACTTTTGTCCAGTAAACCATCAAGTGAGTTTTCCGCTGCTATGGAAAGATAACTCCTGCTTCTCTCTCTGTCCTGTTTTTTCCTCAGGTAAATCCCACTTGGCAATTGTCCAGCGTGTGAATAACGAGGGGGAAGGAGACCCTTTCTATGAGGTGCTGGGGATCGTCACCTTGGAGGATGTTATAGAAGAAATCATCAAGTCCGAAATCCTGGATGAAACAGACTTGTATAGTAGGTACCAATACCAAGCAGGCTTATTGTTGTGGAAGGGGATACTCCTTTGCACTAACGCTGTAGACTCGCCACCATGACTGAGTGAAATTGAGAACAATACCTCCCAATCTGCACATTGTGTAAAGACTTGTATTACTCCTAAACGTTATAAGCTTATAGATACCAACCTTCAGAAGCGTGGCCCTTTTAAAGATGTGTGCAAATGATGTACCTTTTTGCTTGTCAAAAAGGAGGAGGGATATTCACATCAGTCCGTGGACAGATTTCCCTCAGGAATATATCTACAGAATCCCATCCTTACCTTCATTATACCCCAGCCTCATCAGAGAGATATGTGTTAGGTACTGGCCAACACAAACAGGATGTAGCATCTGAAATATTCTGCATTTGTACCCATCTCTGTAACCCACTTGTTTCCTCACCGTTAACACATGATTGGAATTGTAACTAAGATCTGACATGTTATCATTAACCACGTCAAAGCCCAAGATCTGAACTGTGATTTCTGATGCTTTAAAAAGCAAAAACTCTCATTTCACAATAATACTGTTTTCTTTATATGTTATTACATGTATAAGGTATAAAAAATATATATATCCTTGTAAACCGCATTTTCGTATGTAAGTATGTGCAAAGAAATCACTGCGGAAGCAGATGATTTATATAGATTTGATCATTTTTTTTTGTATTTCTGCTACACCTGCAGCTGACAACAGAACGAAAAAGAAAGTCACCCATCGGGAAAGGAAGCAGGATTTCTCAGCTTTCAAGCCGACAGACAATGAAATGAAGGTTAAAATATCACCCCAGCTTCTGCTGGCAATGCACCGTTTCCTAGCAACAGGCAAGTTCGGCTTATCACAGCTTGAAGTCTCCCACTCTGCTCTCTATGGCTGGGGGCAGGGCTTCTACAAGAGGGGCGCTGGGGTTTGGAAACGAGCCTGATCTGGAAGTTCCCTGCTCACCTGATTTCAGATAAATATGCTGATGCCTCTGTGCAAATAATTGTGTGTTTTAAGATTGGACTGCATTCCAGTTGTTTGCAATGGAGAGAAGCGTATCTCCTAGAAATGCTTACAGAAATGATCGATTGGTTCCACAGGGGTACAGATGTGATGCAGTCTGTCAAACACATGTGTTTGTAACATAGATCAGTTAATCAGATTGTAACTTACCCATCAATCAATCAGTCTGTCAATGTGTCTTAATATTTGTCTTAAATGCAGTAAAAAATATATATTACATTTTAGTCTATTTTTATGATTTAAAGGGATTCTGTGATATTAACCAGTTGCTTCATGGAAATAAGCTTGGCTATGATCAGGAATAAACTAATCTTGTATAGTCGTTACTGTATATCATCATACATTTTTTGTTTTTAATTTCCCTTGTGACTAACTTTGCAAATGAAGCACAATGTATTTAAAGCTGTGTGAAGGAACTCTGTGAATGCTTTTTGGTGTCACTGTAAAGCCGCATTGCATATTTCCCAAGCTCTGTCTCAATGTTATTTTAGCTTGTTTTTTTCAATTCCTTGTTATTTTGGTAATGTTGATATTTTGCACAGACTAGAACTAGTTTCCACAAATGGAAGTACTTTTCAAAACGGAAGATAGGAAGGACTTTTTTTTTTTTTAATCTCATGCATTCTGTGTGTTAATCTGGTGAAATTGTTGCAATTAACACTGGAAAAGTTCAGAAACAGTAATGAGATGCAGCTAGATCAGGGCTATGTTAATGAAAGTGAGGCAAGCCTCCATACCCTTGTCCCCCTGCGTTGCTTACAGTGTGCTTGTGCGGTTCTCTCTGTAGAGGTGGAGCCCTTCAGTCCTGTCCAGATGTCTGAGAAGATCTTGCTACGGCTTCTCAAGCACCCAAACATCATCCAGGAGCTCAAATATGACGAAAAGAACAAGAAAACTATTGAGCACTACCTCTACCACCGCAACAAGCCTGTGGACTACTTCATTCTCCTCTTACAGGTCAGAGGCAGACGGAGTGTGGGTCAGGTATGGGGTGAGGGCAGCTGTGCTAACTAGACTAACTGAAATCCATACCATTACTGATCGTGTGACTGCTCCCCCTTTTCATTTCTCTTGAGAATCTTTTGGGTTTTTTGTTTTTTTTCCCACTCGGGACCAGTGATAACATCGCTAGTGCTAAAAAGAAAATAGATTTTTCAAATCTAATTTAATGTAAAGCTGTTCAGTTTAGAACATGTTTTTTTTTTATTTAAAAAAGGGGAATTGATATTGTGTCTCCTTTTTCAGAGGCCAATGTATATACGGAGTTCAGTTATATTGCATTTATTTCTTAGCTACACAACATGTTTCCCCACAGACAGCAATCGGATCGTTTTCTCTTTTGAATCGTCTCTGTCGTTGGGTTCGTGATACCTTCTTTGTTTTCAGTTTGTTTGATCTTGGTGATGTGTTTTGTAATCTCCAGAGCTGCTCTGAGGCGGACAGGACTCTAGACGCACCAGCAGGGCCCTGCTTCATTATGTTGTGGTCTCTTTGTCTCCTCTGCAGGGGAAGGTAGAGGTGGAGGCAGGGAAGGAAGGCATGAAGTTTGAAGCAGGTGCTTTCTCTTACTATGGAACGATGGCTCTGACAGCTTCCCCAGGTACCATACAGCACTGTTAGTCAGTGTTCTGACACTATGCCTACACGTATCGTTGCACAGCCCACACTGCTTAAAGGTATCCAGTGTCATTTATGTGTGTAAGGCTAATTCAGAGTCACACTGGATACCTACTGCAATGTATCTTCAGTGTCTTTTTTCACAAAGGCTGAGAGGTGGATGGATTAAATAGTCTTGTGTATATATAAAATGTCCCTCTAATTCTTAAATAGTTTTTCAATAAATAGGTAATATTTTGTTATACCTGTATTACTCATAGGTACTCCTCTTTCCTTGTGTTGCATCATCAAATTATATAGTATGACAAGCTGATTGCTCTATCAAATATATAATGATTCCCCTGACCTTAAACAGCGTTTTACCTGTATAGTTAAATAGTACATTTACTATTGGTTGTATGTGTAATGGTGGTATGGGAGCTAGTATTTTATCAATGACTAGTCTCGTTTGTATATACATTTGTGATTGTATTAGCTTATGTTGGTTTTTGTAGTCTTATAGGATTTTAGAGACCCCTAGTGGTGACATTCAGGCAGTGCACTCAAATATTTAAATTGTTGAAAAAGGACACTTACATTTTAAGGAAATAATAGTTTGGTTTTTTTGTAATGTTTGCAATGTTTCCCCCTTTTCACTGAAAACAAATAACAATGCATGTATTATTAAATGCATCTATATACATGTCTTCTTGTTTTCTTTAACATCTTTAAATATAATTAAGTCTGTTAGCATTTTTTAAAGTGTTATGTGTACCAGGCTTAAATTAAAGCTACCGTCTTTCACCTTCATGAACCTTGAAATAATATTTGAACCAGATGACTCGGGTTCTTAGCCCTCAATCGCAGAACCACTCAAGGTGTGTAATAAAGTTATAGAAAGGTCAGTTGAATGGATGCTGGATGCTCTGGGAAATGAGCTCCTAGGTAGTTGTAGGAGAGGAATCCTCTAATTTCATTGAAAAGTCAGATGTAAGGAAGGATTTTGGGCCATTCGCAGGACTGTTCCCTGGTTCCCTAGATTCCAGTAGAAACAGAAGTCCTGGACCAAGAATTTGTAACGGCTTCAATTTTATTAACTAGATATACTGGACAATAAATGTAAGTGAAGGAGACTTTAGTTTTTACCTTGTGGATGTATGGCTGAGTACTCGGGCACTGCTTCATGTTTGAAATCCTATTAAATATCTTACTTCCTTGTTCTACCTCCTCTTGCTTTCACTGCTGGGGGTGACGAGGCAGTTCAGTCTGTCCCGTTTCCTCTGGTCACTGGTTCTCGTGCTTTCTCTCTTTCTCTCCAGTTCCTCTCTCCTTGTCTCGTACATTCGTGGTCAGTAGAGCTGAATCATTAGCAGGATCTCCAGGTACTGTACTTCCCGTCCTTCCACTGGTCTGTTGCTTGTCTGTCTGTTATGTAACAGTGCCATCTTTAAACACACTTTAGTTTATTGAACTATTCCGAAATGTTTTGCTCAAACTAAATTAGTATGGCATATATTTGCTTTTTTTTTTAAACAAGTGAAGTTTAGAAAATGCTTACTAAATGTGGAGCATCTTTTTCTTTTTTTTTTTTTTACATATATATAGTGTATGGAGTGTCCCGCTCTATGTATTTATTTATTATTATTTGTATTTTTGTTTGTGGCGCGGATAAAAGCGCAGCATCTTTTGTTATTGTTTTTTATATTTAAAAACCCTGTGAGGATGCGTGGCTGATCAGCTACTGATTATTTAACTAGCTGACAGTCACGCATCCTTACCAGATGCGTGCAGACTGTGGTCGAGGGGTAATAAGATAATTAATAGCTAGTTAACCCCTCGGGGAATTCGACATTTAATGAGCTTTACCGATTTAATATCAAAAAGTAACAAGCCTATATATATATATATATATATATATATATATATATATATATATATATATATATAACGTATTAATTTTAGGATATTTTCTATATATTTTTTAAAATACATATATTATGTATAGCATATTATCTCTGAGAAAGGACAGTGTCACTGTAGACTAGCAGACTGTAGACTAGCATGGATAACAGCTCAGTGACTCGTGAAATGCATATTTCTAGTAAAAGTGCTATGACCTTGTCTTTTATGGTACAAGACTGTCTTCTCAGCACAATGGGGTTTTTTTAAGTTTCTTTTTTGTATTTTAACTTACTTTAGTACAAACCATCTTTAGTTAAAAGAAGAACAAAGTATACATATTTTGTTAATAATTGCAAGCTTTATCTGATAAGAATTTTACCACTCCTTTTGAAAAATGGTTTATGTTTGTGTTTTCAGCTCTAATTGGCATATATTGAATTAAAATTTAACTCATAGATTTAAGGCACTATTTAAATCCTCTTCCACAAGTGAACAAAATATTCACCAGCTGTGCATTGCTGTTGTGTATGTTCTGACAGAGCCCTTATCTGATGAGAGAGGGCATAGCCGCTGCCTATCTGTGTGTCTATCCCTGAGTCCAGGGTCAGTTCAGCAGCATGCTTTGAACTGAAGTTCCAATTCCAGCCTCCTCTCTAATCACCCAGTAAGATAGGCCCCAAAAGGCAGTCCCAGTTGGACGTGGAAACTGGAAAATAAGTGTTGGTGCCCTGCTGGGGTTGGGAGTGACGACAGCAGAGTGCAGAAGGGCACCACACTTCACTGGAGTGAGCCACTGCCCTCACCTATATATAGCTCCCCATTTAACAATTTTCCATTTGCCACATTGATTATTAAATTGCTAAATCACATTTGTCCTGCTTAGATATCTCCAGCTCAGAGGAAGGTTTGTGTGCTTCTCTGAACCACACAGCTTTCCGTTGTTTTTTTTTTCATTCATTCTACTGACTCGTTACCAGGATTATATACATTCCATCCAAATTGCTGTTTTAATGCCACCCTTGGGAAGCCTATTCATGGTTTCTATAAGTAGTGGAAAAATTAATCTTTCTTTAATTAAAAAACAAGTCTTCTATTTGGAAGAACCTGTTTTTTTTCCATGAAATTCAGCTGAGTTACAGCATCTCCTGCTCTTGTCTTGGTTTCAAACTTGAAATATATGTCAGTGTTTTGTGTTGTGTAAAATGTGTTGAGAAATCTGTTTGAAATATCAAATGTTCTAGATGGTATCTATTTTGTTACCTGATAATAAATGACATTTACATTAGATTATTACTTTGCTGCATTTACATTAGACAATTTGTTTCTGTTTTTTTCTTTAGTCTAAACAAGTAATAAGTAAATAAGTAAGAAAGCATTTTTGGCTTTTTTGGTGCATAAAATGGTCCAAATCTGAAAGGATGGGTACCAGCTACTGTAAATATTGGTATTTTCCCATTGCCAATAATGCAGATTCTCAGTAAAATGTGTTTTGCCTAAAAATTAAAAACATGGTAACCGACTCTTTTTGCTTTTTTTTTTACCCAAGTATATTAAGTATCATAGCAAAATAAAAAATAAAATGAAAACTGGTATGGATTCCAGGAACACCTTAAAAACAGTAACATGCCAACGTCATTAGTAATTGCACAAAGGTTAAAACAAGTAATGTTACATTAAGACTCTCTCTCCTCTGCAGAGAATAAGTCTCCCCCGCGGCCCTGTGGTTTAAATCACTCGGACTCTTTGAATCGCAGTGACCGGATCGATGCCATCACACCCACGCTAGGGAGCAGCAACAACCAGCTCAATGCCTCCTTCCTGCAGGTGTACGTGCCAGACTACTCTGTGAGGGCCATCGCAGACCTGCAGTATGTCAAGGTGAGGAGGAGACCTTTCTGTAACACTGTCTGTCGCAAATCTCTGTCCGGAGCCAGCTCACTAGTGCTGTATACTGCTGTTTGTTGTGATCTTGTAATTGCTTTTGCACACTGTATTATCAAGAATTGTATCAAATTGAATTGTGGTGCTATACTGTTAATAGAAGCATTTAATTAAGAACATGGTTGAAGTTTGAAATTAAATTAGTAAACATGTCATGTTGTTATTATTTTTTAATTGTAGTGGGTCAATTATCTGCAGTAGAATCATTTCCTCATTGTCATTTGTCAATAACTGTTGCTGTTGCGTAAAAAAAATAGCCTCCTTCAACCAACCAAGAGAGACCAGAAGGACTGGCAAGACTACTTTTGCATTATTATTATTATTATTATTATTATTATTATTATTATTATTATTATTAATTGCGCTATCCCGATACAACCCTAACTTTTTTTTTTTTAACTTTTTTATACAGTATTAACCAACCCTTGGCTTTTCCTTTAGGAGCATCAACTAATCTGTGTGTAAACCACATATTAACCTTTTCACTTCATATTGTTGCAGTTTTCATGTAATCTCTGTTATAGGACATAACATTTGATCAAAACAGTTTAAACTAATCTCCCAATTGGATGATTAAATAATCTCATGACAGTTTTCTTGCTAATGGATCCTAAGTGCAGCTGTTCTGTCGTTTTGTTCCCGGGGAGCAGGTTACCCGTCAGCAGTACCAGAATGCTCTGATGGCTTCACGGATGGACAAAACCCCTCAGTCCTCGGACAGTGAGAACATTAAAATAGAATTGACTCTAACTGAGCTGCACGACAGACTGCCGGATGAGACGGCAAACCTGCTCAACGAACAGAACTGTGTCGCACACAACAAATCCAACCACTGTATGCACAACGAGGGCTCCATTTAGCAGCGGGACAGCACACTGACACCCTCAGCACACAGCCCAACCCCGCGCCCCATTGACTCCTGTGCTGGGGAGAAGGCAAGGGGGACTGCAGTCATTATGCGCATGCACATACGTATGAGTCGAAAGTCTTGAGACCAAAGAGCTTGTGGTCCCTTTTTCTTTGGGGATCAGTGTGAGAGGAATAAAGAAAACAAAAAGATAATGAAAGAGTGAAATAAAACAAGGGGTGAGTCAAGGATAGAAACTAGAGTGCAGACTTTCACACTGAAAGCAACTCAGAACCATGTTTTTCCACTCCCTGCTAGGGGGTGCTTAGTTTTGATAAAATATGCATTATTGTATTTCCGGTTATTGTTGTGTTAGTAGTTAACTACATGTACAGCGGACCAGCTTTGTGTAATGACCAATTTGTCATGGCCCTCGGTTTTGTTTTCTATGCTAGACTACGTTTAAAAAAAGGCTTTTTTCACATGTTACTGGCATTGGTGGTAGGGAACTGTATTTGGAGTAAAACTGAATAAAGACCTGTATTTATTTGGAGCACAGCTATTATTAAGTTGCAATTGTGGGTTAATGGTTAAGTTGTGTCAATAAAGAGGAGAAGGGGTTATTCTAAATCAACATTTTTCACAAATGGTCAAGATTTTTATTGTTAAAGCCTGTGGGGGAAAAAGAATTGATATTTAATGAAGTTCACAAAGTTGTGACCAAAGGGATACTGCATGCAAATCTTCTGATTAACCCACCCCCCTCCCCCCCCCACCTTGTGAAAATATGTAAACCTTCCTTTCTCTTATGTTGCTATATTATAGAACTGAATAACACAGGAAATCAATAAATAACTGGGAACTAAGAGATTCTAATTAAAAACATAATAATAGTAAGGTCAGTATTAACAGTATGAAGCCCACTGATTGAAAAATGTGTTAGAATGTAGGTTGTTTGTTCTTCAATAGCTATCTGCGGAATGTAAAAACCTTTTCAGTGCTGTTATTACTTGACTAGCGTGAGATACTGTACTGTGTGGCAGCCTGGAATCATCTGAGATAATGTTGGTGGGAGTTTACTTTAATAAACTTTGAATACAGGTGCCTTAGACAGAAGGAAAAGTGAGAAGGGTCTTAAAAAAGCAGAGACTTCAGAAGAAAAAACTTTCCAAAAACCTTCAAAGTTCCTTGTGCAATAATATTTTGAAGGATTAGTGTCTGGTTAGCCCCTGTGTTTGAAATGGCTATTAGTGTCATTGTAATCTCATAATTTGGTACAAATAGCTGCACTGCTTTGTCCCAGTAGGGTACATTACGATGGCAGAGAGCTGGGTTCATACAGCCCTGTCTTGCAGAGGTTCTAATTCTTGTATTGTTTTTAAATGTTTTACGACATCATGAGTCAGCTGAAGATCGAGTTTAAATATCGTGGCCAGATTTGATTTTCAGGTGTCAAAACCAGATATTTTTAAACACTTCTTTTTTTTTTTTCTTTTTTTTTTACTACTATTATTATTAAATTTTTTTTATTTAATTCAACAACACTAAGAATGTAGCAGAATGGATAACACAATTTAAACCATAATGAAATAATCCTCAAAATAGTTGACAGATGTCTTGTTCTATTCTAAAGTCGTGTAAATGCAAAATAAAATTTTAAAAAAATGCCTGACAATTGAAATATCAAATAATAGACAAGAGAATTGTCTTCTGGCGTCACCAGGGTAGCAAATTGTAAGGAAACCCAAGCAACTGAGTGTTTCAATTGAGAAAGTTCATTTCTCACACAACTTGCTCTCTTTACTGGAAACCCCTAAAGTGTGTTGTAAAATATGTATCCAGGGACCGATTTCATTTGTAATTGATTTATTTGTTATTTTATTAAACTGTTTTGTTATTGGTGGAAATACTGTTTTTCTTATCCTTTTATTCTGGTGTTTTCAAAGAAAGGATAGCATTCTTAAAGACTGATAGCCAGTATTGTGCCTCTTGTGTTTCCATTGTTCAGGGGTTCCCTGAGGTCTTGGAGGGGGGGGGGTTGTTTGAAATAGAGAAGGCCACACTTTTATTTCCTGACTGATGTGTAAAACAGTGCACAGTTCAGTAAATAAACACGATCAATAAACTCATGTACAATCTGTTGCATTGGAGCCCTGTAGCAAGTGCAGAGGTCTTGGTTTCTATTCTCACAGACTCGTTGTGTGGCCTTGGACAAGAGTGGCTCACCACAGCTCTATAACTGGGTGAGTTGGGTTACTTTGGGTGAATAGATAAATAAATACCCGTTTTTACTTATGCATTTAATCATCAGTTTCTCAACACTGATGGGGGGGATATTAGAAAGCAACCATTCTCTGCTTTAAATTTGCAGTTGTAGCTCAAGCATCTGGTGCTTGTACATGAGTAACAGACAAATGGTTTATCTTGCTCACCCATTGTGGAATAGTAACTTATCATTGTGTTCATAGTTTATTAATCACATGTATATAAACCCAGTTTTCCTTACATGCTGCTGTAGTGAATTGTATTGTTCTGTACCCTGCTGTTTTGTGTATGTGCTGCTGCTGCTGATGATGATGATATTGATGTTATGACTCCTTCTGGTTGACAGAAGGAGCGTTGTTTCAGGGTCCCTCACTCTGGAAATCTAAATCTTGTTTTGGCAGCACCGCCAGGACCCAGGGAACTGGAGTGGCAAACAGGACAGGGGATTTAAAATGAAGGCAGCTAGTCTGACTTTATCACACGTTAATATTAAAGATTAACCTTAGTTCACAGTTCAGACAGAAACTATTTCCAGCTCACGCCAGGCTAACTTAGGTATCTAGGTGTTTGTATGAAAGCCTTGAGCAATAAGCAGTGGCTTTCACTTGGTAAAGCTAAGAAGCCCTGGTAAGCATTGGTTAAAAAAATAATACTTTCTCAGCTAGTATAGTTATTAATTGATACTGAAATTCTCTAGTAGATCTTCTTTTTTAAATAAGTGTTACACTGTTTCAGTTTACCTTGCCAGGTACTGTACGTGCTACACAATGCTGCTGCCCCAGTTTCCTGTCCACTGATTTCCGCTCTGGTTTTCCTCTGGATTCCGTTGTCATAGCTTTCTAAAAGACGGTGTTGTAAGCAGTAACCAAACAGAACCCTTGTATTTGCATACTGTAAGGACCATATTTAATGGGATACGATGGGAAAAAGAACAGCTTCATATGCCACTTGATGTCCGTGTGGTGTGACAAGTGCTTGTTGAGTGAATTTGCAGTGAGCTTCTTTGTTTCATTTCCTTTCTTGGGACGGCAGGATTAATCTCCAGCAGCTTCTGTCTTTTTGAGGTTGGTTTTCTCAGGTTTTATTTTCCTGTAAATAGCGTTTACTATCCAAACATTCCTCTAAAAGGATTGAAAATACTTGTTTTTCTCCTAAAGACCGTTCTTTTTTTTATCTATGTAAACTGGAATTCTGCATGCAACTTGACACTTGGAATCATCAGTTCCTTCAATGTTTTTTTTTTTTTTTGTGTAAAAGTCTGTAAACCCTTTCTAGTTTTATTGTGGATAAAGAACACTTCAGAAAATGCTAAAAGTTTTTTAAATACTAGTATGTTTTTAAAAACAAAACCAATATTCAAGCCTATGTAAAACACAGTTTAATATGAGCGCTGCAGTCTCTTATTCTGTTTTAAACTTATGTTTTTATATGATTCTTTACAGTGAACACAAACTATCCATTTCTCATTTCCAGTGTTGCACTTTCCTTGATTAGTCTCACCTTAACATAGATTAGCCTGTTCCATCCTCTTCCATCAAGTATGGCCATTCATTGTCTGTATCATATTGTACAATAGAACATTTCAGAAAGATAGTATTCTGAGTACAGAATTCAGAATTGTATATATGAATCTGAAATGAAGCACAATTGAGATGAAGTGTACATTTCCAAAGCTGATTGTTCTTTGAAATGAAGTTTATAATTATTTGAATGACATTGTAGATTTACAATCGCCTATTTATTTTGTACCTGATTTATCTGTATATTTTGTGATCTTCAGTTTAAGAGAAAACACTTTGTGTTTGTTTTATTGTTTCTTTTAAGTATAGTATGATTAATTACTCTCTTATTTTACATTCCACTTTGCTTCTTGTTTGTACTGCGTATTCCATTAAGGGTTGGATTGATAACGTGGCTTGTAATTTACCTAACGACTGTTACTTAGATTTAAAAACTGGGAGGTATATTCAAAAGCCAAGTTACAGCTGCCAATAACACACAACACAACACATACAAAACAAGCCTTTTTAGCACAACACTAGTTTTATATGTTTTGCAGTATTAATTACAAACAGTACTGAAGTTAAACACGTGGTTCATTAACTGGTAACAGCGTTCACATTACTGTATGGTAACGTGAAAAGATGCAACTGCAAATTGACGGTTTCTTTGAAAACCGATTTAAAGTCTAATGGTAAAGCTAATCAGTGTTAGCCATAAATCACATTGTGTTCTTGTGTTCAGTATAGTTTGGGAATAAAATGGCAAATAATAAAAAAAAATAATCTGGTCACCAGAAATTGTTCAGTTAAGTATTCAGGCTTTACATTGACCCAAAAAACATTTAGTTACAGCTGCTTTCTGCTAAAGTTTTAATGATTTGTTGTTGCAAGTTGAAAACATATTACCCTTAAACATCTGTGCCTTTTTGTATTGCCAACAGATTTTTTTAGGATGAAGTCTTATGCTATCCACATTTTAATAAGTTATCAATCCACCCCTTACTCTTTTATATTATAGTTTTGTACATGGTGCCAGATCTTTCTCACTGTCTCCGTTACTGTCCTACTGTTTTCCTTGAGCACTTAAATGTTGGTTTAAACAATCATTAACAGAGTGAATGATAGATCGGGTGGCTTAAAGAAGAGAGACTAACCTCTGTGGCCTGAAGCTGGATTATGGAAATGGTCATTTGATACTTTATAAAAGGTGAAGACTTTAATAAAGAAATGATTCATAATCAGATATGGTGTTTGTATTCAGTAGATTTGAAGTAGGTTTGGGGAGCTGATGAGGAGGAGGGCATAATTAAGCGCTAGTGCCCATTGAATCAAAGAGTGAGCTTTTCCACAGAAGTGCAGTAGACTAATTCTTAGCATGCTGTGCTGTTCCTTCTTGAGGGACTGTGTTCATATCCAACTGATTCCTTCCTTTTATTTTCAAAGAATTTGTTAATTTCCTATAAAGACAATGATAAAGGAGACTTTTCTGTGAAAGTGACATGATGGCACAGTGGGCTGATTCACTAGCCTGATGTGCTGTTCCTTCTTGTGGAAGATAGGGTTCAAATCTAGCTGATTCCTTTCTTTATTTTCAAATAATTTCATTTGCCTTAGTCAGTGTGAAACATAGCTTTGGTGGTGCAGTGGGATAATACCATGGTCCTCTCCTGAAAAAGCAATTTAAAACACAACTTATTGAGTATTTGCATTTTATTTACTATTAAAATTATATTTCCATAGGATCAACATTTTAAAGAAAAAAAATACAATATGGACAGTAAAGAATATACCACTTTAAAACCAGTTTCCATCAACTGATGTGAAAAGAGCATGGACATGCATAAACAAAATTATTACAGTTTACAGTATAACCATTACAAATAATTAAAAAATAATACTGGTTCCAAATGCAAGAGTACACAGGAAACCAAATTCTTTTTTAAAAAAATGCATAAACTCCTGCACTCCTTTACAGAGCAGAACAGATCATTTAAAATACTTTTGTTCAGAGATAAAAAGAAAAAAAAATATACAACAAATAATATACAATAGGTACTAAACACAAATTTAAACAAAAGTTTAAAATAAGCAATTTTAGAAGAAGTTAAAAAGAAGAAATGCACACACTAGTCCAACAAAGCGCAACTGGCTTCTTGACAGCGGATCTGCTAAACACAAATAAAAGGTGTGTAATATTTTACACACAACTGCATCAATAAGCACCAAAGCCTGGATATCAATGGTGTCACGATAATCTTGTTCTTACTATGAGGGATGCTTGCAACCAACCCACAGATCCCAAGGTGCTTGGCATGATCTCAAAGAGGTAAGTGGTTTGGTTCTGCTAATGAAAAATTAACACTGGCATGCACGGGCACAGTGGAGGGTTACTGGTGTATTTCAGTACAGTATTTCCAAGTACAGGCTCTTGTGGAACATAGCGGATCTTCTTAGTCTGACAGACGATGGAGATCAAATTAAGAAACCCAGAGTTACGAACACCAAACTTACTGGTCTACCCAACTCCCACTTTTTTTTTTTTACCCCATTTTTCTCCCAATTTGAAATGTCCGATTGTATTTTTTTTTAATTTATTTTTTATTTTAGGCTCAGCTCACCGCTACCACCGCTACCGCTGACTCTGAGCGGGCGAAGACGAACACACGATGTCCTCCGAAGCGTGTGCCGTCATCCAACCGTTTCTTTTCACTCTGCAGGCCCGCCATGCAGCCAACCCAGAGCTATAGCGTCGGAGGACAACGCAGCTCTGGGCAGCTTACAGGCAAGCCTGCAGGCACCTGGCCAGTCTACAGGGGTCGCTAGTGCGCGGTGAGCCGAGGGCACCCTGGCCGACCTAAGAAGGGCATAGATAGCAGGTGTACACATTTATTAAAACCATTGAAAACTCATTTTCAGAATTACAGACATTTCAGACTTAGGAACAACATCCATTCCCAAGGGGTTCGTAACTCTGAGGCTGTACTGAGAAAAGCCCTGTTTATTACAGTATTTGCATTAGATTGGGAGATGGTTCTGACAGTGAGAAAGCCCCACAATCTCCCCAAGAAACAGAAGAGTATACCGTATATAAGTAAGATCCACTAGCAATGTTAAGTACATCTTGTATTTCCATACAGGACGTCTACTACTACACTACTACTACTGAATATATAACCATAACAAAAAAAAACACAAAACCACACACTTGTCACTTGAGCTGTGTTCTTACTAAATGAGCTTCTGTATAAACCTTCTAATTGCATGGCTCACAGTCTCAGTCCATGCATTGGTCAGGAAAGCCATCCCATCATATCAAACTTAAATACAATGACTGAAAAAGCAATTGAAAAAAACTTAAAGTAGGAAGACTTTTTGCTGTTTTGGAGCACTAGAGCTTCTGTAAAATCTTGATACTGTTATTAAATGTATGTATGAAAAATAGCTAACAAAACATGAACACCACATGAGAAACAGTAGTATTGGTGCATAACCATTACATACTGTGCATGACTTGCCCAGGACTATCTTGCATACTACAAGACACTTATTCAAAACCAACCAGTATTTAAATACAGCCCATAAATGCATTTTTCTTTCACCCTAAAATATTTAAATGAGTTTGGTCTGGGCTCCCGAGTGGCGCATCCAGTAAAGGCGCTCTGCTTGGAGTGCAGGATGCACCCCTATAGCCTGGAGATCGCAGGTTCGAATCCAGGCTATGTCATTGCTGACCGTGACCGGGGGTTCCTAGGGGCAGCGACACTGGCCGAGAGCCGCCTTGGTAGGTCAGCAGGGCAAGCCACAGTTCACTGCGCACCAGCGACCCCTGTGGCTGATAGGGATTCAGATCTGTGTTGTCCTCTGGCAGTTTAGGTCTGGTGGCTTCGCTACGGATCCGCAGGGCGAAAAATGACGGATTGGCAGGAACACGTTTCCCAAGTTGTCGGGGGGGGGGGTTGTAGCGGTGAACCGGGATCAAAATAATAATTGGGCCTTCCAAATTGGGGAGAAAACCGGGGTAAAAAAAACCATTGGCGACGACTAAATTAAAAAAAAAAAAAAAGTGTTTGGTCTATGAGGCTCATTATCTCTTAGAACTTAACATCTAACCTTCTTATACTTTCAAAATAACTTTTTTTTTTGTACATGTATTTATTTTTAAAATATGTTATGTCTCTCAAATAAGAGAGTGGGTCAATCACATAAAAGTGTCATTAGACTGGTCTGTTATACAGACAGTAACATTAACAGAAAGTTTCTGTGTGTCTATGTACGCTACGTGTACATTCACACACACACGTACATATATGTGTTTTTTATATTTTTTTTTTATGTTTTCAATTTTTTTTTTTTCGGATTTGCATTTTGATTACTCCCAGCACCAACCTCTAAATAGCTCAACAGATTGTGTTGTATAGTTTGTTTTTCTTCGTTACTCCTCTTCCTCCTCCTCCTCCTCATCATCATCTTCGTCGTGGCAGTGTGTGATCTCCTGGGGGTCTGGGGAACAGGTTGGGTGGTTTGATTTCGCTGACTGAGCGGGTCAGCTGGCTACGCTTGTAGTCGTAACCCTTGAAGTCCAAGGAGTTGCGGTTCCGCGTGGCCATAGGCGATTCGCCGTCATTGATGTCCACGTGAGCGTGCTCCACGGTCGACTCGTGTGGCATCTTGAAAGGAGAAACAAGACAACAATTAAAGAAGACACCAGTTTGCCATGACTGTTGGTTTCTAACTTTCAGACCCCTTGGAATTGTACAGCTAAAGGATTCTGTTCCTGGTACAAAGTAAAGCATTGAATTACATTTTTTACAGTGCTGTGGGTCCCTCTGGTGGACCTGATAAGTAAGTAACACAGTTTATTTATTTATTTTTTTTAATCAGATTTCAAGGGTAAATGATTAAACTGCTTTATACATTTAGGACAGAAATATTTTATACCATATAACTGCAAATATGACCACTTATAATTCTACATCACAAATGTACATTTCATTTAGGAACAGTTCTTGATACATACAGTGTTCTCCTTGCTTGCTGTTTTATGTAATTTAGTCTTAGCTCCAGTATAACAACAAAAACTTTGAAAGTAATTGACATTACCAACAAGCAAGCTAGTGGCAAGTGACACGTATGCAGAGCTGAGGGCAGGACTGTGCTGTACAGTTTCTACTCACCAGGACGTGGGCGGCTCTGAACAGGTAGCTGAAGGGGTAGTAGAGGAGGTTGATGAAGGAAGCAGCATACAGATCTGCGTAGCGCATCACCTGGTTGGCAAACAGAGTCTGGCGGGACCCGCTGCGGAACAAACTGCCCATCATCCCGTAGCACATGTCCATGTCATGGGTCACTTTCTGTAGGCAAACAAGAAAGCAGAAGACAGGCTCATACTCTGTCAGGACTATATGAAGAGGAATATGGATTAGAATAAGGGGGAGGGGTCACATCGTCTCTATACCAAGCCATCAGGATGAACTGAAAGAGGCGCTTGTGGCATCCTTGGCAAAGGTTACACATGTGCAGGTCACACTCATAATGGTAAAGATACAGGCCTCTTTGAGCAGTGAGGTATCTGTAGGCATAGGGACTTTATATTTCAGAGTTCATGTAAACACTGACTTTAAATCCCTTATCAGCCTGGACTGGGATATCATTCTGCTTGATAAATAAGCCACTTGGTCCTTGAGATAATAAATTAACAATGTCTTCTGCTTTTAGAAACTATACCAAAAAAAAATACCTTGATACGTCTCTGAATGGAACTGATGTCTGGCCGTTCATTACTGCTACTGTCCAGATGTCTGATAAGAAAATATATAAAAAACAGATTCAAATAGGAAACAATATGGAGCTTTTACCATGGTGGCCATGACAGACTTTGAATTAGTACGGGTCCTAACATGAAAAGGAAATGCAGTATCGATCCCATGTGTGTGGAGAGTGAGAAGAATTCTGTACTCACTTGTAGAGTTCTGCCAGGAAGATATCCAGGCTCTGTAACTCTTCAAACAGAGCTAGGGACCAAAACACCAAAACAAAAATAAATAATAACCCAAGGTGGATAGATTACAGTTAAATGCATACAACGTTTAAAACGACATCAATCATCAATGTCATCAAGTGAACTTTGTGAAGTTTAAACTTTAAATTAAAAGAGCAATGTGACAGTAATTAACGACATGTCCTGATAGAGCCTAGTCATGGGAACGCTTGGAGAAGCCTCACAACAGGTATTACTATGAGAGCTGCTCCCTTCCCGCCCGCTGTCCGCCGGTGGCACTGTTGCACAGGGCAGTTTGCAGAGTCCGACCCATGCTGAGGGTGGCGCTGTTGCACAAGGCAGTTTGCAGAGTCCGACCCATGCTGAGGGTGGCGCTGTTGCACAGGGCAGTTTGCAGAGTCCGACCCATGCTGAGGGTGGCGCTGTTGCACAGGGCAGTTTGCAGAGTCCGACCCATGCTGAGGGTGGCGCTGTTGCACAAGGCAGTTTGCAGAGTCCGACCCATGCTGAGGGTGGCGCTGTTGCACAAGGCAGTTTGCAGAGTCCGACCCATGCTGAGGGTGGCGCTGTTGCACAAGGCAGTTTGCAGAGTCCGACCCATGCTGAGGGTGGCGCTGTTGCACAGGGCAGTTTGCAGAGTCCGACCCATGCTGAGGGTGGCGCTGTTGCACAGGGCAGTTTGCAGAGTTCAACTGATGCTGAGGGATTTAACTATGTGGACATTGCCCCTAATGATGCACATTATACATATTTCTATCAGAGTATCAGACTCATCACTGTGACACTTAGTTTAATCAAAGTACTCTCTGTATTTTTGCTTCTTATTTTTATGTAGACTTTAGATTTGAATGTGCTTTCAAATGCCAGGTGCTACCAGGTCACCCCAGAACCAGGTTAAATAGAACTGGAAACAACTGAGCATTAGACTGTGAAACGGCTCTTACAGCTCTTGTCGGTCCACACATGGAGCTCCTGGGCCAGCTCAGGGATGACTAGGAAGGTCCTCCAGCCCTGACGCTTTTTGGATTTTAGGATGTCTCCGAAGATGTGGTCTCCAATGTAGACGATGTCCTTGCCTTTTGCCCCCAAAAGGTCGCACACAGTGTCTGATGAACCTGCAAGCGTACACAAGAGGTGGTTGTACCTGTGTGTATGTGCGTATGTATGTATGTATGTATGTATGTATGTATGCATGTAGATATTGACACTGATCGAGAGTCACAGCAGACAATCACAAAAAGTAAAACAGTGAAAATGTAATTTTGTTATTTAGTACACTGATGTATAAATACGTACTATTTTTAGGTTAAGTTCCCACACATGGCCAATATGCCATCCATTGCCAAATACATATCAAGTGAAATAGCGGCTCCCCTTACCTCCAGAATATACAATGCCATGCTGCAAAGGTCCTGTGTAAGTCCCGATCTTTAACCGCCCTGTGGTCTACAAAAGAAACGTTACTTTACACAGGTGTATCACAAACAATTAAGTCAAATATTTAGGTTAGCTTGGGGTTTATCATTTTCTTTCTGTAATTACATTACAAATAAATGAGGGAGGCTTTATTAATGAATTGAATTAAAGACACTGCAGCCCAGTAATCTAACGTTTCATCAAGCTGTCTTTCTATCAAAACACCTGTCTATTTGACTTAAGATTTTTTTTTTTCATCTTTTTAGACAATGATTGAGAGTATAAAACACCCACTCCCTTTGTTGTCCTATCTTACTCACAGTGTCCACCTGTCTCAGGACCGTCCCCTCTCCGAAGAACATAGGCTTCCGCGCATCCACCAGGATGAGGTCAAAGTAGGACTGCCACGGGCGGTGGGGGGTGCCAGGCTACAAGCACAACAGGCTGCAATCAGATCCACACACGTGGCTCATTTACCTGCATCCACTGCTCCTCTACTAGTACCATACACTGTTTAATACAACATGTCTGAACATTTGGGAAGGTTGAGCAATGCTTTTTTTCGTGAATCCGTGGGTATACAACTGAACAGGACTGCGGAACAATAAAAGTCACCTTTCAGTGAGGACGATCAAGCGGCTTACCTTTGGACCATGGTCAAAATCAAACAGGTAGGTCATAATTTTCTGAGAAAGGAAAACAAGAAATAATAAGTAGTGTAGAGGAGTTAAGGCTGATCTTTTTAACCGGTTTTAGACACTCCTACTGCGTTTCCTTTGCAACTACTGCCATCATGTTATTTTGGTATACAAAACGGAGATATTCTAGAATAAAACTTTTTGAAGTTTTGAACACTAAAATGGCTCTGTCACATGCAATCCGCATACTGAGGTCTGCAAGTGGCTTGTTTTTTTAAGCAGTCACTTTACATTTGCTGTGCTTCATCAACGGGAGGCACAGGTAGATGACAGATTCAGAGCAGGTCATAACCACCCCTGGGGTATGAGGAGAGACAGGCTGCCACCACTGCACACTGCAGGGCATTCATGGACCTTGTGAAACAAGAACACTAGGTGATTACTGTGACTACCAGTAATATACTAGATGACACATAATCTATAACTTTGGGTATCTTAGAATAATCTTTCTGCAAAATTCCTTTTGTAAATGTACTTTTTTTTTTTTTAAACAGCAGTGAATTATTTGCTGGGCTACTACAGTTTATCAGTCTGCATTAGTGATATTAAAGAGAGGCTTGTTCTATATTTTATTATTGCTCTATCAGCTACGGATGGTTTGTTTTGTGCATTTACTGCTGTTAATATTGAGAGGCTGTTTAGTCTGGTAGTAAAAGGCAGAGGTTCTTGAGTTCAAATCCCAGCACAGCTATTGACTCAAGTGGGATTCTTACACTCTTGTATTGGTCAGATTTACCAAATATATATAATATCTACTTTCTTGGGTAGTATCATTAATAGTGTAAACTCTGCACTGGAGCAAAAGAATAACTACAGTAGAATTTGCTTTCTTCCCACTGGAAACAAGACACTGTCTTCTCTGTTGATCATTCCATTGCTTCTTTGATCATCGTTAATAGTCACAGCCCTTTCCATAAAAAATAAAGAGACAGCTACTCAGCTGTGACTCACCTCGGTGTACTTGTAGTCGCTGTTTGTGGCCAGGAACACCTTTGCAACTTCGTTCATTCGACTGAGCAGAAGAGGCAGTTTATGCTACAAATCGAAACAAGAAAAACAAAATCATCTCTTGCTCCCCTAGCCCTCTCCACAAGACCATAGGGAAGTATTAAAGGTTGAATGTAAGATTTAGGGTTGCATTTAATTATTGAAAATAAACTATTTATACGATGCAATAACTTGTTAACTTACATCTTTGACCACATACTTTTCCAGATTTTCCACCGTTTTCTCTTTTAAAGACCCCTGAAAATAGGAAAAAAAAAATAAGATACAAAAAATTGAAAAGCTAAATGACTGTGTTTGCTCTGAAAAGCATTCCAAGCACGTTACTAACCTGGGTTCATATAGTGCAGCATTGTTCACAAACGTTCCTACCTTGTAGTGGACCCAGTCTACTGCATCACGCACATCCTGAAACATGCTCTTGTAGGACATGAAAAGGTCACCGTCTTTAAACCCTGTGTCACAGCTGGGAGGGAAACAAAAGACGAGGAAACTGAGATTACTAACCTGAGTAATACAGGGTAGTGTGCTTTGACATGCTTGTTTTAATGGGGATAGTCTTCCCTTGTTTGTGGTGTCCAGTCAAACAGGAAAGCTTGCCCTCCCTGGAAGATCAATAACAAATTAAGGCATATAAAGTTCAATTTGATGTAACAATACAGTATGATCATTCAGATCACGTGGACCAATAATTCAATTAATAACTTTTTTGTTGGAAAGACCGTGAAATCAACTTGAAAAATGAACATTATTTGTCAAGGCCATACTCCACACGACTGACTGCTATGGCGGTCTATGAAAGATAGCTCCACTCATTATGTCAGCTACAGGTGTGCCCATATATAACATTTGTCTCTTTAGATATTTATAGGTTATATTGCTGCATAGTTCCACTGTCTTGAAAGAGTTACATGCATTCTTTTTTGTACATTACATTTCACAGCCAAACTCAGATTTGAACTGTTGGACTCTGTGGATTTGTAAGCAGAAGAGCCACACACAGGTCAGCGGGGAAGTTTACTTACCTAGTGTATCGCGGGCAGTTAGTGAAGAAATCTACCAAACAGGCAAACAGATAGGTCTCTGTGGAGAAAGGACAGGGATTACTGAGTGTGATTTGTATGATGGGGAATCTCCACGACCGAGCTAAATAATCTTCATCCCTGCCCCTGTTCATCAATATCAGCATGATCCAGTTTTTCCATGTGCAAAACAGTGACTCTGAATACCGGGTGGAGTTGAGCCAGGCTCTGCTCACCAGGCAGGTTGAAGAGTGTGTTCAGGATGTAAAAGCGCTCAGTATCGTCCCTCTGGATAAACTTGTTTGAGTACTGCTCCCGGATCTCAGGCCTGGCAGAACAAACAAGGATGCCGCTAAAATCAACATGGAGCTGACATCTATCTAATTCTATTACATTTGAAGTTTAAAGTTAAGCAATAATTTGGCATGAATCAAACGTTAACATACTGGGCTGGTATTAAATGTCTAATTACCTCTCCTAGGAACAAATCATTTAAACCCAAGGCAGAAACAGTAAAACAACTTTGCCTTTATCTTTGCCTTCCACCTATTGATTAAAAAATGGCATATAAAATATTAACAGAAGCAATAATTCAATTATTCAAGTATTAAGTTCAGTACTTGCCCCCGAATGAAAACAAATCCATGGGCACAGACAAGGATGTTCCCATAGGCATCCACCTTCAACAAGTTCCCATACATTGTATCAAACACCAGGCCCCTGGAATAGAGAAGACAGATATATCCTGTAAGTATTTGTATTCTATTTGGACAGACCCGTCAGAACTCCAGGGTGCACTGTGCAAGGTGTTCTGGCCAATGACTGACAATTTGATTTAGTCATTTCAATTGTTTCTCATCATGCCATGATAAGTACAGAACCTGGATTATGTCGCCATGGCTGCTCCTTGTTGACGTGCAGCTGTAAGTGGCTGTTTTAGCTAAGCAGATGTTTTACAATAACACTGAGTTGCATTTACAAAAGGAACCTGCCAGCTATCAGTAGCTTGTGGGCGGTTCTGTCAGGCTGTTCAGTGACTGTACCTGGTTGGGAATGTAGAGTCATAGACAAAGTTGAGCAGCTCCTGGGGGTATCCGATTGATACAAGCCTTTCCACAGTCAGGTCAAACCCCAGGGACTCATATTCTGGGGACTTGTACACTGGGACAAAGAAAGAGAAAACAAATCAACACAGCCCAAACCCTACACCCATCTACCTGTACCACAGACAGCATCACTACAGCCCAAACCCTACACCAATCTACCTGTACCACAAAGAGCATCACTACATCCCAAACCCTACATCTATCTATCTGTACCACAGACAGCATCACTACAGCCCAAACCCTACACCCATCTACCTGTACCACAGACAGCATCACTACAGCCCAAACCCTACACCCATCTACCTGTACCACAGACAGCATCACTACAGCCCAAACCCTACACCCATCTACCTGTACCACAGACAGCATCACTACAGCCCAAACCCTACATCTATCTATCTGTACCACAGGCAGCATCACTACAGCCCAAACCCTACACCCATCTACCTGTACCACAGATAGCATCACTACAGCCCAAACCCTACACCCATCTATCTGTACCACAGACAGCATCACTACAGCCCAAACCCTACACCCATCTACCTGTACCACAGACAGCATCACTACAGCCCAAACCCTACACCCATCTACCTGTACCACTAACAGAATGTCCCTAAGTGTACCTGTGAGATCACATACCCTAACAAACTCTCGCTGCTGGTTTCAATTAGAGTATGATGATGTACTTATTGCATGCAGTGTGGCAAGAAAACAAACAAACCACACAGTATAATAAATACAATATGCTGATCCATGTGTTGCCATATGCACCATTTGCATTTTAAGTTGTATGTACACATTCAAGGACATATCTACAGTACCCATCTACATTTGCTCATGATTATCATGCAAGTGTTCAATAAACTGATGATTTTTTTACACTTTAGCTCAATACGATACGCTGTCACTGCTTTACAGGAACACAATGCACTCCACTACAGACACTGCCTGCTGCTGGCCCTAAAGCAAAATGTAGCCGCTGTGCTCTGAGAAACCTGAGCCCAGCGACTGGCAATTCCAGCACAGTGACAGAACTTAGAGAACAGAACCAGAAGATGTCAAAACCACAGCCTGATGTCATGCAGCCAGGATTCCTTGATAAAAATAACACCCTCAATCTGAACCGAAAGCAGCTACACAGAAATCTATTTACAGGCACCTTCCCCCACCTCTTCCCTCCGAGTTCACAGAGAACAAGATATCTGGCGAGTTTCCAAACTGAAAAAAACTATAAGCCCTCACCTGACTCTAACACAATGTACCGGAGCGGTTTGTGTTTTCTGTTTGTATTTTGGTTACACCGAGAACTTGTGTTTGTGAACCTTCTGCTGAGGCCATTAACACTGCAGCAAGGGATATTTCCAATAACTCTTAATAAAATAAAGCGACAGATTTGGGTCAAACACTGATGGGCAGAGAATACACAAACCCCAAGACAGGATCGGCTAAACATTTAAACTGTGTTTTAGGGCCAGCTGGTCTACTTCTGACCATGCTAGGTTCACTGTTCACTCCACTTATTTCAGTGGGGGGACACCTGAACTCATTTGAAAATGATCTACTAGACAGTTATTGATCCAGCATGCTTGTTGTTACAGTTTTGTTATTGAGACTGTAAACCGTGACCTGAATAAAATATGTCAACAGAATGAAGATCATCTCTTTGTCTGTCTAATGAAAACAGGAGCCCTGTGATCACATTACTGCCCACACCTGCAATATCACAAGCCTGTAAAAAAAACAAACACGCAAGAAAACTGCGTGGCACTAGAGCACCCACACACAGGGCGTTATTTCTAGCAAACTCATTCCAACACCAGCTCCTTTTTGTATTTCAGAACTGTCTGAATGCTGTGTGGCAAAAAAGCACAGATGGGTAATGTCAAAATGGCTACTGAAATGGCTACTCCCCATACTGAACAGGGAGCTGTCAAGGTTCAGTTCCCTCTATTTTATGATCTCCTCTCTATTCCAGCTCTCGTATATCTCCACACTCACTGACAGCTCTCGGTAATTCCGGCTCTCTCATTCAGTCGGTCCGTACAGCCGGGCTCACCTGCTGTCTCCTGTTAACAGATTCATTGAGAGCTGAACCATGCGCGCACGTGGTATACACATGTTTACACATACACCCAAACACTCCCACACACGTGCACACATGTACTGTGCAGCCACATGCTGCTGTCGCTGTCACAGCCTCCTATAGAAACCCATGTTATCACAGTAGAGACATTTGTGACTTATTTCGACTGCTTTATGGATGAAACCAAGCCCTGAACAATTATGCATTTTGAAACATAAACTCCTTTCAGTCAACATCACCAAGGCCTTAATTACTGTACTACAGTTTTCTGCAAAAAAAAAAAAAAATGAAGTTCAGCTACTTTGATTCGAACTTCCCAATACCTACTCCTTTCAAAATTGAATCCATCAATAGCATGTATATTTTTTATTTGGTACTTTTTAAAAGTCTCTAGGCATAGCAGTGACATAATTCATATTTAATTCTAGGGAAAGACCTTAGATGCTAGGTTTGTCAGTAACTGTACTTGAAAACACACACACAAGAAAGATTGAGTGGCTATGATATTTTTACATGTAGTCTAGTTCTATTATAAGCCTGTACAGGGATACACTACTGTACTGTACATAGACAGTATTACTACTGAAGCATCTCTTCATGTGGCAAAATCAATACAAATTCAAACACCCGCCTAGCAGATCAATTACTCAATTAACCCAATTTACATCCAATTCCTTTCATTCAAAACACTCTGAATATTTCAATTATCAAAGCAATAATGGAGAAAATAGTTCACAAATGTGAGGATATATTAATTCAGCATTACTCTCAGTGTAATCACCTGTGCTGTTAGTAAACATGCCTGTGATTTACACCCCACTGGGTTGAGGTTGTGTTGTATACTCATTTGAATTCCAGCACTGGCCCGTGGGGTGTAATTACAACCCCCATGGCAAACTCTATCACTTGTTTACAAGCCCTTTCCAATAAACAGTGGGATCTAAATGACTGGGATTCCACAGTGGTGCAGAGAGACAACATCATATAGCCTAACACGATATGTACAAATAAGATCATGGGTTTGGCTGTACGTGCATGTGTGCATTGTCTAGATATAGCTTGCTGAACATAAACTGCAGAGCATTATATAAAAACCTGTTGCTTGACAGAATGTATGCACAGTCAACAGTCACCAGGTAACTGCATTGTCAGGTATTCGAATAACTGAGTTGGCTGGGTAAACAGTTTTATTTCAGTTATGTTGGAAGTGAAATGTATGAGTATTAACAGACTTGTATAAGAAGTATGAATCTAAACTGTTTTTAGGAAAGTGACTCATTATTGTTATATATGAGATATATATATATATATATATATATATATAGTTTCTATGGTCAGTCCTTAAAAGTATTGCAAGACCAATGTGTGCGTTTTACTGTTGAAAAATCAGTCACAGCACTGCAAACCATCACAACACATATACAAAATGCATGCTACAGTGCTTTAGCATGCTACAGTACTTACCAGCTAATGTGTAATCCATATCAAACCCAAAGCATTTGATCTTCTCCATAGCCAAGCTTCTGTTTACAAACACTCTGAGAAGAAGACAAGAATTCAAATACTGAGCTTAAGATTTAAAGCAGCCTAACCCAAACCATTAGAATGCAGTACAGCTTTACACAGGCCTGTCTTTCTGCACCAGATAGAGAGGCCCGTCTTTCTGCACCAGGTAAAGACAGAGGTCCGTCTTTCTGCACCAGGTAGAGACAGAGGCCCGTCTTTCTGCACCAGGTAAAGACAGAGGTCGGATTTTCTGCACCAGGTAAAGACAGAGGCCCGTCTTTCTGCACCAGGTAAAGACAGAGGTCCGTCTTTCTGCACCAGGTAGAGACAGAGGCCCATCTTTCTGCACCAGGTAGAGACAGAGGCCCGTCTTTCTGCACCAGGTAAAGACAGAGGTCCGTCTTTCTGCACCAGGTAGAGACAGAGGCCCATCTTTCTGCACCAGGTAGAGACAGAGGTCCGTCTTTCTGCACCAGGTAAAGACAGAGGTCCGTCTTTCTGCACCAGGTAGAGACAGAGGCCCGTCTTTCTGCACCAGGTAAAGACTGAGGTCGGATTTTCTGCACCAGGTAAAGACAGAGGCCCATCTTTCTGCACCAGGTAAAGACAGAGGCCCGTCTTTCTGCACCAGGTAAAGACAGAGGCCCGTCTTTCTGCACCTATGCCAGCAGTGCTTTAGTTTAGAAACAATTAAAAGACGTGTTTGGAACTGACTGGAGCCACTGGCCACTGCTTTATACAACACATCTACATTCTAGGGGTATGTCATTTCTTGCCAGTTTAATTATCATCTTATTATGTGTGTTTTGTAATGTTTTATTATTTGCCATGCTTACAAACTATTCCACGTCCCTGTTTTTGAAGTGAGGTACATTGAACAATGAACTCTAGGGGAGTGCAACTATAATTTCTGTCTTCTCTGCATCTGTGAGAAAACAGAAAATCTATATCTAAAAATAATACTGATGAGCTGCTTGAGACAACTCAATATATGTGAACATATAGCATGTGACCATGCAGATGGAAATGAAGACAGCATGACATGCAGTATCTCATTCTATAGTGTAACTTGTTTGTTTCTCCGAAGAGGGCTTTGTAACAAAAACAAGTAAATGCCTTGCATTTGAGGTAAAACTGCAGTGTGGTCTTGTATTTGTGTTACATGTACAGTACTAATCTGTAATTCCTATAGAGTGAAAGGATTAATTTAGAGATTACACTGAAAGAAGAGTTGGCAGTATCTGGGATAACAGATAAAGACCCCCCCCCCTTTTATGCCTTTAGATCCATTCTGACCCTTTTTCTTAAACATGCAAAATATGAATTTAAGTTTTTTAGTACGACAGTGTGTGTTCAAGTGGTAGATTATACTTCAGTCAAAATGTTATTAAAACCACTTTGACCAACCCAATGATATTCTGAACATTATCACAAGAGGCTGAAAGCTGTAACAGGTGTTTAAAATATGTTACTTTATTTAGGCAAACATGTTTATTGTGTTTAAACTACACAAAGTTTAATAATAAAAACAGTTTAGTTCCATGTTAGTAACTGTGGGTGGTTCTGTATGTCAAGAAACCGTCCTGTACTTTAACTGCACAAAGCCTGGCACAGCCATCATCAAGTTCTCATACTGTCCCAGCAATTCCAGAACGGTACACATTTCTGTCCCCCTGAACTGAGATATCAAGCAGAATTAGCCACCTTGAAAATCAAAGCAGAAAGTGATTTCCGAATGTGTCATTCTTCGCTGTTGCTTGGCAGTGCTGCGTTTTTTTAAAGCACATTGCCTTACATACAGTAGTGACCGTGATAAAGAGCAATTCATAGAATGTTTTCAAGAAAACCCCTACCAGGCACAGTAATGACACAGGAATTCCACTGGCATCACGGAACTCTTCACTTGAGTGCACTTTAACCCCTTCTGTGGCATCATCTGCACATTGAACAGCAGCCCTCTCTGTACACTGGCTGCTAATGAGTCAGACTGCTCTAAATAACGAAACCCTTTCCACTGGAAATGCAGGACGCACTACAGTGAAATGATCTGTAACTACTGTACAAAGCAGGGATTTCATTCTAAACACCTTGATGTCAGTTTTAATATACAGTAATAGGTAGGGCAATCATCTCAGGACTGAGAAAATCTAAGAACTGTTTATTTGTTACACTTTGAATGCTGCAGTTGTTTTTGTTTTGTTTTGTTGTTAGTTAACATACAGTTCACTGGACCAATCAATAAACAAGGGCAGATACTGGTAAGCAACACAAAAAGCAGCAGCAATCGTGCTTCCCAGACACGGTGTCCTCACCCAGTCCCTCTCTACCCATCCCTTTCTTGCAGCAGAGTGTACATTCCCCACAGCGCTGGACTGCATTGGTACCTGTGGTAAGCCTCCCGCCGGTACTTCTTCATTGCAAGACCGTCCATGTTGGCGGGGAGGTCTGCGTAGTTCTGAAGTCGATCGCTCCAGGAAGTAGTCATGTTTCAAAATGCTTGCTCTTAAATCTGTGTGAGAAAAAAAATAATAATTGAAAAACAACACATCCTATTCATTCTTAAAATTAGCCAGCTGTGATGTAACTCATTCCATTACTACAACAGAGCTCAAGACCTAGTGTACTGGAGCTCTGCACTCACTCAAGACCTAGTGTACTGGAGCTCTGCACTCACTCAAGACCTAGTGTACTGGAGCTCTGCACTCACTCAAGACCTAGTGTACTGGAGCTCTGCACTCACTCAAGACCTAGTGTACTGGAGCTCTGCACTCACTCAAGACCTAGTGTACTGGAGCTCTGCACTCACTCAAGACCTAGTGTACTGGAGCTCTGCACTCACTCACTCCACTATTACATTTCAGAATAGACAGACAGCTTCACAAGCGGCTCCACTATTACATTTCAGAATACTGTATGATCTTAAGTCTTTCATGATTACTATAGAGACAGTGATATGATAATCTTTTCGACATGATGATTGGCGATGATTCTTGTTCATTGATGTGTTTTGTTGAAATCACTTCTCAGAGTGCAGGAGAGGCTACAGAGCTGGGTGTCTTTTAGGGCTTATCACTATCAGAGTTGTGATTCCTTATATGCAGTTTAAACAAATGCAACAAGCGACTAGCTTACATGCCTAATTCCTTCACATGAATATATCCTACTGCAAAAAAAACAAACAATAAGTAATACAAAATCATGAGATGGTAAAAGTGGGATTCTAGAGAAGCATGTCCACCCTGTAGGTGAAACTACAAAACACAGCACAATGCACAAGAAAAACACTGTCCTCCCCCACAATCAAGGACAAACAACTGAAGATTTACACAAAACATACCAAATTACTGAATGTGCAAAACAAAAAAAACATAAAAGACGACAATACGACAGTGGAATTCCCCCACTTTGTTTAATCCTCATACCTCAACTACAAAAATCAAAGAGAAATGGATCGTTTTTAAAAGTTTACTTGAACGACTCATTATAGCCTATACTATCACATGAGACCTTCAGTGAGGAAGCAGTGAGAAATCCAGTGTCTTAGGTGGGGTTCGATTTGATTAAGATGCACAATAAAAGGTAGGATTAGCAAGATTTCACAAGCTGAACGAACTCCATGGCAGAAATGGCTGGGCTTTGTTCTGTCAACACTATTCAAAATCATACATGTTATTTTATAGGTCAAAAACAACTGTACAGTGAGTAGAAGTTTCCATATTTAATATTACATCAGATGTAAAAGGTATTTAAACAAGCAAAGACTTAGCCTAAAGCAGATTCTGCAGCATTTTCAGATTTTTGATACGGAATATTTTGGGCAGGTTCTTCAAGTTTTGAAAAACGGATGTCTTTTTTGTTTTTAGTGCAACATTTTGCAATGTTCAGGGCTGAGGCATTCAAACAGACACCAAAATCAAATATGTCACTAGATACAGTAAATCACTTGTCAAGCAGAGATATGTGTCACAACAATGACAGGACATCAAATGTTTGCAAGAAAGCCTGTTCAGCGAACATCACAAGCTATTAAGGGACTAGTGCAACTTGTGATGGAAAAGTTTGAATCTACATTTGAAAGAGGCAATCGTGAAAATCAACAAACCTCATCCGAATAGCTACAATATGAGACAAGAAAGATTTCAATAGCACTAGCAAACCTTACGCAACAGACAGTGCCTCCAAATTTTGAAAGAGGCAATTGTGAAAATCAACAAACCTCAACTGAATAGCAACAATATGAGACAAGAAAGATTTCAAAAGCACTAGCAAACCTTACGCAACAGACAGTGCCTCCAAATTAGCAGCAAATAACAATACAAACCACATACAGTACAAGATTTAGCTTCCCTTTAATGTACAGAAAAGGCCACACAGTGTAATATCATATGATACAGACACTGGTGGTAAACCTGTACAGACCATGCACAACACCCACAGAAAGCACTGGCAGCCAGCATTTGCATGGTGAACCGCATAATGAAGATGCTGCGGTGGGATGCATACAATGATAGCTAGAGCTTCAACCCAGAATGATCAGGACCCACTGGAAATAATATTCAGCTGGGAACATCTTTAAAAATAAAACACAGCAAAACAGATGGACAAAAATGTGCATACAAAAAAAAGCTCAGAGCACAGAATCTAGGGCAGCTAATGCAGCTCTGAGATCAACTGTACAGTTCCTTGCAGAAAGTTAGTGTCAGCAGGACTCCCAACGCTGATCCGATCCATTGCAGAGGCAAAACAAGCTACAGCAGCAACATCTTACCCAATGTCAGCTGAACTCCCACAGCATGCTGCATCATAAGATTGTTTTCTGCTTTGGTTAGCAGGGCCCATGGCAAGCTGCTCACAACAGCATATCCATCTTAAATAAGAAGAAGTTTTCTTAAAACAGCCAACCTTGGATTCAATTCCTATGCAGCATATGAGAAACACACAGCACCATTTATAAAGAACCCCTTCTGTGCTACAATTCCTGATCTAAGGAACAACATTTAATTTGGCATTTAATGTATATTTTATTTTATCCACAGCATTGCATTCTTGTTTAATCTTCTCTTGCTGGGATTACAGAGTGTCTTCTCTAACCATGCCATGTCTGAACTCTGAAACCAATAATCAGACAGCAAAACCACAGCACATTTTAGAAACACCACCAGATCAACCCACTCCAACGGTCTACTCTTGTATTTTCAAGCTGCATGTTTTCAGTTCCATTGTTTTTGACAGCTGTGCATACAGCATAACGGTTTCTTTTTTTTTTTTTTTTTTAAATAACATTGGTACATTTATTAGCCGACTGAAAAGGTATTTCTGTATGTCGAGACAGTGGCAAGAGAAGACAGTTTATATTCTAAACAACTACACCGGAATTCCCCAAATGCAGTATTAACAATACTATACTGTCCTACTAACTCTATTAAATGTGTGGAATTTTGGAAAATATAGGAAGTACCTGCTTCTATAAAAAGGTTCCTAGCTCAGCCCTGCCACTGACACCCTGCCTTACTGTGAACCCCAGGAGTCTCTCTATCAGCCTTGACAGGCCCCAGACTATATGTACCGTAGCACACGCTAAATATGTGTTTCTCTACTCTCTCTCTTACACTTTATGGGTCAATAAAAATAATGACTCTGAGTAAGTTAATTAGTTGATCAGATTTTTTTCTGGAATGTAATAATTAATTAAGGCCTGTAAGGGATGGAATTAAATCTGCATTTAGTTTTTGTTTTATTATTTTCAAATGCTACTGTTTCTGAATCCTGACGCGTTTCTGAAAATGAGATCCAAAAACTCAAGGCCTGTTTCAGAGAAAGAAAAAAAAAAAAAAAAAAAACCTCAAAACCTTTGAAGCTAAAGAAACACCAAAATAAAAGCATCCCGCTCCTGAATCAGCTGGCAAGATAAGGCTGCTTTCAGACAGATTTGGAGTAATAACACAGCAGCCTATCAGTGTACACAAGCTCCAGCTGAAAGATAATGATTAACTGCTTTAAGTGTGAAGAGAGAGAGGACTCTGTAAACTGTAAGACTGCAATACAGTCCACATTACCAGAAGAGAAGTCTACCAGTTACTTTCAGATGCATCAAAAATGATGTCTCTTTCAAAACAAAGTTTGGACTTCCGAGTGGCGCATCCAGTAAAGGCGCTCCGCGTGGAGTGCAGGATGCACCCTATAGTCTGGACGTCGCTAAAATTAATTGGACACTACTAAATTGGGGAGAAAACAATAAAAATTGCCGACCACTAAATTAAAAAAAAAAAAAAAAAAAGTCTGAATCCTAACTACATGTATGTAGATGAAAATAAGAATATTGGACAGACAATTCAAGGGTCTGAAGTTCAGGGTGATAAAAAACAATCCTAAATTGTACAGACGCTAAATAATTAATTTTTATTTTTAAAGCTGTCAAGGGGATACAGTAGCAGCTCTGTCCCACAGCTCATAGTCCAAATAGATTGATTGGCTACCTACTGTAATATTGCTTTGAGACGCTGCTAATAAAGTCATTTCCCAGAACCATCTTATGTGAAAGCAGGTGGGGGGTTTCATTACTGCCAACCACTCTATAACTGGAGACCAGCACGGTGTTCTTCCACAGTGTGCATGTGTGTGGAGTGTGCCCTATTTCTTCACCTCTGTGACCCGTCTATCAAGCCTGGTGCTGCCATTATCACCAATACTCATACTGTAGGTGGACTCGCTGTCTTTGAAGAAGCTGTAGTCAGGGTTCATATTGGAAGCTGTCATCCCATTGCTACTTGCATGTCTTAAAGCCAACTGAAAGAAATGTGAGTGTCTCTCAATCTGCAAGGTGTCAAGGATCGAACTCATGTCGAATGACAGCCTTAAATGAGATATAATAGCTAAGGCTAAAAAAAAAAAAACAACATACAGAAAGTACCTTAATGGTTTTGCCATTGACGTTTTTATTTTCATTTTGACTGAGATTTTTCCTGTAAATTACTGCATGCACATGTATTCACCTTGTTTTCTTGTTTTTGTATGGAACGTTTTTGCTTGCATTTCCAGAAAGCATGTCAGTGGCACACATCCCCCGCCGCTGTAGTAAATTCAGAATTAGAGCAACCCGCAGGACAAAAGCTGACATATATCAACAGTATACAGGAGTATATAGAGTAATAATGCCCAAGTCTCAAGACAGTTTGATAAACGAGTATCCAGGTGTATGAGCAAATGTAAGGATGGCATACCTACGTACAACCGCATGAATTATTCAGATATGAAATATAAACAGGTCATTTATTCTACTTATCATATACTTATGCTGCACGAGTTATTAAAACACAATGGAGGTTGATAGACATGCTTGAGCAGATCTATAGACAGTTTTTTAAATAAAAAAAATCGATGTATTTTTAATCATATACCGCGACATGAATTACAGTCGTAATACAAATTGAAGATACTAACACTCTCCTCCCATCATCATGGACAGACATTACATGTAACTTTTCACACCTTCTGACTATACGAATTAATGTACTACGATTAGAAAAATAATGCGAACTCCAAACCTCAAGTTTGACAGTTGTACTGCAAACTCGGACAGACTGACGCTTACATGCGGCCGCTTTTTTTTTTTTTTTTTTTAAACCAGTTTCCTCGTCTGCTTCTAAACTTACATTACATTGTTGCACAAACACAGTAGCTAGCAGCCATTGTTGCTGCTAAACTCCACTACGGTTTATCTTGTAAAGACTAAAAAGACCTTTATTAATACAGGAATTAGCACCGATTATTTTACCTTTGTTGTGATCAGTACAGGCTAGTATTTTATCCATCTGATGAAGTGGCTCCCTAAACTAAAGACGATTTTGCTACACAGTAAATCATAAATGTTTTAAGAAAATTAAAATAATTCTAAAAGTACAGAAATTATAGGAGTCTATAGGTGAAAAACAAAAAAATATGCTGACACGTTTAGAATGACAGGAACACGTTTACAGAACAAAATAAAAATGCGACGATCGTTTGAAAACTAGAACAACATTTTGTTTTGCATTTGTTTTAAAAGATGTACACTTAAGACGTCTGTTTGAAGTGCAGCATGTCAGTGATTGTGAACGTTATTACATTATAACTTTAGCTATGTGCTCCCCTTTGTTCGTCGCGCAAGTTAGCCTCCTTCAGTCCAGTCCAATGTTTCGTAATCAAAAAGGTTTCTTTCTTTCTTAAACCTTTATTCACGGAAGTGGCGCCACACATCAGTGCATGCTTATTTCTTTCACTACCTTTCACATCGCACCCAGTATCAATTATTCACACGTATCTGTGCATTATCTTTACCCATTTATCAACACCCAGGCCAACCGTTTCCTGGCTCGTTTTACATTTGCTTGTTTTGCGTCTCGTTTCCTTTTGAGTCACTACACTATATCGGTCCCTTGCACAGGGTACCCTCTTCTCGATGTTCCTTCGTACTCACAGGCATTTTTTTACTTAAACTGTACCGTAATCAGCGTATTAATAAAAATAAAAAAAGACACCGCCCCAAGCTCTTCAGGACTTACCTTCACTCTGACCGCACAGCTTCAAATGCACTGTCAACACTCCTGAGCATGCGCCACACGCACAATTTGTGGGGCCATCAAAAATTAAAACGCAATAACTGCACGCATGAATGACAGGCTTTATTTTTTTTTTTATTAAAGCAGAATTAGTTTGCGCACTGACGGTCACGGTATAGTTATTGAATGCTCTTTTAAGGGCGTCACATCATGTACATGTTAAGATATGGATTTTACTAACATTATATATTAAATCACACAAACGCATTTATCTTACTATTACAACGATTTGAAAATATATATATATATATATATATATATATATATATATATATATATATATATATATATATATATATATATATATATATATATATATGTCAGGTGATGTCCCAAAACTATACAATATGCCACAGTATTAAGGTACTTCTGTGTTTATTCTGTTTGACTAAAGCTAATGCAAATTACTTGAGTGGGGATGTGGACTGCAGCGTATTTCTTAAGAGATCTAGGTGTTGGAATTTTTAGAGGATCCCTTCATGAACAACGCAAAGGCGACGTTTCTGTATTGGTAAACTTCAGCGCATAAACTACTGGGACTAAATGTGAACAAATGAACTAATGTAATGTCAGTAATACAGCTGGACAGCTGCAAGCATAACGGACTAGCAGTAGTGCCCATGGAAACTGCAGACGATTCATAATTTCAATAAGTTTGCTCACTAACAACTTGCTGACGTGCTAGGCTCTAAATCATGAATGCGCACGTGCTGTACTTACAGAGTATCAGGTGGGTTTGCCTCTCTTGAACCCCTTCTTACGGCTTCGCAAAATCCTACCTTTGTGTCAGGCTTCATACTTTCATGCAAAAATTGCTGCCTTTTAAAAACTGCCAGTCGTCAAATGAGCCGGGCAATATCTCATATACACCACTAATATTAAACAGAAATGCTGCAATGGTAGCTTTGAAAATACTAATTCTGGATGTGAGTGAGTGCTGTGCTGTAGTCTTGCTCATTGTGCTAAACACAAGGAGCGACTTTCATTACATGTATGCACTTTTAACATTGACAGGACTTAAACTGATATTAACTGATAACCCAATGACCTAATCAGTGGTTGGTACCCTGCTATTGTGATTAACAATGGCACTAACGTGAGTCAAGGCAAGTGGATCAAACTCGCTTAATCTCCTTGTTGGGCGCATCCAGTGGATTCAATTTGCTACACTGCAATTGTTTATTGTTGTATCCTATTTCATATTGTATTTTAGTAGTATTATTTGCACTTACTGTAAACTATACTTTATTTAAATATTAATCTTGCATTGTAACCCTGTACTGCCCTGCAAGTCACCTTGGATAACTCTGTCTGGCAAATAAATACAATAAAATAATTAATACAATAAATATTTATTTTTTAAACAGTATTAAACTAAGGCGTATACGTTATTTGTCTTGACTCCTTTGCTTATGTTTACTTTTATGTAAGATTTTGGAACGCCGGAAAAGAATACGCTATTAAGGACTTACCTAAGGGTTTACCAATATCTTAACATTACTCTTCTGTGCCCCCTAGTGGTGCTATGTTTTACATTTAAAATTGAACTTTCTAACTACTAAATACTGATTTTGAGCAGATTCGAGTTCTTCATTGAGACATCATTACAACCTGTTAAACTACAGATTCTAGATCTTCATTGAAACATCATTACAACCTGTTAAACTACAGATTCGAGTTCTTCACTGAGACATCATTACAACCTGTTAAACTACAGATTCGAGTTCTTCATTGAAGCATCATTACAACCTGTTAAACTAAATTCCTAAATTCCTCCAACTTTTCTCCTTTAAAAAAAAAAAGTTAACGCTGGCTCAACGTATATTCAACATGGTAACTTTGCGCTGATTCGTGAAGCAAGAACACATTACACTTGCACGCATCAATCAAGAGGTGCTGGCCAGTGTCGTGTTGCATTACTTCATCAGGGCAAAACACCCTAGAGCAGTGTGAAGAGGACATGTTGATGTCATCTGGCATTATAGCATGCTGATCATAAGTGTACTGCCAGCACCCTGGTCCCTGCTTTGACACATTCAGTGGTAATGTCCCTATCAGGTTCTATCTTGGGTGTTAGAACCCTTGCAGTGAAGCCAAACATAGTTTCTTTCACCTCGTGTAGAAGCAGATATTTTGAGATTAAAATATGTTTGCTATAGCATGTGTTTCTTTGAAACCCTGTAAAATGAATAGAAGTGCATGGCAATGACAGTATTTTGTTAGTTACAATTGCTTTAAGATTACATGGTATACACTCTGTACGTTTTTATTCCAGTGAAATGTGTATTTTAAAGTAATAATTTACATAGGGTAAACAAAAGTATGTTCAGTTTTTCCCCTTAAAAATTTGGGCCCATACTAAGTTATACAGTACGTGGATCCTCTTTCGAACCGACAGGTGGCAGCAACGCCTTTCTATCTTGAGCTCACATCTTGAGCATTCTATAAGTACAATGTCATTTAATGTACGGTATACTACAGTATGTTAATATCCACGATCGATATTAAGGAACAATAATCACTGAAATCTGAAATATATCATTATCCTTAATAAAAAGAAAAAGAAATGCTTACAGATTATACCGGTACCGTCTTTAAAAACGGTCGCTATACATTTGCAATGCAAAACAATATGCTCCTGGGTTAAGTACTTTATGTATACATTTATACTATAACATATTTTCAGTGCTTTTCTAAAGTTCATATTTATTTAATCCCACCATGTATTCTTTTACTTCGCGTTGCAGTATTTGTAAAACGATAGTCTACTTGTCGAAAAAGTAAAACGAAAACTAGTTATACTATTAAAACATGAAATAAAAGTGAATCGAAAACAGAACACGTTTTAGAGGTGACTGGCGATGCATGAAATAAACAATAAAATCCAGTCTCGTGCTGACATCAGCACTGCGCCAAAATGGATAGTTCCATCTCTGCTTTCCAGCAGGCTGGTTAAAACGGCATTCACTTTCCAGTTACCTTCGTAATTTTAAAACTCTGATATCAAATAGTCGAATGTTAAAACAAGGACTCTCTAAAACTGCTGCTGTATAGGAATAATTATCGATCTGACTTGAGTAAGCTGCTTTCTCTGACTGAAGTTATTGATTTGGACTGCCCTGCTATATAAAAGGGCACAGGCACAGCTGCACTCTTTCCACTAAGACGACAAGATGAGTTACGGATCGGATCTCTACATCTCCTCCTCCTACAGGAAGATTTTTGGGGACTCGCCCCGCTACTCGCCCTCCCCATCCAGGCTGGGTACCAGCTCCCCTTCTCGGAGCTCCATCTCTTCCAGCGGCTTCAGGTCGCAGTCTCTTTCCAGGAGCAACGCCTCTGCCCTGGGATCTTCCTACAGGAGGACGGGACGGTCTGCCTTCGTCCCAGTGTCCAGTGAAAACCTTGATCTGACCCAAACCTCGGTCCTCAACAATGAGTTCAAAATCATTCGGACCAACGAGAAAGAGCAACTGCAGGGGCTCAATGACAGGTTTGCAATTTTCATCGACAAGGTCCGTAACCTCGAACAGCAGAACACGGTTCTGGAGACCGAACTGGCTGCGCACAGGCAGCGGCAAACAGAGCCGTCCCGGTTAGCCGAGATCTATCAGCAAGAGATCCGAGAGCTCCGATCCCAGCTTGAGGAGATCAACGGTGAAAAATCGCAGATACTCATCGAAAGGGACAACATTGAAGAGGACCTGCAGAAGCTAAGAGCAAAGTACGAGGAAGAGGTCAGGACCAGGGAAGATGCCGATCAAACCCTGAAGGTTTACAAGAAGGATGTGGACAACGCGACCATGGTCAGGCTGGACCTGGAGAAGAAAGTGGAGTCCCTCCTGGACGAGATCTCCTTCCTCAGAAAGGTGCACGAGGAAGAGGTGACGGAGTTGATGGCTATGATACAGGCTGCCCAGGTGTCGGTGGAGATGGAAGTGAGCAAGCCTGACCTTACCTCTGCGCTGAAGGAGATTCGGAGTCAGTACGAGTCCCTGGCATCCAAAAACCTGCAGTCTGCCGAGGAGTGGTACAAATCCAAGTTCGCTAACCTGAACGAACAGGCGGTCAAGAGCAACGACGCGATCCGGGCGAGCAGGGAGGAGATCAGCGAGTTTAGAAGGCAGCTTCAGTCCAGGACCATTGAAATGGAAAGTCTTCGGGGCACCAACGAGTCTCTGGAAAGGCAGATCAGGGAGATGGAGGAGAGGCACAATGAGGAGCTCTCCGGATTCCAGGTAAGTTCTGCTCTTCAGAATACTGTGCTTTAAAACGTTATTTAAACTTTTTAATCATTTATTGAGTGTCTGTATCCGTATTAGCATATATGACATATATAATGCATTGAGTTCATTAAATATAAATATACACACACACACACACATTTGTACATTACTAAATTAAAAGTATTTATCTTTTTAACATGTTTAAAGTTAGTATCAGACAAACTTGATCGCATTGGATACATATGTCTTTCATAAGTACTGGTTGTTTGTGTAGTTACTGGAAGATTTAGTCTGAATGGGATATATTTATTCCTGTGTATTGTTAAGCTTCAGGATTCGAGTTTATACGCAGCAATAAACAGGAGCGGGTCGGGTGGTCCTATGGAAACATCATATACTGTATGTGGATTACTGCCAATATCAATCACCTGGAAAATAAAACTATATTTGTTATTAGTATTTGAATTGCTTATATTCCAGCTGAAACGATGATGATTATATGTGACAGGAAGGGATTGATATATCTGGTGAGGTATTGAATTGAGTGTCAGGCTGTTGGATGATAAAGTTTTTACTTGATGCCCCGATAGTGAAAATGTGTAATCAATGGCAGAGATGCGAGAGTGCTGACAGCGTACAGCCGGCTTCTGTTCATGGTACTGAATCAGTCTGTTATAGAGGTCATCGGCACAAGAGCAAGGTTAATACCATTGACAAAGATAACAGAGAAAGAGGATTCCAGATCAAGCTTAAGATGCCAAATCCTCAACTGGAAGCACTACAGCCAACAATAAGATACATTGCAGCGATTTTTTTTTAAAAGTAGGTTTGGAGAATTTTAACACCGATCTAAACATATCTCATATCTCTATTTGCATTCATTGTATTCACTTCCAGGTGTTAATTTGCGCAGGAAACTGACGCTGTTCATACGACAGTATTTAAAAGGGAATTAGTAAGGCTAAACCTCCGATAGGAAACTTATTCGGCTGCATCAATTGAAAGGATGCAACACATGCAATTTTTGGTATGCCAAATTATTTAAAAACTGATATTACTGTTTGTAATCTTCTCTAACTACTTGAGCCCTTAAACCCTTAATACGCAAGAGATGATTGCATAACTCTGTGCTGGTGGCTTACAAGCACATTACGAGACATCACATCAATGGACTTTACGTTTTGTTTTCACGTAAGGCAGTTTGTGAATGTATTAGCGCCTTGTAAGTATGTAAATATTAGTACAGAACTACAGTGGCTGTTATTAATCACGAAGGCTCCTACAAGGGGACATCAGTTTTGTGACGAAGCACAATTACTCGCTTTATTATGAACATATTCCCTATGATTTACATTCACACATGAGCTCTGACTTCTAAATGCAGCTTTCTAATTCAACTGAAAACACACTGAGGGAACATGCTCAGAAGCCATTTAACAGTAGTATACTGTTCATCATTGGAAATAATTAAGGAAATAATATTTTAGTTCATAGTTTAAACCATGTTCAAATCTGAAAAACAAAGGCGTTGTCTGATTTCTAACGGTGTCATACAGTTCATGTATACAGAAAAGAAGATCGATGCAAAGACCTGTGTACCGTGGTTTTATTGGTGACATAATCAAATTCCTTTTACCACAGGATGCCATTGGCCAGCTAGAGAACGAGCTGGGGAGCACTAAGAACGAGATGGCCCGCCATTTGAGGGAATACCAGGACCTCCTCAATGTCAAGATGGCTCTGGACATCGAGATTGCAGCTTACAGGTACGACATATCACTAACAAGCTGGGGACATATTATAATGAGATGAACCCTGTGCTGCAGAGAGCAGAATGAAGTCCTGCATTTCACAAAGCTGCCATCCTGTACATTTCTTAACATCTGTTTTTAAGCATGCTATGTATATAGTGGAGAGATGCAGCCCTTCAGTCACTTGTTGCCATGCTCTGATCTGATTTCATAAAGATGTGGGATGATGGGGTCCTACCCTACTAAGTTCCCTAAACTCAGTTCATGGAAGTATTAGAATTGTAAATACAGTGTATAACGTTCGTCAGTATTGAATCACTACAGCATCCTTGCTCACCAATACCCAAGCGGATGCCTCTTTGTCTTATCTAGGAAGCTGCTGGAAGGGGAGGAAACTCGTTTCAGTGCTGGGATCAGCTTCCCTCCTCCCAGTATGGGCCCCAGTCTGAGCTATGGCTATCAGACAAAGGTCTACACCAGCTCCTCCAAGACATCCACCAAGAAGGATCAGAAGGAGGAAGAGCCCCCCAAGGCAGCGACGAAGGTGTCTACCCAGCCGGAGACCTTCGAGGAGATCATAGAGGAGACTGTCGTGTCCACGAAGAAGGTGGACAAAACCGACCAAGAGGAGGCAAACCCAAGCAGCCAAAAAAACTAAACCAAAAACAAAAATGACAAGGAAGTTTCAGAGATGAATTGTTCTGCAGCATTCCCCATAGCCCTTCCATTCCAATAAATCCGTTTGCATTTCCAAGGCATTTCACCTTCCTTTCCAGTCACAAGATCCTTATTTATTGGACAGTGACACAACCCTTAGAAAACTAAGTAAGCACAAGTAAGAGGTGTAACAACATGCTTCTGATAGTCAATACACACATTTAAATATGTTTCAGTACCTTCAGAGAGTATAGCATTTCTACACATTTACAATAGCAATCTGAAGTCCTCAATACAATAAAAAGGCAAAGTCAATAACTGATTAAAAAAGATAATAGACATACCATGAATATTATTCCATGACTTTCTATCAAGTCTGTTCCATGCAAGGACAAATAAATCACTTTGGTTCTCTTAACCTGAGAGCTTCTGAAATAATATTCATGACATTGTGTTGGTAACCTCAATGCACAACCATTTAATTAAGTTTGTTTCTTATTACTGGAGCCTAGCTGTTAATACTGTGCTAACACATTCTACAATGCCTGTATCGCTGACATAAAAATCAATAGAGTTTTTTTTTTCACAACCATGAAGCATTATGCTCAGAATCCTAGGAATCACTTCTAAGGTATTTTGATGTTATCTTGCAATCCAATGTACAATTCCTCTCTGAAACCGGTCATATCAAACTGTGCAAAGCCAATGTTTCTCTTCACATTCTCTTTAAACAAAACAAGAAACCAAAACATTAGGTGCATGTTGTGCTGTCATGTTTGCATGATTCCTCAGTGTGGCTCATTGACTGTATTGTCACATAACCATAGTACCCTTGTTGTCAGTCACAGTGAATGCATTCATCTCAGAAGTACATATGAAACTATAACTGGGTGAGATTAAAAGAAAGAAAACAACTCTGGTCTCTTACACACAACACTGCCACAGTATTTTAAAATCCTGGTCAGAGCACGGGCTTGTGTTGTCAGTAACACTCTGAACTGTAGTCCCCAGATTGCATACCTCTCCTCTTAGCCTTAGCATTGCAACTGGTAAAGACTAGTTCAAAGATATATATATATCTCTTAGCCTTAATGCAGTCTTGCATTGTTCAGAATCACATGTCCAGTAGGTTGTGCATGTCTAAAACAAACATTGACAGATTCTCTAAGGTAGTAGGCGAGGCTGATCCACAACAAAGAGGTCCCATAACTTAAGGGACTTGTGTGTTTTCTGGTTAAGATCACTGGGGTCTATGTGTAATGGGATCAGAACACCATATACAAAGATCAGTCTTTTCCTTAACTATCAGGTCATGGCAGAAACGGTCCTCAGCATAATACCTGCTAATATATATATATATATATATATATATATATATATATTTATATATATATATATATATATATATATATATATATATATATATATACACACACACACCGTGTGTTATAACATAACTAAGGGTGCTACTATTCTATGCGTGTGTATTGAAATACATCAATTTTGGCATTCATTCAAATTTGCTAGGAATAAATTGACCACAAGTCTACCAATAGCATCCACGTATAAACAAAACGGTTATGAAAAACTGAAAATCTACTGCCTATTTGAAATGTCTTCTTTTGGATCTGACTTTACATGCATCAAATACATGCTGAGCCAAATCTGTTGTGGTGCCACTTTTGTAATAGAAAATGCTAGCATCTCTTGCTTCAAGCCATGCAATATATCTGACCAATGTTGTATTTAAGCCTTAGTATGTTTTTTGTAGACAAGTCTAGGTACACAAGAGCGATAAGCGTTGCTTTAGAAAAATCTAACCACTAAGATTGCACTGCCAAACTTTTGTACTGTATCTGTGGCCAGCTTTTATTATGATTAACATAAAAAAACATACACACACAACACGTAAAAAACATGCTCAATGAAATGCGGTAGGTTTTTAAAATGCCTTAACAGCAGCAGCTTTCTGAGACCTGAAGATCTGTGTGCCTACCGTATGGTGCCGTTAAGGGTGTGTGTTTTGTTCATGTGAACTAGTATGAAGTGAATGATATTAGCACTAAAAGAGTAGTGATTGAAAGTAGATTCTCTTCTTAACCCCTTGTTCCTGTCCTCTGTAAGGCCCACATCAATAAAGAATTGGCACAAACACTCTCCCCATTGGGTCTGTCTCGTTTGTCAGTGTAAATATTTCAGTTTATTTACTCCTGGTCTTTGAACAATCCTCACACTTATTTCTTATCCCAAACCACATGGGCAATGACTTCAGATTCTGCTATTCACCTGTTTTTAGATTTATGGTATTTCTTAGTTGAGTTGCTAGTATGTACAATATCTTCAAGTGCATGACATTTTGTAAATAAAACAAATGCGATAAGTGAGCACTTTAGATATGTAGGGTAGCCCTTTACATTCTGAATTTCCATTGATTCTGCAATAAAAATGTAAGCATACCTATTACACTTCAGTTTTTTCAACATGCTAAAATAATCAGAGCTTTTAGTGCAGTGATTTAGGACAAAACAGTCATGACATAGGAAGTGGGTAGGAAAGTCATGTTAAATGAATTATTTGGACAGAAGCAAATGTCGATATAACTTTGGCAATAAGAAGTTGTCACTGTCCCTTTTCCGCTCAATACCTTCTTGTTCTTTGCTTGATCCAACATGTCCATTTGTCAGCTATCTCTCTATAGCTTTAGCAAGTTTGCTGTTTCTTTCTTCTTATTGCCTGTGCTTCTAGTCAGTCACATATCCATGGTCAGGCCTTACTCCCAAGCTCCCTGCCTCACAATGGCAGACAGTCGAATCCCTGGTGTTCATGCTTCATGAGGGTTCCCTGGCTAATCCTTTATATTGTCAGAGCTGCCCAATATGCTGTGAAAAAAAGCCACCCGCCCCTGAATCCTTCATCACTAGCTGTGCAATCAGAGCCGGGGGTCAGTCTCAATCCTTCATCACTAGCTGTGCAATCAGAGCCGGGGGTCAGTCTCAATCCTTCATCACTAGCTGTGCAATCAGAGCCGGGGGTCAGTCTCAATCCTTCATCACTAGCTGTGCAATCAGAGCCGGGGGTCAGTCTCAATCCTTCATCACTAGCTGTGCAATCAGAGCCGGGGGTCAGTCTGAATCCTTCATCACTAGCTGTGCAATCAGAGCCGGGGGTCAGTCTGAATCCTTCATCACTAGCTGTGCAATCAGAGCCGGGGGTCAGTCTGAATCCTTCATCACTAGCTGTGCAATCAGAGCCGGGGGTCAGTCTGAATCCTTCATCACTAGCTGTGCAATCAAAGCCGGGGGTCAGTCTGAATCCTTCATCACTAGCTGTGCAATCAGAGCCAGGGCTCAGCCTGAATCCTTCATCACTAGCTGTGCAATCAGAGCCGGGGGTCAGTCTGAATCCTTCATCACTAGCTGTGCAATCAGAGCCGGGGGTCAGTCTGAATCCTTCATCACTAGCTGTGCAATCAGAGCCGGGGCTCAGTCTGAATCCTTCATCACTAGCTGTGCAATCAGAGCCGGGGCTCAGCCTGAATCCTTCATCACTAGCTGTGCAATCAGAGCCGGGGGTCAGTCTGAATCCTTCATCACTAGCTGTGCAATCAGAGCCGGGGGTCAGTCTGAATCCTTCATCACTAGCTGTGCAATCAGAGCCGGGGCTCAGTCTGAATCCTTCATCACTAGCTGTGCAATCAGAGCCGGGGCTCAGTCTGAATCCTTCATCACTAGCTGTGCAATCAGAGCCGGGGCTCAGTCTCAATCCTTCATCATTAGCTGTGCAATCAGAGCCGGGGAGCAGCAACAGGCTGTAGTTGAGACGGAAAGATTCTGGTTGGGGATCTCAAGCACAATAGAAAGATGGAAACGCTGATGTACGGGTATGTGAGCTGGGTTGAGTTGAGTGGGGGACGGAGGGGGGTGATGCTGGGATGCCAGAATCACCGTCGAGCCCTCTTGAGGTGTCGTGGGCTAGTCGACGAAACACCGAGGATGGAAGGTACCCACTTGAAGACCCCAGAGATGTACCCTACTTAGCTCAATCCAGACGGCTGTCATGCTGATGCGCTGGGGAGACAGCACTGTGGTTGATCCCCGGAGCCAGCATCGCAGCCGTTGTGTGTGCTGATGAGCTGGGGAGGCAAAATAAGCTGATCCCTGGAGCCAGCATTACACTTCAGCCATCAACACCAGGCAGAAGGATATCTACATCATCAGATGGAAGGAAATGCAAATGGATGGAGACACAGATGGATCACATTAGTTTACTGTAAAGCTACGTCTTAGTTGGTGCTTATCTTGACGAGAGCCGAGTTCAAATCAGCATGAAGTTTTAACATCTACTCTCATGTGATGGAAATTGTGGACTAGCTTCAGCAATGTTACTGACCAGTTAGTTGACTCATGTCTTAACAGCCCAGTAATGGGACAATAGACTTGAAGTAGTTTTACAGTACCAATCATGCCACACCAATAGATGCATTATGCTAAACAACCAGTAATGACAAGCGGGCAATTCACCCTCAGTGCTTCATTTATTTTGATTACAGCAGGTCAAATAGTTTTCATACATTGCTTTCAACCCTGGATATGTTTCCCATCCCTGACTTACTTGCCACAGCCAATTTGTCTAGCTTTCTTAAATCAAATGCAATCTAATCTCCAAGCACAGGCTTGCAAAGGATCGTAAAACATTACGACACCATCAGGAGTCCAGATCAATGCTGCTTTCTGGTTTAGTAATGAAAGGTTATAAATTGTATTGCTGTTTATTGTAGAATTCACAGATAAAACTATCAGATGAAGGGCAAATTAAAATCTGTTTACAATCAGCAGAGAATAGTCTATAGAGATGTTGTGCATGCTCCTCATTTATGGAATCACATCTTCTTTCTCTTTTTATCCAGTCTTGAAAAAACAAGGAGCTAGCGTAAAGTTCATTTTTTATTTTATACTTTGCAACAAATCTATAACTCGCCCCTTTAACACTGCAGATTCATTGCAATACCAGTGTTGATCTATATACACATCCCAAGAACAGACAAATCTGCATAGACGCAATATTTGAAGTTGAACATAAGATTAAAATAAACAGGAGGCAGTATTTATACTGGGATTTTTGTGATTAAAATTTAAAAAAAAAAAAAAAAAATCAATTAAATGTAGGTAAAAAAAAAAGCATTTTGACAAATGACTCCTATTTATAAACCCATGTGAACTAAGTGTTTTTTTAATCGCTCATGAAATCTGCTATAATTGGATGTGTCACAATTTGTAAAAACAAAGAGGGGCTTTTGTTATTTTGCATCATTGAATTGTGACAAGTTACCTCCTTGAAACCTTTCAATGAAATCGTTGCTTTCAAATGAATGACCTGGCATCACAGAAACTGAAAGGCAGTCCATTTTCCACCTGAATTCAATAACTTTATTAAATGTCCCATCAATTTTATCCAAGGACAAAAAAATTCTAACACACTGTATTATACAAATCATTTGTAACCCAACACAAATGAACTTGTCACTGAGTGCATGCGTGTGGGATGATAATCTGTCACAAAGTAATTGATTTGTAATGTACTTCTGAAAAATGTCAATCTAGAATTTAACAGTAGATGCTCGTACAATAGGCTGGTCATTATTGCAACTCCTACTAAATATGCCTTCTTTCATTGCCGGAACTATTGCCATAAACGGACACAATATATAAATTAAGCAATGGATTTGGATCTTTCTTTGCTATTTCCATTGGCTTCCACTGACTGACTGGCTGAGAAGTACAAGCAGTATATCATTAGGGACAATGTACTAAGTTTAAAAGGAAAGGTTTGAAAGTGCTTTTAACCTTTAAAAGGTACAAGGGACATATGTGTCCCGCAAATGAAAGTATGATAGCTTTCTTATTTTTGCAATGAGGTGCACAAAACAGGGTTTAAAATGTACTGAAATGTTGGATCTGTTCATCCCAATTTTTAAGTTTCCGTGTCCTTGAGTCACTCTCAAATGTATTTTAAGAACCGTTTGAACAACTGCTCAATTCCTTGTGTGCCTTAAGGAGTTAAATTGCTGTACATATTTAGGAAAGTTGTTACCCTAACAGATCTATCTGTGTTTCCTCTAAACTTATGATCTCAACAGGAGGAATTATTTTAATGTAAAATTGAACTGTATTCTGGCACACACCAGCTTTGTTCTGAAGTTGTAGCTATTTCTAAATTTTGCTTGAATAGACAATGTCTTTAAATGCGGTGCATGTTAACATTGCAAAAGCTTAATGTCTTACAGCAGTATTCAAAGAAGATAACTCAGAGTGATGTTCTTTAAAAAGATTTATTAAAAAGTAATAACAAAATTACAAAAATGAAAGCAAAAGAACCTCCAGTGCAATCCACAATTTCGTAACTCAAGGATTTTGAATCAAGAACCTGATCACAACAAGTGCAGTTTATGATTAAACTTTTTTAATCGTACATAACTGTTGTGATCAGGCTGTTAACTGGTTTGCACAGCAGTTGGTTTGTGTCTCGGCATGCAGTGCTAATAAACACATGAAACCTTGATTCAGAAATTCATGCATTTCACATCCTAACCTGGCTGGGATCCAGAGCCACAGAATGGAGGGCGGACACCTCACTGAGGTCAGTTTGCTTGCTGATCAGGTCAGTTGTTTTAAAACTAGAACCTGGCTGTGTTTTGTGGGTTTCTCAGTACATCTGACTTTCTTCTTACTAGTTTTGGTAGTTTTCACACAAGTGAAATAATCTTGGTACTGGAGCAAGTTTATTAAACCTAGTGATGTAGCATATCAAGGTTTATCAGACCAGAAAATCCCCAAACCAGAATGAAACTGAAGGGGTTGAGTAGTTGAATTCATTCATCTTTTTTTCAGTTTTCTTATACGAAACGTGTTTGTGCTTGCATTGGTCGTCAAGTCTTTCCATTGATCCATAAAATGGCGTTCCCATCATCTGATACTGTGCGCTTGATACAGATGCAACGTGCAGACAGTCCAATTTACACTTTATATCCAGGAGGCAGAACGAGCCCAAAGTGGAGAAGAAGAAGACCATCCTGAAAAAAAGCAAAAATAAAAAACAGAGCAGTTTACAACGAGGTGCAGGAGACCTGAGAATCACACCAACGTTATTCAGCTTCAGGTAACAATGACAAGTACAGTAAAGACATGCAATAGCTTATATAGTGGAACCTCAAAAAAAACACAAAAAAAAACACCACCACACTTAAAAAAAAAAAATCTGAACATTCTGAAAATGCTACATACTGCGGTAAACCAAAGGGGATTTTGTACACTTAACCTTGACAAACAAAAACTAAAAGTTTCTGAGGCCATTCCCATGTTCATTCTCCCTGCCTGAAATACATGCTTTGCTGCCTTACTTCTCCAGGGAGGGCTACGCTCCCTGAAATGTCAGATTATTTCTCTCTCACTAACCGTCTCCAATAGACAGGACAGGACTGTGCTTAGGAGAGGATCATTTCTTATCTTTGATAGGTTGATTCTGGAACAGTTCCGCAAGCTGATGGACCCTGTCCTCATTATACTCAGCTTTGGGGAAACAGCCTGTCAAATACATCATTGCCCTGAAAAGCTTGACCAGTCTTCCTTAGGCTTCCTGCAAACTGCTTTAAATAGCCTTCACCAGTCGAGTATACCCACTCTGCTAAGCATTTGCTCAGTGCTAGCAAAGTTTATTTGGCAGAGGCACAACAGCCCAACAGTTAGTGCAAAGCACTGAAAGATTGCAGTCTAATAGCAGTGTGCTCTACTGCTTGGAGTAACTGATACGAGACAGGAGTTCTGGGTTTGCATACTAGCAACAAACCAATATTCACATCATTCAGTCTGCACTGAAATGTTACATAAGTGACCCCGCGGCAGCCCTGGTTTAATTTAAAACACAGTATTTTATTTTTTTGGTTGTACAAAAAGTCAGTGTTATAGCACTGTTATTTTACTTGCTCTGTCTTACACAGGAGAACCGGATTTTTTTTTTCTATGCCTATGGATTTCTCCTCTCCCCTGCCTGCCCAACAGAAGACCGAATGAAACGCCTGAGTAACCGAGTGAAGATGATTGGACAGGGTTGCCCTTTAAGTTTCCAGGCTTGCTCCTGAAGAAACACTGTCCTCATACAGAGGTTAACAAACTAATCAGAAGCACAAGAGGAGGGCTGCGTGGATCCTCTGGGAACTTTGGCCAGACAGTTTCTATCAGCACATCAACAGGAGACAATACACGCTGTGAGACAAGATCAGTACAAAACACAAGCTGCTGTATATAAAAGAGCACCTGGATGATCAAAGCAAGTTGTCTCAGGGTAAAGAACCTGAATGAAGCTTTGCTTTCATATCTCCCTCACAATAGTTCCCATGAGCCTGGAGTTGAGGTGCAGGACGTGTTTTATTACACTTTGATGAACAGTGTTTGACGACCTCCTCTATTTTCCAATAGCTGGGGATGCAGTGGACAATTATAAACTGAAGGTTTAATCTGGAGTTTGGGACGTGAACATTTATAGCACTCTTCTTACACAACAATTTCCCTTGAGATAAATCCTCAAGGAAGGAGAATTGGTTTTGTTTAGCTTTATCCTAATTAATCTCTCATGTACACGGAGATTAAACTGTTTGCCCTCTTAAAAAGAATGTTTATTTCATAAGCATGTTTGTGCAAAAAAGGACTAAATTACTAAAGCTCTTGACAAGCCCAATTCCAATAACACAAGAAAGAGGAGACACCCATTCATTTGTAATACTAACCAAATATGGCTTGAGTAATAAAACACTTTTTTAATAATGAATCTCATTTATATTTGGATCATTAGGGTAGAAGAGCTGCACAGAATATTGGAAGATTTTGGTGATGAGTTTTTCAAATTTGCAAACTCATGACATAAGAAGAAAACCCAACTCATTCATCTATCCTTAAACTCTACTAGCACCAGAGCAATAGATTATACTACCACACTGGGGCTGAATACTCCCATCCGAAGGTATGGTGGAAGCATTATACTGTATACATAAGGATCTTCTTTAGCACATGTTATTGATATGTTGGGGAATATGAAGACTGTCTGTCTGTCCATTCTTCATCTTCATATTAGGAGGACGTGTTCCAGTAATTTATTTAAAACCAACCAAGGCAATTATGTTTACTGACACTAAACTGGCGAGAGTCAGGTGTTGGTAGCACTGTAGTCAGAGAAAACAAATATGAGAAGGAAAAGCACAAACCTCTTCATGCCATCAATTAAACATGTTTTTATAGAAAACAAAGGCCAACACTTATTTGTCCCGATTGCTGTGGGAACGGGAAAGGAAGTGTCCTTTAAATAAAGTTCACAAACACTCAGCACCTCCCGGTCCCCCAAAGCACGTCTCTTTTGATTCAATGGAACTGAATGTTGCCATTTCTGTCACTTTGAATGCCAAAGCACAAAGCAAAAAAAAAACAACCTCAAATGACCTTAACTTCTGAGGAAAAAAGTTCTTCAGCTCTTGCCTTGACGTGTTTTGCCTTTAGGAAATATTAGCAGACGATGCATTACTCCTTTATTTGAGAGACTGACTTTTTATTCTGAGACAAAATAGGCCTAAAAAGACCAGCAGCACATTTCTTTCACATGTCATGTGATTGTGCAAGTATCTGCAAAGTTATCCAATAGCCAAAAGAATATGAATGCGAACATTAAGCACAAGTGACAACATCTCCCCCGCCCACTGATTTTATAAATACAGCACAATGGAAAGGCATCACTGGAAAAAGTAAGGTCCCAATGACAGAAGACATAATTCTGCACCATTCCATAATAGAACTGTCAAGCATCACTAGTCACAAATAACTCATCTGTTTTCTTTTTTATATAATAAGCTTGCACTGAGATTACATTGTATGAACGTGGGATGGGTTTAATTGTAAAATAAATCCACCTGCTATAAAACTGTCAATCCTTCCTAGTTCCAAGAGTCTGCAGACCATACAAAAACTGCAAATCTGCAAAACAGTGCAGACTCAATGCGATCTCACTGAGCTCACAGAAAAAGAGGACATAGACTTTACCTTTATTCAAATACTTTTACTTATTTTTTGTTTAGTAAAAAAACAAATGATTGCATATCTACAGAGATCTTTTTCATACACACAACTGTTCTCTGGGTACCAGTGGGTCTACTATTTAATTTCCTTGTACTGCTTTTTCTTGCAATGGTGATGACATGAATTAAGCATTATAACTCCATCCATCATGTATCTATCGAATTACTGCTAGTAGATCCATTTCTTTGTGCTATAACTCCCTGCAGAGAAAGGGGGGGGGGGGTTAACAGTGTTAAAGGGCTCTGCTGAAATTCAGGACAAAAAATTGGAAGCTTTTAAAGAATTACCTCTATCTCCCCTAACAGCCCTTGCACATGTCTGAGCCCAGCTTGAACATTGTAATGACAGGCTTTTTAAAAAATATTTCTGCTGTCCTCTTATGAACGGTACATCCATCCAAACTTTTTTGGTAAACACTGTGCAAGGGAACATTTACTGTACAGTCTCAAATACTGTTAAATCAGATGTCAAAATTAAAACTTCTGAAAGGAATACAAAAAGGGCGGTTTCTCGTTCTCGCTCTCTTACCTTCACAACTGTACACTTTACCTGTTATAAAAGTCCACTAATCTCAACACCACTTAATTTCAGACATAACACATTGATCAAATTAGGCCTGCAAGGTCTCCTAAAAGTACCCTAACCCTTAAGGGGTTGTGTAATAAATAACTAAACTATTTACTGTAGTATTATTAACTTCCTAGTATGCAGGTACCAGTAGATATTTGCAAGTGGTAAAAGCACTGTGTTGTTCTTTCTCTTGAAACCCATGATTGGTCAGGTTTACTTGACATCTGCTTTCTCTACCAAGGCTGTTAGCTGATCCTAATGCTTCTTCAAGCTGCTCTCTCAAGCATGCAAAGAAAGTAAACCCATGAGACTGTTGCCCGGGAAATGCCAATTTTCTCAGATTGCTGTTTCACGCAAAAGCAGCTGCTACCCGGCCATCAGGAAAAAATAAATAAAAAAAACTCAACCCCAAATTCTGAAACATCACTGAACAAACAGAGCCTTGAGCAAGACAACACAGAGAGTACCAGCCATCACGTGTGTTTCATCTGCCCAGGAGAAATTAACCTTTAATTGATAGTATAACCTCATACTGTATATCTGTGTTATAGGGTGCAATATTGCTGTGGTTGGATTAAGAGAGAGCTTTTTCGTTACGTTTTGGTACAACAAATCAGATCTGAACTAAGCCAACACTTATTGGGGGCTCTATTGTCAGTGATAATCTAAATCTACTCTCAAGCTATGGAACCAAAGCTAAATTTGGTCCTGGGTCGTCCCATTAATTATTTCAGATTTTTCTGAAGAAGCATTTTGGCATATGACACAGTGTACCAAATATGAACAAGCTACCTACACTGGCATCAAAAAGTTGATTTTAGTTATAAAACTAAAGACGATTCTACACAAGATTTAAAAAAAAAAAAAAAAAAAAAAACCTCTCTCAAACATTCTCCAAAGTGCTGCAATAGTTATGATTAGCATTCGATAGCTTCACAATCTAGAGCAATGTCAAGCTCCCACCCATTGTTTATAGCTTGCGAATCAATAAAGCTATGTCCTCAAATAATGTAATGGAGTCAATATCAGAAGGAAAGCTATTACATTCAGGTTGTGTGTTTGTAATGGTGAAGCTGACAAATACTATGGCAAGTTACCAATCAGCAAGAGCTGACAATGCACCAGTGGGGTCACATCATCTGTTTCAAGGTCATTCCACTTACACATATCTTATCTGGTGTGCAGCACAATAGTTTAAATCATGGTGTCAGACTTCAGGTTAGTATTTTTTAAACGAATAACACAAATGCAACCGCATTTTGTATTAAAGATGATTTAATACAAATGAAAAGAAATACAGCTTTTCAACAATGGGTAAAGAAATGACATCACCGTTGATGTGTAAAACCATTTTGAGAAATGATGTCACTGTTAATGTGTAAAATGATCTTGAGAAATCATGTCACTGTTAATGTGTAAAATGATCTTGAGAAATCATGTCACCGTTAACAATATGTACAATGATCTTTGAGGGACTGTAAATCTGCATTTAAGTGCAAGTAATGTTTTAGAATGTATTAGCCTCACTCAATGTACTATTACCAACTTCTGTTCCTGTACATTGTAGTAGGACTGAGGATAACATTGTTAAGCCCACTGTTAAAAAATCTGGCTATATTTCCAACACCCACAGGATCTTGTGAATTACTTTCAATACTGTATGCACACCCAATACCAACCTGGATAGCACTCTCTCCAATGGTACTTTGAACTTCTCTCAATGACTGGTACCTCTCAAGAAGATGGTCACCACAGACAAGATCCACCTGACAAATAATAAAGAAGCATGACAGTTAAAGAATCATTCAAGGATCATTTTCCATTTATTTTTTATTTGTGTCAGCTTCCACTGCTATTCCAGGAAAAGGCATGAGCAAATTTCCAGATTTTCATGATGGAAACTTGTCATGAGCTAAAACACTATGTTTGGGATGGATGGCCAGGAAGGATATGAATTATTATACTGTATATAATAAATTTAGACACATTGCAATATATTGAGGTTCATGATCATCGAAAGGTTTAATGTTATGTCAAAGGTCAATTTAGAATGATCAGTGCACAGCAATTCCCACCTTTCTTTCTTGGTTACTGATAGCCTAGACAGCATTTAATTTGAAATATCTTGACAATTGCTTTTTGTTTATTATATTTATATCTTTTAAGCCTTGCTGCTGCTCGGTTCTCTATTACACAGTCTTCCGTCAATTATGTCATGATACTGCATTGGGCATTTGTCTTTATACCTGTAATAAAGTAACACTTTTAGAAAAGCTACTACTTTTACCGTGTCTTTTGGAAGGGCTGGCCTAGCATTCAGGGAAGACGAGTGCTAAAAGCATAAAAAGAAATCACTGCTGTATTTTTGCTGGAGGTTTCAAATGCATGTAATAAACACAGGAACCTGTGTGTCTGCAGGATTAGCAGAAGAAATGCAGCAAGGTGAAACAGTAATACTTTTCTGAACAAATATTTAGCAACCGTACGAACGATGCTAATGACGGTTCCATAATTCATTCTCCATAATTCAAGTCCATCAATGCAAGGAGGATGGCAATTAATTAAAAAGTCAATTAGATTCAGTGTTTCCACAGTCAGCAAATCAGGCAATGTTCTCCAGGGGAAATCCATCACTCTTTGCCAGTAAAAACGATCGACTCGTCTGCAAGTAAGTACACACACTGAATCCCAATGTAGGGATATTTCAGACAGTACGAGTCCGAATTCTGAACACATAGTACCGCAACGGAATACTCCATTTACATAACCGGGACAACTTCACAAGAAACACGGTCTCACATAAGAAAAACCTCCATCCCAGATTTTAACCCTTTACACAGGCACCAACATTTTACAGCATGTCCGGAATTCATTTTACAAACCAACCTACAATTGCAAATTCTGAGAAGTCACTGAAGCATCTGTAGGAATACTGTTTATTTTTTGTGGCTAATTTGTCCAAAGATCGACATGCAAGTAGAGACAGCCAGTAGAGACAGATTTAAGCTGGCTGGCCACATTGACATGTGATAAATGTATGGAACAATGAATTCTAAAATGGTACAAGTGATAAATGGGAGCACACTTATCTTGGCTACTTGGCTTGCAATGCGGTCTGCTCCAGATTACTGTATGTCTGCCTAAAGTTTAATAACTAGATACAAATTACCTTATGCCATTGATGTGTTTAATTTGCTATTCAAATATCCATAGATTATTTCTCGCTTGGTGCAAACCATTGCAAAATTGAAAACAACAACATTAAAAGGATTCATTTGTTTGACCTTTGGCAGGAATTGAGATCAAACTTAAAACCTACTTCAAAAAGAAGTGTGCTGCCTCCGGCCCTTTTCTACCATTCGGATTATTTGCACAGGCATGTTTCTTGCAAGTAACTAGTTTTACAGTTTGTGCAGTCAGCAGTTGTATATGGGGGTCACACTGACTTTCAATTGGAATTATGGGAAACAGTGTCTTTCTGATTTTCAGATGTAGCCAGCAGGAGTTATATAGATGATGTAGCTAAAGCAAAAACGTCAACTATAACTGAAAGACGAGTCAAAGATGCAGAAAGACATCACCTGCCATTTTTTGCACTGAATGGTGGCAGTATTTTACTGTATGCAGATATTTTAAAATACTCTTCTGGCACAGAAATATTTTGCAATAAGCAGCAAAAGCGGTGCAGACCAAAGTGTTAAATGTTGAAATATTACAAGCCTTGGGAAAACATTTGCATGTTCGGATTAGTAATAATCTCACAGCCTTTTCTGCCAGTGTCGTCTGACACTCTTTCAAAGACACGTTGTCTCTTTAAGGCTGTGATGATATCACAGTGCCTCACCAGAGGGGGACACTTTGACCCAGCCTTGGAACTGATTGAAGGTCACCTCAATACACGTAAATCAAACTATAACCTTGCTGGTCTGCTGTTTCTCATTCTTTAAATGCAATACACAAGCTGTCTTCTGTAATAAGAAGTTAGAAAGTGAGGGGGAAGTTATTTGGTATTTTAAGTATTGCAACCCGTAAAGCTGTGTAAAAGGATTGGTCCCACTCAGTCAAACACTGCTGCAGAAACTGAAAACCTAAAAACAGCACCCATATGGTAAAAAGGGGAGGAAATACAAAGGACAATACTGCTTGCCAATGTTAAATTCAGACTGAATTAGCTGCTCTGATATTCAGTAGCTATTATTTTCACGTTCCCATTGGGAAGATTCTTGCTGGTTTTATTCCGTTTTTACCCTCTAAAGGAAAGCATGCTCTCACATGCAAGTGCAAATGGCTTTCTATACATTCTTACATACAAATGTGGGAATTATTCATTAACACTTCTGAATGAAGACAGATCTTTACGCTTTACACAAAGCAAATTGCTTTTCAGATAATCAGATGGGACTGCAGCAATCTCTCTGCTGTGTTTCTGTATCAGCATCTCTTACCTGAGAGATATATTTAATTACCGGTCTGTGCATATGTATTTGGCTGTGTGTACATGTACTCACACATGTATAGTTTACACTGTATTGTCAATATACTGACTAACCAGCAAACTGAAAAGCAAAATGGAAAGAACTGTTATTGCCCAGGAGTCTTGCAATTTCATTTGATTTTATGCACAACTGTAAAAACGCCCCCGAAACAATGAGCTTTACCTCAAAGCACCACAATAATATTGTAATCTCCTGGGCAAGGCTTTAATTAGAGTGCCATATGCATGAGAGTCCGACTGCTTTTAAAATGTCATCTGATTAGCAGAATCCGAGCTCAATAACCAGCTGAGTTACAGCAATTCAGTGGCACAAAGGAAAGGGATTTTTTTTTTTAGGTATGCAGGGCTAATCACAGCAGGTTAAAGTGGAGGAGGACCAGCTGTGGAAGAGGCGCTTAGCTGCTCTTTGTTACAGAAGGGTTGAAGGGCAGCTTGTACTCTGCTCCAGGCTAACAAAGCTGGTATTAAATAGTGTGTTTACTGGGAGCAGTTACACTACTGCAGAGTGACAATATACCATGAGGTGAGTCATAGCATCACTTCTTGAAAAGTTTGAAATGTGAATAAATGAAGGGATTTTCTGCAAGTACTGAATACAAATTTTTTTTTAAAAAAAGACAAAAAAACTAAACTTCCAGTTATTTAACTATTCACAGTGCTCAGACAGTGGTGGAGGAGATTATTTATGCAAAACTGTCACCAGTTCTGAACAAAGCTCCCAAAGTTAACACCTTTTCATCCTTATGTAAAGGATTGCATGACCTATATATACAGTGCATCAGGCAAAATGTGATTGCAAAGCGCTCCACGGGTGGGGATTTCTGTCACAATCAATTGTGTGGAGAACATGAGATGATGATCCCTGCAAAAAGAACCAAAACAGGACAAGAAATGAACCTAAACCAATAATCTGGGCTGTCTGTGGAAACACTCATATTGAATATCTCTACTCAGGCCACTCTTAGCAGGAATCAGATTTATATTTAGATTACTGGCATAAAACACCCCAATACTTTTTAATTGTCCAATAAATAAATAAATAAAATTAGGAATCGAAATTACTACATCCATATCAATTATGGGTAGGAACCCACAGGAAATATCTAACTTATCTAACGGTAAACAGTATCATATGTTTTTTTTTTTTCTTCAAAACAAAAATGATTGATTGAGCCCCAGATTTTATTAATGTAACATTTGTCACAAAAGTGAAATGTAAAAAGCACCAAAACGTGTGCCTTCATCAGGGTACTATCCACTGCACAGATAAGAAGAAGGAACTCGTAATGCAAGCCACCCCACCTTCACAGAACCACAAGACTCCATCTGCATAGCCAGGTTTCCAAATTGTGGAGGCGTGGCCATTGCACACTGATTGACAGATAAATCAGCAGCAGTGCCACAATATGCAGATGTTGCACAGAAACGGCACCACTAGAATTCAGAGCAGAATATATAGCTGTCATTCACAATCAAACTCAACACACAAATAAATGAATATGATGCGGGATGTCATTATACAACCCCATACGCCTCAGCATTTCATTTCATTTTTAATTAAACATTTATACTTTGAGCTGCCAAGACATACTGTAGCCCATGACAGCAAGAGGAATCTGTATCAGCTGTGCTGCTATCCATTACTTTGCAATTTATTAAGCATGAAACCATTAGCAGCCAAGTCGTTTCTTAGACAGAGTAAAACATTGACATTGACCAAAATTGAGCAGTGTGTCCAGGGTGTCCTTTTATTATCTATAATGCATAGTATAAGGCAGAAGATAAACAGTAGTCTGACCTGTTTGGATTGACCTTACTTCAACAGAATTGAAGCCAGACTTAAAACAAAACTCGTTCCTGGGATATCTGGTTTCCTGAATGTTTTTGCCAGGAACGGAAAGGTAAATATGCAGCCCTTCAAGTCCAGCTCTTTATTCAAACCCTTTGTCTAAATGATCCAGTTAAACCTCCACCCAGGTCTACAAGTGGTTAATAATTCAACTTTACTGATGAGACACGGAGTGGAATGTCTCACCAGGACCGTGACCACACCCCCGACTTTAATGCATCCAGAAGAAAACAGAAACCATGATGAATTGCATTAGACACTCATCTGCTTATGTTTTGAAAATTCTGAGAACAGAAAGTCGTTTAAGGTTGCTGTACTCTGTCATATAAAAGAACTGACAAAAAACATATCATTTTGACAAAAGAGACAGGGAGCAATCAAAGATAACCCTTTGTCCAATAGTCTCTGCCTGTCCGTAGCCCTCGGGTTGTTTGCAGAGAAGAGGAGACGTGTCCTGATAAGGAGTTCACTGTCTCTGGAGTCTCAACTGCAATTACAGCTCGGTTTTAATGAATAATGCAGGGCCATGTTCCCAGTCTCATCAGGAGACCATTACCACACTCCACTGAGCATCCACTGCTGATTCGCACAAGCCTTTTACATTTCTTTATAAGCACTTGGGATAAAGAGAGTGAACTAAATCCTCAGAAGTAGCCAAAGTGGTAGCCCTTGTGTTTGAGTCCGTCAGGTTAATGTATTGTAATGTAAGCCCAATTTAATAAACATTATATAGTACACAGCATATATATTTGCAATTCCTAATCGGACCAAGCTTTTGAAGATGTTTGAATTTGTATGCCACGATCGGGCTACTTCATATACACTTTTACTTACGTTTCAGCCTACTGAATGCCAATGGCTCTTGAAGAAAAAAAAGTCAGGCTGGGATTTATCATAGCTCAGGAACCATGTTGTACATGGTGGTCTATCAACTAGAAATGTTAAGACGACTCGAGTCCTTCAAAAATAAAACTTTGTTTTGGACACTGCTTGGTGTTACACATGATCTCTATTCACTACTGCAAATCTAACGGGAAGGTTCAGAAATATGAAGGATTTATTTGCAGCCATCAATACAAAAATCTGTTTAAAATAAATAAATAAGCGAGCAGGCTAACAGCATTTGTGATTTTGCACACTGTACTGTGACACTACTTTTGGCCCCTGCGTGATTTGATAAGCTAGTATGTCCATAAAGTCTATAGACTGGCTGCAGATGACCAAAACCAGGTTGTAAATGTACATCACTTCTATTTCCGAGTTCAAATTGGGGCTATCGATTAGTTCTTGCTACAAACTCTTATCAAATTTCACTTGTTGTCTGACCTAGAATACAAGCAAAATACTGCAGTTCTTATTACACATGTATACATCATATTATGTGACTGTGATCTCCCTGTTGAGAGCTGCATTATGACGCAGCTCTCGCTGCTCACCAGGGAGCAGGTATTGATAAACTCAGGCTGGGTGGATCCTGCGGCTGCTGAAGCCTTTGAGGCTTCACCAGATGGTGTTGTTACAAGGCAATAGGGGATCCAAAGAAAAAAATTACAAAACTTCAAAACTCATCTTCCTCCACTGTGCATTTCACATCTGCCAATGTAGCAGACAGTAGCAAAACATGCGTCTAAATCAATCAATCAATAAAATAATATTAGCTCTAGTAATTGTTATATATTTTGTACTGTTGCCTGAACTGAACTCGAGGTTAAAATGTAAGTAAAATAAGGAAATTCTACATTAGACTTCAAAACCAACTTGAGCTTAATTTACTGACAATTTACTGCATCTTCAACTTAACCATACTCCAGTTTGGGATCTTAACAGGTATCAGTGGTATTGATTTTGTAATAGATGTTAAATTATGTTTATTGATTTTATGTATCTTATTGATCTTATTATATTACCTGATAAATAACACAAATAAAAAGCCAATGCTGTAGTGTTTGTTGATGAATAGACCGGATATGTCCTTTTTTTGCTTTCTTAAGATCTTAAATGAAGCACTTCTGCATCTCCCTCCCAATTCCTCTCCCTAGAGTCAACACTGCCTAATGTTCCATGAACAATGCAGATCCTGCGTCACTGGTTTACCTACCCATAATGAGTTTTCACTGAGTTTTATTAAACCCTAACACTGCAAGACAAACACTGCCTGTTGTCTGAGAGCGATAAATTGGCTCTGACAGCACACAAGCGTGCAGCAGCATATTCACCTCCAGTGTGAATTTCTTTTTGTCGTCCTTATTCACAAGAATTCTCCCTGTCACTCTTTTTTTTTTTTCTGTAAATTTGGAATCGACAATTATTTTCCCCCCAAATTTGGAATGCCCAATTATTCAACCCGGCTCACCACTGCAACCCCCGCACTAACTCGGGAGAGACGAAGATGAGCACTTGCGGCCTCCGAAACGTGTGCCGTCAGCTGTCTGCTTTTTTTGGCAATACAAGCCCGCCATGGAGTCATTACAGAACTACAGTGTCGGTGGACCACGCAACTCTGAATCACAGGCAGGCCTGCAGGCTCCCGGCCAGCCACAGTGGTCGCTGGTGCGCGGTGAGCCAAGGATTCCCCAACCGACTTAAACCACCCCCAGCCTAGGCAGCGCTTGGCCAACTGTGCGTTGCCCCCTCCACGTCTGGGAACTCCACAGCCTGGATTCGAACTGGCGATCTCCAAGCTATAGGGCGCATCCTGCACTCCGAGTGGAGTGCCTTTACTGGATGCACCACTCAAGAGCTCTCCCTGTCACTTTCTTAGTTAAGCTAAATTGTTCCTTAAACTGCCCCCAAAAAACAAACAGACAAAGAAAGACAAAACTTCGGAAAAACAAACAGCTTGGTCCACTTGGCAGGAAAACACACTAGATGAAACCATGGTTTATGTATTCTCTGTCAGAAGTAGATAAACATGAATATTATGTTAATCACAAAGGTCAAAGCTACACTACTACTGGACGATGCTTTGCAAACCATTTATGACAATTTAATAAATGTGGGTGATTCACTCAAGTAGAGCCCATGCTAAGTAAATCCTTTAAAGACTGAAGCACAATACCTCTAGAAACATTCTACTTTTTGACAGTGCAAAGCGTAATTTCTTGTTTAATCCGATTCAGTTTTAAGTACTAGCTATGGCCAAAAGTTTTGCAATCACCTAGAATTTTAGGATGAAGTCACCCCGTTCTCACCTGCCACAGTGTAGCTACGCTAGTGCATACCTGACAGCCTGGAGTCAGCTCCATTTTCCTTCTGATGAACATTTCAACATGCCGGATCGTTGCTTCTCCAGAGACTCGCACATACTTCCTCTCTAAGGGCTGAAATCAAACGGGAAGGACAGGGAAGTAACTCTGTTCATCCCTTGTGTTTCACAATACTATTGTCCCAATTCTCAAACAGATGCATGCACAAAAATAGCAGCCTTAACTCCAAATTAAGACAGTCCACACTTGGGTTTCCTACTTAAAGTAAAAAATGTAACTCCATGAAGATGTATAAACTTAAATAGCCTAGTAATAAAGAATGAGCATAATAAGCTCATTAAGCTTAAGCTTTGACTGACATGAGTCCCCATTTGTAGGAAGGAGCCCTGTTTTGCCTCCAGAGGTGAAGTGCATTATCTAAGTGACTGAGTCTGCTGCACCACCTAGCCCTCTGAAAGCTTGGACCTTTCAGAAGAACTCTAGTAGCTGAGGAAAGTTCTTACCTCCCCAGGGACAGGGAAAAGGGGAAGCTAGACACCAATGTAATTTATAGATACTGACACCGTACTGCAAGGTAATCAAGAAACGGATGCAAACACAGACCGTTCTAAATTAAACTCATGGCCGATGGACAGAAAGCACGAAGCTTCAATAAACTTTGGTCTCAGCTGCAGTCAGCTCCTTGTTTAGCATTGTGTTGCTGCTGCAGTAAACAGAACTGACAGCTCAGCTGCTTTACTAATTCTGCCTCTTCCCACACTCATTACTTCTCCCAACATCCCAAATTAACAATGGCAGCTCTGAAGGTAACAAAGCCCTAGCTGCTTTCTCCATACTTTTTTTTCATGAGAATTTTGAAGGTCTAGATCTTTTTCTTTGGTTTGCTTTTTGCCAATAACATTTTTTATTTTATTTTTTATTCTGAAAGTTTTTGGGGAAAAACAAAAATGTGATCTGAAATGGAAACTTATTCCTTTTAATGTGAATGCATGTATGGACTTTAACTATGTATTTACAGTATACAGGAACACACAGAGTGCTATAAGAATGCAGTGCAGATAACCGGATGCAACTTCTGACATTGTCATCTTGCACCAACATTTTATTCAGAATTCAGTACTTGGCAAGTCCTAGTTTGCAGGTTCATATCAGGAACACGTCTCAGAGAGCAATTTACAACACTTACTAAGTCTCTGATTATTCAAGAGGAAATGTACTTCTGCAGAACTGGCTTCCTTCAAACCAGAAATCCTTTCATAAACATTCTCTAGCATTATGAGGAAAGTACAAATACAAAACATTTCTTACCTTGTAGGTGGCAATACCTTCTTCAGCACTAAAAGACACAATTACAGAAAATATTAGTAAAGTGATTCAACATCTCTTCTTCAAATACATATTATTGTTTTCCTATTCTAGGAACACACAATGGAACAAAAGCATTTAATCGATTAATTACATTTACTAGGAAATCTTCCAAGACATCTAGGGATGCAGACATTGATGAAACACACTGTCCAGGGTCAATATGAAACACAATATGTTTGTTAATATAGCTTTTTAATGACATTTCCCTATTATTATGTGATCAGACAGCAATCTAAGTGGAATCTGTCACAGACCCAGCTTATTGATTTCAGATCAACGGCCTTTCTACAGGCTTTCTGCAGGGACACCAGAGTCATCGTTAAATACAAATAGAAATGGAAAGACAAAGGGACTTTAAAGCATTGCAGATAATACTGGCAGAACAGCAGGCATTACTCCTTGACAAAGATAACCTGGCTCATTTCTGAAGTGGGTTTGACTACAGAGAACAGTTCAGTACATGGTTTTAAGCACACAAAAAAACATGGGGGGACAAAAAAACATATCCTTTTAGTTCAATAAATCCTGTTGTGTAAGGTAGGACTGGAATAAAAGGTACTGGGTTATGCTGCTTTATAATAAAGGAGGTTGTGAACTGTGTTCTCTGTTGTTCAAACTGGAATCTTCCATTCTTGAGATGCAAGTTTTAGTTTTTTTTTTTTTTTTTTGTTGCTGGTCCAGGATAAATATAATTGAACAAAATCAGTTTACATTATCAAGTACAACCTGGTCTCAATTTAAAACTGGATTTTCTATGAAATACAACATTTAAATAGCTGGAGTTCTATACATTTTTCACTTGTTTTTAGGGGGATTCTGGTCAATATTTTGCAAAAGGAAATGCAACACTGCTGTGGGCCTTCATTGCAGGGAGAATTCATCAGAGCAGGAGAGCAGGATGAAAGGGCTTTGTAGTGAGGAACCAATCAATAGGCTTTCAAGCCACAGAATAAAGACTGTCAGATAACCATGAAAACATGGACCTCATTCCCACAATGCTTGAATCAACTGAACAGGAGAGAGCACTGACAGTGTTTGAGTGCAACACCTACATACATGCAATGTCCTTTAAAGCATGAATAGACCGTAAAAGGGAAGAAACATAAACTCTGACCACTCCCCATCTACCACTCCACTTCTTGATGGGAGAAATCATCCTCAGCCAATATGGATGAACTCTGCAACCTTGCACCACTGATACAACCCTCAATGATGTACACAGTATGTGATTACAATCAACGTATTGTGAATGGACTATGGCTTTCTTATTATGTATTTAGGTATTCTGTCCACGAGTTTTAAATGTGTCAACATAGCCAGCTGATTTCGTTTTGTTTACAGTAAGTGATTTTTAATTTTTTTTTTAACAAAACCTAAATAAATAATGAGACACCTTTAACCTGTAGCAGAAAGCGCTTAGGGGGCTCCTTGGAGCTCGAGCTGAAGAAGAGTGTTGCATTACTGTAAGCAGTAAAGATACTGCACAGGGAACACAGCTTAAAAAAGGCTCAGTAGAACTCAGACAAGTCAAGGCAACAAAATAAAATAAAGATTTCAAATAAGGGTTCAGTCATCTGAAAACGTGTTCTCTGTTCCTGCATGCGGAAGGAAGCCCTTTTCGTGACTAAGAAAGTGCAAAATTTAACAGTTTCATTAAATATTAATGCACCACAAAGCACTGTCATAAATCAGGCTTGCAAATCTCCAGGGACAAAACAAACAGCTTCTGTTTCTGCAGTCTAATTGACATCTGTGTGAAAAACAATTTAAAAAAACAATTTCTGAAGGACAAAGCAGGGTGTAGGGGTGGGTGTGTGTGTGGAGGGGGGCTCCGTTCTTTTCTGGGGGCCAGTAGTGCTATCTGTGGGACTTAAGAGTTCTGGTGAATCTCATCCAATATCCTACAAAACTGGGACTCATAAATCCCTTTAAAAGCTGTAGATAAAAGGTATCTCTTGCTGTTCTCTAAATCGCTCCCTCATCCATGTGACAGTTGTTCAGGCAGTGAGTCGAGAAATTAGCTTGACCTTTCTTTTTTTGTTTTGTTTTTTAAATTGACATAGCTTATAGTTGCAGCACCGCAGACCCTAAAAACGGAGCAGCAGATTAAACCGACCCCCTCATCAGAATCAAGAATGGAATTCTCAAATATGTCAGATTATTTTCTTACCCAATCTATAAATCAAATAATATAAAACCAAGGTGCCACCTAGTGGGGAAAACTGGAATCGCAAAACACGTTTTTTAATGTGCAAATTACATAAAACACAAATATTATATATATAAATGTTCCTAAATATTATTAACAATGTGAATTACATCAGCACAAAAATGCAATTTGCTGTAATCCATAGTTCAGCACTTTAACATGGAAATTCCAGGTGCACTCTGAGTGAAATGAATCCGGAGCAGATTCCCTGGAGCCTGTAACCTAACCACAAGATCCCCCTTCTCTGGTTACCTCTGCTTAAAATAGCTTATGTAGGTGGAGAGGAGGTTACAAGCTCTAAAAACCACGAATGCAGAGGAGTTTAGCTCTTGTGGTGCACAGGGTTGCCAGTTTGTGCCCAGTCTCTGTCTTGTTACTGCACCATGAATTCTGGGGTAGACAAACATAATTACAGATCCAAAAATGGCTTGTTAAAACAGGCCTCTGAACCAGTGCTGTAAACAAGCTCTCGTTTTTAACATCCACAAAAGCTGCTCACCCAACAAACTCGAGGACCAGGGAAACGTCCAGTTCAGGGGGGATTGTGAACACAGACTGCGCAAGTAGACCCTTCTTCTGCTTACTGGCTTTCACAGCTGCGGCGGGCTGAGGAGCTACTGGAACAAAAGGACAAAGGAGGCTAACATGCATGTGGAAAACTCTATCGCTTAAGACTTGCAACAATGAGTGTGGGATGGAAATACTTTAAATCGATCTATAGCCCTGTCTGTTGGTGGATGTGTTCATTTTGCTTTGACGCTGCGCCCTCTTCTGGATGAAGAGTGTATCCAGTAATGAAAACATTTGCTCCTAAACTGTCATGTCACAACTCATAATGCCTGAGATGTGCTGTGTAACACCTTCCAAGAATAAGAGTGCATTATTAGCTCAGAAGACAGAACCATTTTTAAACTACTTTACTTGCCTGGTTTTGGAACTTCAAGCCCTCTTTCTTTGTAGAAGTCATGTAGTTGCCTTTTTTCATCTAAAATAAGAACACTAAGGTCAATGAGGTACAGTGTGTGTATATATATATATATATATATATATATATATATATATATATATATATATATATATATATATATATATATATATAATATAAACTGCATTCTCCTTAAAAAAAAAAAAAGTCATATCGCCATATTTTTGAGCTAAGCAAAGCATGTAAATAACAAATGTTGCTCCTGATTCTGTAAAGCTACCAACAGTCCTGGCTCTTTATGGTTAGGAAACACACTATGAGACAAGAGGAGGCTACAGTATTGTTGCAACAGTGAACTTAAGAACAGCAAGCAATATGTCTGCACACAAGTGTCCTTACTTTGTTCCAGATGTGGGACCAGCTTATACACTAAATCTTGCAACTGACGATCCAACCTGAAAGTAATGACAAGAAATTTTATATATATATATATATATATATATATATATATATATATATATATATTACAGTCCAATAAAAACCCAGCCCAGCTGTTCTAACTCAACATGGACATACAGTACATAGCTCTATAATACAAGGACACAGAATACATTTGCAATCCCTGAATCCTGTGTCCTTAGGTCCCTAGAAAAAGAAGAAGAAGAATTACCTGATGTTGTATAGAGGCTGAGTCTGATGGACGACAACATTGCATTTTGGGCATCTGTTGCTATAGAAGAAGTGCTTCACAATGCAGCTTTTACAAACTGGAAATACAAATATCAGAACATTAAAAGAGGAACACATAACCCCAGCAAGCACCAGGCGCATGAAGAATCATTTCAGTGAATGCATTGCAATCGAATCTGTTCTACACTCCAGCATTGAGCTTCTCATATTAACACAGTAGAAACAGAATTGCTGGTACCAATTGAAATATGTGCTGCTGTAAATAGAAGTGTTTATAAAATGTTAACTTTGACACTTACATGTATGTAAACATTCGGTGATGGTCGTAGCATCAATAAAGTAGCCGGTGCAGATTGTACATCGAATATATGGAGACATTTCAGACAGAGGGATGGTACGCTGCAGAAACAAACACATTAAATCCTCAGGACACAATCCTACCAGGTAGACTCCCAACATTCAGATTACATGGAAACGGTTTCAATCGTTATTAACATTTTTCAACAGTCTACCTGACTGTTGAGCTTCAGGTATGTTTTGTGAAGCACAGTAGTGCTGTGTGCAAGTTTCATGTCCGAGATTAACTTTACATAACTGTCCTTTGAAAGAATGTTTCCCAGGAGCGCTGTGTCATCCCTCAACACAAAGAGCATGAGGTTTCTTGTTGGCACCTCTCAGATCTTGTGAGCAGCCCTGATGTTTGACTCTGCGTTTGAAACACTGGATAACCCTAAAACATTGCTGTTTGTTTTGTCAGGATTATAGGTAACCAGTGAGCTTGTACTCACATTACTGTGTTGTGTATTCTTAGGGTATGCGCTACCCCAAAGCATGTTTTTTGCATTCTAGATAACTTCTTAAAATATGCTACAACAGAGCTGTTATTAGCCACATAAGAACACAAATATGAATAATAATTATTAGTAGAACTAATGTTGTTATCACCATTGCAAATACATAAACAAGTACAGTAAATAGATATTTATTATTAAAAAAAAAAACACACACACACACAACACGGATTTTTAAAATCCCAGTTCAACGCACCTACAGACACAAGCGTGCCCGAGTCGTGAGTCACGCATTTGTTTACATCGCGATCTGCATACACGTGGCAATAAGTACCTATTGCGACCTGTCCCTGTTTTCCCTGGATCGTCCCAGTTTGAACAAGAACCTTTAACGAGCCCCCTTTGATTCAGAGGTCCTAGTTACGATGCAAAGACAGCTCAGAACAGCAGTATACCACGCTTCGACGTGTCGTTTAAACCCTGCACACACTTAAATTCATCGGTTTGTTTTGCTTTTCTTGTTACCTCGTCTTCATCATCGGATTCCTCCTCGTTTACCGAGCCATCAGCAGCAGCACCGGCTGGACCGGTCTCGGACGCCTCTTTTTCAATTCCATCACCCTCTCCCTCTCCCTCTCCAGCTTCTTTGCGGAGGTCACCAAACAGAATACCTGCTCTTTCAAATGCAAACCCAGCTGTGTTATAATATCCAGCCCGAGACTCGTGCTCCATTTCTTCGTCCTCTGCTTCGTCTTCATATTCTTCTTCTTCTTCCTCGTCCTCTTCGCCCAAAACACTAGATATTATTGAGCTGTTTTCGATCTCCATGACTTCACTAGATTTACTCGTACAAAGAAACACTCAAGCAACCAACCAGCGCGCGGTGTTTCTGTGCCGAACTACCTAATGGGATCTCGCAAGTTGTTATGGGAACTGTAGTTTTTTTTAAAGATTCCAAAGAAATAATGAACAACCTTTTACGATGAATACATCTTACTTTGAAAAACAAAGATTATTACTTTCGTCTGTATCAAAATGTATGTAAAATACAAGAATATTTCGAACCGTCTGAGCGACAGAAACGTGAATACCGGCAGTTTCCCATTACACCTGAACAACACGACGCATGTTTAATCAGGGATTTATGGGCCACTGCTGCTACGTTTAATTTAAGTTGTTAAGCTTTCGAACAGTTATTTTGTATTTTTGTCACCGTAAAATTTTGGACGTTCGTCCAAATTTTAACAAAACGCTGAAGTCATTTTGCCGTTAAGCCTGCCATTGCTATCGTAAAACCCCCTTGTGTGTAATTATCGTAAAACCCAAGTTGCAGTCAGTGTCGTAAAGCCTTAGTTTGCAAGTAAGAAAATGGCGGCTGTGCAAGATGGGCCGATCGAGCCGGAGCCACAGAATGAAATCAAAACAGAAACTTCGAATGAGGTTCCAGGGAACCCTGGCGACGCCAGCGGAGGGGTCTCCCCAACAGCGCCGGTGGCTACAGAGAAGCCAGCCGCTGCAGACTCGACAGAGCGCCAGACCCTGCTGGCTGTGCTGCAGTTCCTCAAGAAGAGCAAACTGTTCGAGTCTGAGGAGATTCTGCGGCGAGAGGCAGGGCTACTGAATGAAATCGGCGACTCGCAGGGCGCTGGGGCCGGGGGAGCAGGCATGGGAGGCGGGGGAGGTGCAGAACCAGAAAGCGGGGATGCCTCTTCACTCCTCAGCCGAGTGGCCGGGGCTGCTGCTACTGCTCAAAGCGCGAATGCAACTCCAGCGCCTGCAAAGGGTAAGCTGGGAATAAACGTGCTTTATTGTTTTAAAACATGGTTACTAATTTGTATAAACTATAAATCAAGGAATTTAAGACACACATAAGTTAAGACTGCAGTTGCATTACCTTTTCCTTCCGTGCAATTTAATTAAAACCAACATAGTTAACGCTTGCAAGGAGCTACCGGTAATGTGCTTGTTGTACTGTAGGACTACAACGAGGCATATTAAAATATTGTATTATTATTATTATTATTATTAATATTATTATTATTATTATTGCAAATACGGTAAATTCCAAATCTAGTATGTTTTAGAATGACTGTGCAAAAAAAAAAAAAAACGTTTCAATGCAATAATGTGTTTACATTTTGTCAGTGACACCGGTAGTCACCGGAGGGGAAGACCAGCCAGATGTAAACGTAGTGTTGGCAGCCTACAGCCAGCAGGGGGACCCGGTCCTGTACCCGGTTTATTACAGCGGGCTGAAGAGGTTCATAGACTCGGTGCTGGACTGTCACCGAGCAGAGCTCTCCCAGGTCTTCTACCCGCTCTTCGTTCACATGTACCTGGAGCTGGTCTACAACCAATACGAAAAGGAGGCCAAGGCGTTTTTTGACAAGTAAAATCCACATTTAAAACGATTTAATTGATTATTTGTTTGCCTGTTTTTTGTATGTAATTATAGATATGTGATTATTAATAAAAACAAATAAACGCATACAAAACATTTAGCACACCATGTAAATGGTATGTCCCCAACTTCCCTGAAGGAATTAAAGGTGGTAATCATTGAAGAAAGGGATTGTAGCCCTCATGAACAACTTAAGAACTAATTCCATTAACTGTTAGGGGAGGTTGACTGTGTCTCTCTCCCACTTTTTTTCTCCCATTAGATTCCATGGAGATCAGGAATGTTATTACAAGGACGATTTACGCATTCTTTCCGGACTGACCAAGAAGGAGCACATGAAGGGGAACGAGACCCTGCTGGATTTCCGGACCAGCAAGTTCGTGCTCCGGATCTCCCGCGACTCCTACCAGCTGCTGAAGAGGCACCTCCAGGAGCGACAGAACAACCAGATCTGGAACATCATCCAGGAGCACCTCTACATAGACATCTTCGATGGGATGCCTCGCAGCAAGGGCCAGATCGACAGCATGTCTGGGAGTCTGGCTGGGAGGCGAAGCGGGAGGCTAACAAAGCTAAGGTACCTGGCGCTTACCTCCGGGAAGTGCTAAACAAACCGAGGGGTATTCGTGCTGCTGGGATTTAACTGAGAGATGTTTTAGAGATGCTGTGTTCAGGGAAATCCTTCACTAATGCAATACAAATACCAACAGAAAAAAACAGTGGGGAATTAATAGCTAGGTGGCTCATTGGACAGGTTTTTATCAAAAGTTATTGCTGTTTGGTGGATGTATGGGAGGCATAAAAAATAAGTTCAGCTCTTTTTTTTTTTCCCCTTAGTCTTGTGGTTTGTGGGCTGTCACATCACAAACCAAGATAGTGTCTTATTCAGTTGGACAGAACGTACTCAATGCTTTTCTTTGATTTTGAATTGCTTCAGGTGTTCTATGGGTTGTTGAAGGAACCGGAAATCGAGGTGCCCCTGGATGATGAAGATGAAGAGGCTGAAAATGAGGAAGGAAAACCCAAAAAGAAGAAGCCCAAAAAGGACAGCACAGGATCAAAGAGCAAAAAACAGGACCCTAACGCTCCTCAGCAAAGCAGGTGAGCTGAGCTGAGCTGAGCCGGGCCTCCTGCCGACCGGACACACCTCTCTCCAGGTTTCACCTTGTTTATTAAATAAAAAGGGAGTCATTTTATCGGCTTGCTAAATTTACTTAACGTTTTCCTTTAGAATTCCACTTCCGGAGCTGAAAGATTCAGACAAGCTGGATAAAATAATGAATATGAAAGAAGCCACCAAACGGGTGCGTCTGGGTCCAGAGAGCTTGCCATCTATTTGCTTCTACACCTTTCTCAATGCCTACCAGGTAAGAGGGGCATTCTTGCTTTACCGGGCTGCAGTATTAAAATAACATTGACTTCATTTGGGAAGCAACTAATGAGGCGGAAAAGAAGCGTTTATGTATTCAAGTGTGTTTGACTGCTTTTTACTTTTAATGAATACAAAACAAAACCAGTGGATTGTGTCCACTCACAGCGATAAGACATATGCATGGGTCGTGTATTAAAATGAGTGCTTTTGTTTTCTTTTAGGGTTTAACCGCAGTTGATTTTACGGATGATTCCAGTCTGGTAGCTGGAGGTTTTGCAGATTCGACAGTGCGAGTGTGGAGTGTCACCCCAAAGAAACTGCGGGGCGTGAAAACTGCAGGGGGTAAACACTGACTGGAGAGGGGAAATACAATGACTGACCTGTCTTGTCTTATGTTGTAACCTGGCCTTTTTTAAATTTCGATTTTGACACCACCATCCTTAGGGTGCAGTGACGGGCTGTTCATGTTTATACTGTGTTTAAAATTCTGTGAGACTGGAATCCAGTATGTTTACATTCTGCAACAGTCGTGTCATTGTAGCTCAGGAAAGCAAAACATAATACAAGCAATTTAACTAGTTTAATATGTGTGGTGCGCTGCACTTTTAAGAAGTTCAACTCCATTGATGCCTAATTGCTTGTTAATATGGTCAACTAATTGCTCTGTCCAGCGATAATCTTGGCGGTGTGTTTGATGCAGTTAGAGAAGGATGTAGCTAAATTGTTCTTGAACCTCCCATCTCTTTGCCATTGTTTCAGATCTGAGCCTGATTGATAAAGATTCTGACGATGTGCTGGAGAGGATTATGGATGAAAAAACTGCCAGCGAGTCCAAGAACTTGTATGGGCACAGTGGACCAGTCTATGGGATCAGCTTCAGTCCAGACAGGTAAGGACAAGGCTGGCATACAGGATGCAAACGTGGTCAAGCCTGCTCACAGCGACTGCGCAAAGAACCATCTAAAAGCCGCTTTATGGAGAGGTGGTCTTCTGTGCAGGTTTGTCTGTATATTGCTAGCTGAGCAAATGTATATAGTAATTTACCCTATAACTATCATTTGTTCATAATGTTTTTTTTTATAAAATGAAAAAAAAAAAATGTGGTACTTAAACACACTCTATACTAAAAAGTACTTTTTAAAAAATATTTATATTACAGCGACAAACAGTAACATAAGTGGGTAAACCTATTAAATCACTGATTCATTTCCATAAGATGTAGGTGAATTATATCCAATGGGTGCTAATTTGTACACGTCCATACTTTAGGAACTACCTTTTGTCATGTTCAGAGGATGCCACAGTTAGGCTTTGGAGTCTTCAGACCTTCACGTGTCTAGTGGGGTACAAAGGACACAACTACCCTGTGTGGGACACCCAGTTCTCCCCCTATGGGTACTATTTCATATCGGGAGGACACGACAGAGTTGCTCGGTAAGAAACTCTTCTGCTGTCAAAGCTGCTGTAATACCTTGTACATTTCCCTCCTATGGCAGCCTGTTCAGGTTCCTCTTGGCAATTTCACCCTTTTATTTCATGGGGTTGTTCTTGTACTGCTGCCCATCTCCAGTGACGCATGTGACGGGTTTTGTTTCTCGTCTTTTAAAAGTCTCTGGGCAACAGATCACTACCAGCCTTTACGGATTTTCTCTGGCCACCTTGCTGATATCACCTGCACCCGATTCCACCCCAACTCCAACTACGTAGCCACAGGCTCGGCTGACAGGACCATCCGACTCTGGGATGTACTGAACGGAAACTGCGTCCGTATCTTCACAGGGCACAAGGTAGAGAGACGAACAGAAAATACCTGCTTCATTGAGCTCAAGAAGCCTGTATTTGGTGTGTGATTTATTTAATTAAAAACACTATACAATGTCTGATGATTATTATTATTATTATTATTATTATTATTATTATTTATTTTTTTTATTTCTTAGCAGTCTCCCTTATCCAGGGCGACTTACAATCGTAAGCAAATACATTTCAAGTATCATAGTACAAGTAATAATACAATTAAAAGCAAGATAAATACAACGACTTTGGTTCAAGCAAGTACAAGTGTGACAAAATACAATTCAATAATACAGCAGATAAGTGTCAGTGATAGTTACATCAGGATATGATTAAATACAAAATACTACAGATTAAACACGTGGCAGATTACAGTACTCTGAAGTACAGGATTAAATGCAGTAAAATAGGGGGCAGATAAGAGCAAGTAAAGCGCATTTAAGGAAGGGTGATAAGTGTCCCAGAGGAAGAACAGAGGAGTTCTATAGGTGCTTTCTGAAGAGGTGAGTCTTGAGGAGGCGCCGGAATGTGGTCAGGGACTGGGCAGTCCTGACATCTGTAGGAATGTGTCACATATGTCAACCCATGTGTTTGTTCCTAGGGTCCAATCCACTGTCTGGCATTCTCTCCAAATGGGAAATTTCTGGCATCCGGAGCAACAGATGGAAGAGTCCTGCTCTGGGATATCGGACATGGATTGATGATCGGTGAACTCAAAGGACACACGGACACTGTCTATGCGCTTAAATTCAGCAGAGATGGAGAGATTCTGGCATCAGGTCAGCCAGAATGCATTTTATATGTATTGGTATAATAGTGGCTAGAAATATTTTAAAAATGAGTACCAACTTATTATTCTGTTAACATGTGTTTTTGAAAAATTAGGCAGTTTGTAAAGCTTACTCAAGATGCAACATTTGTTCATATTTTTATGTCTTCATTTTTCGTATTTGTTTCACGGCAGGCTCCATGGATAACACTGTTCGACTATGGGACGCAATAAAAGCTTTTGACGATATAGAGACAGATGATTTCACTGCAGCAACTGGACACATTACTCTCCCAGAAAACTCTCAGGAGCTGTTACTGGGGTCATACATGACCAAATCCACTCCAGTCATACACCTTCATTTCACACGCAGAAACTTGCTGCTTGGTGCAGGGGCATATAACCCCTAGCAGTTGGCATTAAGTGGTCTGATGAACCCGTCTGTGCATTGCACATTAATGTTCAACTGCAGAACATAGGAGGCCTGGGACTTTTACTATGAGGCTTGTAAAGCTGTTATGTAGCTGATTTGGAAGTGGTGGATAACCATTTAGCCTTAAAGTGCAGTATTCCATCAAGAGGAAGAAAATGCTAGAGTGCATAGAGACTTAAAGTGCTCTTCACATCTGCCTTTGAAACTTGCTTGGCAGTCTCAGCTTATTTGCCTAAAAATATAAAAAAGGCAGCATTCAAAACCCTCTAACTCACGATAATGGCAATGTGAAAAGTATTGGAAGCCTTCATGATGGTGGTGTGTTGTGTTTTTTTTCATACATATTTTCCTTTTTCTAAAGAAACAGTATAATAACTTTTTTTTACACCATGAATATATTTTCAGTGACAAGCCCAAAATGTCTCCATGAAGGAAACAATTGACACAGTGGCTCTTCACAGCCAAGTTTCTCTATAAAATAGCCCCGTGTGCGGAGATGATGATTAAATTCAGTGTTGTTGACATCACTTGTGGAATTGTTTTTTCTTTTTAGCTGGCATTCTATTGTGTGTGTGTGACTGCCTTGTTATTGAAGGGTTAAACTCAACCAAGAACCAATAATGGCCAAACAGTCCCCCTTGAATTTCTCATTAATGATGCGATTTCCACTGACCAAAATCACTGCCAATGCCTGTGTGTGTACAGTTTTTTATATATAGTTTTATATCATGTAAATAAAAACAAAGTTTCTATATTTGAGTTTCATTGTCTTTATTTTTTTCAACATTGATAACTTAAGAATTCAGCTGCAGTGTTGATGATGCAAACAAACGTGACTCACTCTATACCAGAGCATAACTGGAACCTAAAAAACACAAGAAGTCAAGTAATTAACACTTTGAAAAGTGGTGTTCTAGAGAGGAATTATTGTTGAACAGATCTGGTAATTGCAATATACTTTGTAAACAATTCCAATTTGAGAACTCAAATGTCACAGTATTGCATCTTACCATGAATTATTTTGCAGTAATTGCTGGGGTCTGTTTCTTGGGCTTCAGTTTAAAAAACAGGACGATGGCAGCAATGCTTGCATATGTTGCTAGTACACACTAGAATAAAAAGAGAGACAAGGTGAATTGTTGTTTGACTTCTATCTCAAGCTTTAGGCCCAAGTGTTGCAATGATATTTGCTCACACAGCAGGTGGACTTGCATGCACACTGCAAGGTAAATTGACATGCCCTAGCCAGATCACAATTTTGGACATAAGCTTGTTCAATAAAATGTTCTTTACATCTACTCAGTCAAGTACACATGACTACAACTTAGTTGTTGTAATTGGTAGTTATATGTTGCTGCCATGTGTCTTGGGACCTCCCTGGAATTGAGACCTGTAGTATCAGAGACTAAAAATACTGGAAATTAAAATTTGGTGTATAACAACTTGAATTATTACAAATCTGTTGAAGAGGCGTTAATCCCACCTACGTGCAGATATAAACACACACCCGGGTTACTGAACTGATGCTGTGTGAACACCCTCAATATAATCCCAAAGGGCTGTCAGGTCACCACACAGGCTGTGTTCAATGTGACTGTTAAGCAGACCAGTGTTCGACTTACGTTCCTCCTGCCCGTTATGGTGTAGGCATTGAAATATTTCTGGAAACCAGTGAACTGGTGCTGGGATCCTGCGTCGTGTCCTGCCATTATTCCGGTTCTCAACTAGAAACAGAAACAGAAATATGAAGCAGCAAGTCAAGTCCGTTTAAATTTGGTGTACACCTTTGGGCCTAAGATTTGTAAGAAAATATTACAAGCAGAGGCAACGTTACCAATAGTGTTGTATGTACCGGTATACATCACCCCAGTTTCAATAGGCCCCACGTAGCAATTTCACTCAGGAGCCACACGCTTTTTAATGAAATTTACATAAATAAATACTCTTTTGCCATCCCTATCGTGGACCTCTGCACCGTGTCGTAGGTCTACCTTGTCTACGCTACTTCCTACCAAAATGCCTTATTTTATAGTTTTCAAATCGACCCTAAATTATGTTTAGAGTTTACCGTGCCACTGCACATTGATAATAATAATATCCAGAATTTTCCAGATCCTATCTTTACTTTAATATTTCCCATATACGCACAATCTTACTGGAGCAGTAGACTACAATGATATTTAAAATGCCTCCTAAATTGCCATGCCTTTACGCTTTTGCAGCGACTTCACATAAATAAAGGCATGTATTTTCTTTTTGATTTAAATGCAATCACAACCTTACCTTGCCAAGTTCGACTCCTTCAGCTCCGTAAGTGTGTGCCCTTCACAGCAACTGAATGTAGACTATCGGAGTGAATGCCGCCCAGAGAATGCGACGATTGGTTGTACGCGACGTCAATCATAAAATAAGAAATTCCTATTGGTCTAAAATTTAGCCGGAAGAATTTTATTTCCGTCGTAAATTGGATAATATTGTATCAATCAAAACAGGTAGCATGTCCTTCCTTAGCTGATATTAAGTGGATTGGAGAATACTATTGTCAATCATATATATCTTAACCTCCTAATGGTTAGATTTGCACACTAACATTTGCGGATTTTTTTTTTTTTTGCAGTGACCCCACAGGAAGTAATAATGTTCAATCAATCCACCATTTACTCCGATGATGTGTTTCCTGGGTCATTGACATGGCGAGCCACATGTGAATCTCACGACTGGGAAGAATTTATAATCTGGAAAAAGATACAGCCGCAAGAGATAAATAACTCCAGCCTGGTGGTACAGCGATATTATCGCCTTCACGGGTACTGCTAGTCTGTTATTTATTTGAAAGCACAGAGACCCTCCGATTACAAGATAGAATGTTACTTTCCTCTAGTTTCTGTAATTTTTCAGCGGCGACTGAAGTTACCTCCCTTTAAATTTCGAAAACTGAATTATTTTCTGCTTTATTATAGATATATTTGTATTGACACACATATAAATAAGTGCGCAGTGTGTTACAAAGATTAATAAATGAAACTAAATATGAATACGCTTAATGAACGATGTGTTTTAATCATTATGTACACAACTATGCAGTCCTGGTATTGCAGGGTGCATGTTTTGAATCCTGTTATAGCGGATCCTACATTACAGATGGGAAAGGTGGGATTCGGACTTCAGTGTCACCGCCGTCACTTTCTTTTTAGAGTTTATTCTTGCATTTCTTTACGCTAGGGACATAAAACATGGCATCGACTGAGGAAGACTTTCCCCGGGGAGGGACATTCAAAAAGCCAGCTGATGGGAACGCTGTAAAACACTCTGTGGAACACGACAACTTGTTTGAGGTGAGTAAAACAAAACAAAAAACATGCCTCACTCTTTAAACAAAGGCGAATCCTCAGTGAGGGTTACACAAAATAAACCAGCATATATGAGCAGTCTCTTGTATTGTGGCGGCGAAAGCCGGTGTACAAAGTGTTGCCCTTTCAGCCTGGACCATATAAAAGGCGATTACATTGCCTTGAACACGCCCTGTAATTAATTCATTAGGAGACATACTATGTCAAAGGTAGCATTATAACACTTTTAACCATCCCGTTTCTGAGTTTACTTGGCCTAACTAAAGGGATACTTTATATTGAATTTCTTTCCTGTTTAATATACGATTCCATGTGTTCCGTGTAGCCTTTTACTCAGTTTTTTCTTCTTAGAACATTATTTGCCATGCTTACTACAGTACACTATTGTCAATATGTTCGTGCAGTATAGTGCGGTCCCTATCAGCATGTGTTCTATGGTACTGGTTTGGTATGCTTCGGCTGGGGTCTCATCTGGGGAAGAATTGTAAAGCATATTAACAGAGCTTTATGTTAAGATGACAAAATGAAGATAAAAATCACAACAAAAGATAGAAAAAATGGTTTGGTGTTGGCATTTTTGTTCCCTCTTTTACAGTCCCACGAACCTGAACAGAGTAAGAAGAGAAAGACAGATAAAGGAGGAGATGAGAAGAAAGAAACAAAGCAAAAGACAAAAGAGGCACACCTCAAACTCAACACAGGGAAAAATGTGGAAATCCTTCATTTCAAGGTTAGTGAATATGCACTGTAGATGCACGACCACCACATTAATAACAGCTATGGCTTTGTCAAGTGACAAAACTGATACCACTGGGGCTCACTCTTCAAAACGGTTGTATATCCCGGAATAAAATGTACATGATCATAGGATAGTAAGTAGTGAAAATGTTGTTTAATTCCCTGTGCATTGGTCTGCAGAAACTCACAGTGGGAACACTGATCCTGGGCTGTGTGAAGGAGGTGAAAGATTTTGAGCTGGTGGTGGGTTTACCAAACGGACTCACCGGGTATGTCCAGGTGACCAGCATCTCTGACGGGTACACCAAGCTGCTGAATGACCAGGTGGATGCTGGGGAGGCCGTGGAGGTGAGTGCTGTGTGCCCAGGATTGGAATTGAAAAAAATTAATTTGTACTGTTTGCTTGCAGATGTGGAAACCTGAGCTGGGATTTTAAACCCAGGATCTCTTTGTCCTTTGTCCCAGACTCTGAGGGCTGGTTCTGCAGACTTGGATTAACAGTAATTGTGGACTGCTTTACCTAAGTTAACATTAGGAATTCCAAGATTAGTGCTAACCGGGGTCTGTGAAACCAGCCGTGAATGTTCCATCAAACTTTTGAGATGCTAAAATGTGGCACCTCGGTTTCTTAAAGTTCAGTCATAGTACAGTGCTTTTAGACAAAGTAGCTGCACTTCATAGCGTGTATGTTGAGAGACTTTCTTTGAATTGCAATCTCCCACTTTCCTGTTGCATCTGTAGGAAGTCTTGACCCTTGCACACCTCTATACCCCTGGCATGGTGGTTAGGTGTGTTGTGTCCACCCTGGGATTGACCAAAGAAGGCCATCACAGTGTCAAACTGTCAATCAACCCCAGAGAAGTCAACAAGGGTCTGAATGCTGCATCTCTCAAACCTGGCATGGTGAGTTGGGGGTGTCTGGTTCACACTTGCTTTACTGTAATGGATGCAAGAGAAATTCCACAGGCAGATAACATGTTTGGTAAAAGCATGGGAAGCTTAACAAGACTGCCAAGTCTGTCTGTAGAACATTGTGTATCCTACTTTCTGCTTTGAAAGATTCTCTTGTCCTGTAGCACATTTCTGGCTGTGTTGCAAGTATAGAGGACCATGGCTTCCTGATCGATGTTGGCATTGGCAGAGCAAAGGCTTTTCTACCCAGACAGAAAGCCCTAGATGACCTCAGGGCAACAGAGCAGGGTAAGTTTAATTATACTGTGATTTACTAGAATAAAACAACCAGGCTACAATATTCTGAATAGAAGAACACATGAACTACTTGAAGGTCTCCCTGCTGTACTGAGGAAATAAGCACACTTTCAAATGCATGTTATAAAATATGTCAACATGGGTCTTGCCCAGTTCCTTGGCACTATTTTGAATAAGAAAATGTGTTTATCAAAAGTGCATAGGGCATTTTAATTGAGTTCATTTTCTTCCCCTTGAAATGTATATCTTAATTTGTAATGTTTTTTTTCAGGAAGTACAAGGAAGTTGTACTTTTGATACTATAAATTGGTTCCTGAATACATGTACATGTGCATATTTCAAAAGCCTTTTTCTTCTGTGTGGGGCACTTGTAAGTGAAAGCTGTGTCTGCCTTGTTTTGGTGAATCCAGGAGGGGACCTGCAGGTGGGCCGGTATCTGAACTGCCTGGTGGAGGAGGTGAAGAATGAGGGCCGCATCGTACGCTTGTCTGTCAATCCAGACGCCATTGCCAAGGCCCTGGCAGAGAAAGAGCAAGGCTGGACGCTCAGTAACCTGCTGCCTGGGCTGGTGGTGAAAGCTCAGATTAAGAAGGTAACACACTCCCTCTTGTTTACATGTAAGGTCTATAATGATTAGTAGATGGCAGCTAGAGTATATGCAATGGTAGCTGACCAGTTGTCCTGTGCAAAATGGTGGAGCTGTGTTTTTCCTTTTTATTAATTTAAAATGTTTTGTTTGGGACAAAATCCCTGCGACCACTGTTCTTTTCTTCCAGGATAAAATAGTTAGTATATTAGCTGGCACTGGTCACTGACTTCCCCCACTGTGTGAATGAAAATGGCCTGTTTAGTTGGGTCTGTTGGTTAACATTGCTCAAGCTTCTTATAAATTATATAAAGATGGCAAAACAGTCATCTGATGAATATCCAGAGGCAAAAACTCTTCACCAGATTCCCCGCCTGTTCTGCATGGCTGATAGTTTTGTTGGTTCTTTGTTATGAAGTTGACCTCTCATGGGATCACTCTGGAGTTCCTCTCCTCGTTTTGTGGATCAGTAGACTTCATGCAGATGGACCCAGAGAAAGAGAAAGTCTACCGGCAAGGACTCCAAGTGAGTACTGATAGACTAAACCAGCCGTAACACTTATATCTGCATGTGTATTTAATCAACAGTGCACTCTTGTTAGTGCTTCCATTTCAATTCCATGAATCCCTAATGCTTTCAGGGTTGCTCAACTAAACACAATGCTTGCACGCAGATCCAGTTTAACTGCACAACACTGCGTTGAGGAAAGTCTTGCTCTTGCTATGGCCGAAGGGAGTGTATCTGTGTGTCTGACCCGTCGTCTGATCCTCCCCTCCAGGTGAAAGCCTGTGTGCTTTATGTCCATCCCACCTCCCGCACCGTGGGGTTAAGCCTCCGGCCCTGCTTCCTGCAGCCCGGCAGTGTGGTGGAGCCTCTGACGGCCTTCCGGATCGGGAGGTGGTTGAGGGCTGCACAGTCAAGGCTTTCCACCAGGACGCCGGCGCCACTCTGCTGCTGCCCGATGGCATGCTGGTTTTTGCACATGTGAGTAAGCATGGTCCTTTGACGGCATTTTGATGCAGCCCACAATTTCTATTCCTTTGTTCAAGCTTATCATAGTCCTTCAGGAGCTTATTCCTGTCAAGTTTATTGGTTGTTTTTTTTACGTACAAGTAGAACAAAAACGTTTTTAATCCCCCAAAGTGTTTACTCCTTATTTTTACAAGTCTAGAACCAAACTGTGAAGTTAAATATTTCAAGTTCTCGTTATCACTCGAGGTTTTTGAATTTCATTTGGTAACATTAACAGGATTTTTTTTTGTTCTTTCCAAAAATAATTGTTAAGGAAATGAGGAAATGCTTTGAGAATATGTTTTAATTCAATATCAAGAAGTTTCTCTGAATCCATTTACTTTTCCAAATTATGCAACATGTACACTGGAAAGTCTTGGTGGGGTTTGAATTCTCTTTTGCGTAGCTGTTTAAATAATTCTTCTGTATTTCTTACAGAAAAATCACCTAAAAGAAGCCCTGGAGCCCTTGAAAACCAACAAGATGGGCTCAGGATCCAGCCACACGTGCAGGATCCTAGATTACAGCCCCATGGATCAGGTGGCGCTAGTGAGTCTAAGGAAGTAAGTGTGCCGTGCTGATTGTGCATTCTAATTTATACGCGTGAATACTCAAGACACAGTCGATGTTAAACTGTTTGTGTTTGTTCTTCCCAGGAGTGTTATCGATGCTCCTTTCTTGAGATACCAGGACATTCGACCTGGACAGCACATTCAGGTAGATGGTATTTCAAACTTTAAAAACATGATTTTCTGAGCATCTAATGCCCTATTTACACTACATGTTGTTGTCGTTAAATACTGCTGCACGACCTGTGTGTGTGAGAAATGTGTTATTTTTATTATAATTATTTAAAACGTGCATGCAGATTGTTTGGTCATACTAATTTGAAGAATGCATAATCCGAAATGCAAATCTCTTGACTAGTGCAAAGTGACTTCCCTGGAGCGTTATGGGATGCAGGTGAAGGTGACGGATCACATCCGCGGCCTGGTCCCACGAACACACCTGGCAGACATTCTCCTGAAGAACCCGGAAAAGAAGTACAGCCCCGGGGATGAGATCCGGTGTCGGGTAGGTTCCCGGCAGCTGCATGTTGGCCTATTTGCAGGGGTTCACATAACTGGTACGCATGCGGACCAATAAAGAAAAATGCAGACTTTTATATATTCTTTTAAGATGCAAAGGTGTACCCTCGGTACATTTAAGAGGAAAGCGAGTGCGATTTGGATGATGACCCGTGCGTGCCAAACCATTTCTGCTGGGGTTCACGTGAGAACCTAAATGTTAAGTTATGTGAACCCCTGCCTATTTGCATTAAGACTGAAAAGCGTGGCCCCGTGGTTTACAGGGTGAGTCAGACAGCCAGGGGAGTGCAGGTTTGCATCCTGACTCTGAAATCGCCAGTCTTTGCTGTGGATTCCGGGGGAGCGTTGCATTGGCTCTGGTGCTCCTGCGGGTTAGGGAGGCAAAACCGGCAGGGACTGTTTCTCCGGGCCTCGCTACAGTGAACCCTGCTGGCCAGATGCCTAGCTGGTAGCATGCTGACATCAGCTCTCAAATTCCTGTGTGTAAAAGAGGAAACTAGCTCGGTCGTGGGATCGGAGGACACCCACTGAACCTTCAGTTCTCCAGAGCTGTGAGGAATTACTTCGGTGAGGAGGAAAACATTATTGGACATTCTAATTTGGGGAGAAAAACAGCGGGTAAAATAATTGAGCACTCTAAATAAAAACTATTTAAAAGAAGGAATCCAGATGTGTCTTTACCTGCTGTAATACCTTTATCTGTCTCTATCTCTCTCGATCTCTGTCTCCTATATATATATATATATATATATATATATATATATATATATATATATATATATATAATCTGTCTGCTTGGCAGGTTCTAACCGTGATTCCCGACACCAAGAAGCTGATACTGACCCGGAAGAAGGCTCTGGTGGAGTCCAAGCTGCCGCTGATCTGCAGCTATGAGGATGCCAGGCCAGGCCGGGTGGCACACGGCTACATCGTGTGTGTCAAGGACTTTGGCTGCATCGTGCGCTTCTTCAACGAAGTCAATGGGCTGGTCCCTCGGCATGAGTTGAGCTCGGAGCCTGTACCGTTTCCTGAGAAGATCTTTTACAGTGGGCAGGTGAGGCTAGATCTAGCAGAGATTTTTGGTTGAAAGTCTTAACATACTGGAAACAGTACATTTCATTCGGATTCATGTTTTAAAAAAAGACAATAATTGGGCGTCTAATTTGCTAACCTGGCTATATAATGCTCAGTAAATAAAATGTGTACTAATTCAGATTTTTCTGATGAAACCCCCATTGGTGATCCCAGTTCTGCCATTGTCTTGCTCTTTGATCCCGGGCCAGGCCTGTGTGTTTAACAGTGGATACAAGTAGGACCCCCTCTAGGCTAACATTTGGGGTAAATCATTTTTAAATCATTATTGCATTTCTTTCAGGTTGTCAAAGCGAAAGTGCTGAAGTGTGACCCTGTGCAACAAAAGCTGCTGTTGTCCTTCAAAGCCACAGGGGGCAGTGTTGCTGCTGAAGTAGCCAGGGTGGAGCAGGCTCAGGGGAAAGAGGCATTTCACTTTGAAACTGGGAAGGTAGGTGACATTAATATAAGCTCTGCACCCCTTTTCAAAATGAGTAGTTTTGTTACACCTTTTAAAAACTATGTTAAGGATGCCTATTTGCATTGTGCTCTGTTTTGCCATGTAAAACGCACTTGACATTATGAGGTTTTGGAATACATCTATAAAAGTTTTATAGTGCATGCGATTTCATTAACATAGCAAATATGCTTATTTACAGTAGTAGTTTAGTGTATTCCTAATGCAAGCCATTCAGTTTATGTTCTTGTTTCACTCTCCTATTGGTCATTTTCACTTGTGTGCTCTTCAGATTGTAAAGGTGACGGTTGTGCGCAAGACTGTCGATGGACTGGATGTTTCAATTCTTCCAGAGGCGGCGTCAGCTTTCCTGCCCATGATGCACCTCTCTGACCACGTGTCCAACTGCAGGCTTCTGTGGGAGGGGCTTGGAGAGGGCGACATTATCTCCAACGTGATGTGCCTGAGCAAAAACAAGGAGCACATTGTATCCTTTCTAGTCTGTCTCTCTCTTTATTTTACCTTCTGTGGCCAGTGTCTTTCGTCTGCATTGCAGAGATTGTGATCTTTGGGTTGAAACGTACACCATTGTGCTTGGTCCTTAACGTCCTGTGTAGATACTTTGTAAGAAGCCCATTATCAAGGCAGCGGTAGAGGAAGGTTATCCAGCCAAAGACTTTTCCGATGTCCATTCTGGAATGATGCTGCCTGGATTCATAAAGAACATAATGCCGTATGGAGTCTTTGTGGAATTCCCCTATGGGCTGATGGGATTGGCACCCAAATCTGTAAGTGAATGTAAAGTTAGTGTCGCTGACATGAACACATTTCAATAGCTGTCTAGGTCAAGGCACTAGTGCTTTATGCGCTGCAGGTCTGAGTTCCCAACTTCTGAATTATGTCCCTCACTATTTTCACTTTATTGCGGTATTGTATTATGACCACTTTGTATTTTTTTTTTTATTTTCTCCCCCAGGCCATGTGCGACAAGTTTGTGACCAACGTGAGCGATCATTTCCAGGTAGGGCAGACCGTGCTGGCCAAGGTAAAAAACCTGGACGAGGGGAAGCGACGATTCCTGCTGAGCTTGAAGGTGTCGGAGTGCAGCTCGGGGGAGGAATGGGGGCAGGAGAGCCTGGAGCTGCTCACACAGTGCCTGGTAGAGAGGAGGGATGTGTGCAGCATGATGACCAGCAGAGGTGAGAAACTGCAGCCGACTGCACAGATGTGTACTGCCTTGTAGCAGGAGCACCCACATGTTGTTAGTATACAGTGAACTTAAAAAATCTTCATTCTAAAACTTAGCAGTGCGCCATGATTCCCAATGCATGTGCTCACGGCTTCCCCCACTGAAATTAATTCACCATTTAGTGGTCTTTTGTGAGTGAATTTTAATGGTTTTTGGTGTTAAACAAATATAAAGCCTTTCTCTTTTTTTCTGTCTGTTTCCAGGTGATTCTGAAGTGGCCCAGAATCTCTCCAAGCTGGTGTTGGGACAGAAGTTAAAACTGGCTGTAGAAGAAGTGAAGGATGATGGGACAGCTTACTTTAAAGCTAGCCAGGTTGCTGGAGCAACAGCGTTGGCCACAAAGCATCACCTGACTGGTAAATTGGATGTTATAATTTCCGTCCCAGTAATTAGTTTTATTCACGATTTAAACAACTCTTGTTTGAATACTGTAGTTAATCTGTAGTTTTATCATTTACAAATAGAAAGGAAACTCAAGTTACATAAACTCCTGTTCTTTAAATATTGGGATTTCAGTGGAGATTTCAGTATTCAGGACATCTATCTTATTGTTTTAACTTTAGATTTTTGTTTTTATTGAAATGCTCAGGTGTGAGTCTTGACCCGGGACAGAATGTCACTGCGGTCATCCTGCATGTTAATCACCTGACCTCCCAGGTCCACCTCTCTCTCAGAACAGAGCTGGTCAACAGCAAAACCAAGCAGGTGAGATTGGGGTTGGGATTGTGCAACAACAGAGAGCTACCAGCACCAACATCAGTCTAGGAGTGACAAGTGCATAAATCGCCAGCTCTTGACTCGACAGCAGCATAACATATCCTGTATCACAAAAACACACAAGTAATATAAAATGTATGTTAGCAATGTTGCATTTAAAAAGAGGCAGAATTTACAGAGAATGAAGGCACTTTTCTATTGAAACTATTAATCTTGTGTTCCCTCCCAGAAAATGACTGGTGTTTTCAGGTTTGTGGCTTTTGGTTTTTGAAGGGGTTGAGGCTGTAAATCCCTATTTTAAGCAGGGTCCTTGCTTTCTTTTTCAGCTGAAGGAGAACACAGCACATTCAGCCACAGTCCAGCATGTGGAGACGGACTTTGCCATTGCATCATTAGCCGAGACTGGTCAGCTGGCCGTAGTCCCTGTGGCAGCCCATCTGAACGACACCTTCCGGTTTGAGTCTGAGAGATTGTCTGTTGGACAGACCCTGGTGGTCTCTGTGAGGCAGCCCAGCTGTGAGGCTGTCGGGGGGCTTCCCTTAGTGGTTCAGGGTCCAATGAAAGCCAAGCGGAAACGGAAACTCTCAGAAAGCAAAGAGGAGGCGCCCAGAGGCATCCAGCACTCCTGCTGCCTGGGCGATATGGTGAGTGGGACTGTCAAGTCCATCCGTCCCACCTGTGTCCTCCTGGCTTTGGAGGGAGGCATCACAGGCAGCATCCATGCGTCCGAGATACTGGAAACCGTGAAGCCCTTCAGCTTCCCCACATCCTCACTGAAAATGGAAATGAAAATCACAGCCAGAGTAATTGGAGGAAGAGAAGCCAAGAGTCATAAGTAAGTTTGGTAAATAAATGAATTGTGTAACTATCATTATAACAGGTAATGCGAATTGGATCACAAATTTCCAATTTGTTTTCTTACTGTTTTCTCATATACAGTAGCCTATATTTTCCCGTATGGGGAAGATTACAGGGAAACTGACACTTCCAAAGTAAATGTATTACACTGGCAGTTTGCCCACAGTGGAAAATGGGGGCCCCAGTATGTCATACCGTTCAAGGGAGTGGTCTATAAGTACAGCTGATTTTATATTAAAAGGTGGTGACTGACAGTCAAACCAGCAGGACTGGAGTATCACATGCTAAAAGCGCAGTTGCTAAAAAAGGTAGTCTTGTCTGTTGCTTCTTTTAGACATGCATTTGAAATTGTTTTATTCCCTGTAGGTTTTTGCCAGTCACCCACTCACACTTTACTTTCACAATACCAGAACTAACGGTTCAGCCAAGGTAAGATTTCTCTTTTTATCCTGTTTTGTGGTACAATTTCAAATCAAAACGTATGCGTAGGCTTAGCTGAGGAGAGCATGTTCGGCTGGGCAGATCTTTAATGGCTTCTTTTTACCATATATAAAAATGATTCCTATTGTAGTTAAACCCATTTCTATTTCTGTCTAAGAATTAGCAATGCAGTTCTGTTAAGCTGCTATGCTCCCTACCCTTAACTGGGTTACTAACTGTGCAGTACAAGTCCTTGTGTCTATTGATTGTGCTTTGTCTCTGTTTGTGCAGCAAGCTGAAGGGAGATTGGCGCGAGGAGCTGAAGGACCAGCCTTTGTCTGAGAAGCTGAAGAGCTACCAGCCTGGCCAGGAGGTGACCTGCTTTGTGTCGAAGGTAGGTGTGGAGAGGCTGTGTGGGAGCATTCGCCAGGAGAAAGAGCAAGCCTCTTCTGAGCATCCTAGTCTATCCAGACCATGCTCCCTCCCGCAACATTGAAAGAGTGAATTGTGGGGACAGAAACCGAGCATTCTTGCAGGTGGGGATCTGGTTAGACATTGAAATTTTCTTTCTCTTAGTGAACGCACTTATTAAACATTTAAATGTATTGGTGAGATACTAAAGTTAATGATGGCTCTCTCCTTCCTTGGTGTAGTTCAACAGTCTCAAGAAGTGCCTGGAAGTGGAGGTAACCCATGATGTGTGTGGGACAGTGGAGCTGCTGGCAATGACCTGGAAACCCAAGGTAAGCACTGATTTGTCATGTGCGATTCTATCCAGCTGACAAATCTGTCCTGGCAAACACTGCTGGCAATGACCTGGAAACATAAAAAAGCCCTGCCACTGCCAAACAGATGAGAAGAGGGTTAAAGCACCTGTCTGACACTACAGATAAATTCCCTTCTTCGTATGTCGCTGACCCTTTTTAAATGTTTACTTGTAGGATCTGAAACGCCCAGAGAAGCTGTTTAAACCTGGACAGGCACTGAATGCCCTAGTCGTCTGCACCAACTCCTCTGAGACCCGGCTTTGCCTCTCCCTCTCGGGTATGCGTGGTATTTGCTTTCCTCTTTCATTCTGTGTGTGCTTCACAGCGACCTGTTTTATTCCTCATCTCTGTATCCCTCCGGTTCTTGTATTTCAGGAGTGCACTCCTTGGGAGAAGGCTCTCTGACTCTGGGGACGGTTACAAAGGTCACTCCACATGTGGGCCTCATTGTCTCCTTGCCATTCCGGCAGTGTGGTCGAGCCAGCATCCTGGACCTCAGTGACACATACACGGCATCTCCGTTGGAACAATTCCATGTTGGCCAGACAGTCAGGTGAGTTTAGGACTCTGTTCTTAATGGAAAACTTGTTCATTTAAAATCAGCTTCCAATGGCGTGTATAATCTACCATTTATACACCATGATGAGGTGCCTGATATCATAGGGATTGCTGTAAAGCAATGTTTCCTCTAGCTTCTGGTGAGGAGTTACTTTGGATTGTTAACCAGCTTTTAGCCATTCAGCTGGCAACAGTCCTTCATTGAAATATAGAAAAGCCTACAGCTGTGTAACAAACAACTTCTCTGTTCCTAAAAGGTGTTGTGTCCTAGCACGGGAAGATGAGAAAATCCACGTGTCTCTCAGGCAGTCCAGGTAAGATGAAAATAAAACATAAAGACCATTGAAGTCGTGTGTTTGTTTTAGGCTACTCCATTGTGTTTAATCTGTATACCTATTGCCCTGCAGGACAAGCCCAGTAAGCAATCTCAAAGGGAATGACCCTGAAATTCTCTCCATTGAAGATCTAAAGAAAGGGCAGATTGTACGAGGCTATGTCAAATCTGTTGGAGACGCTGGAGTCTTTATTGGGTAATATCTCCACCCCACCCTCTTTTTGCTAAGTTTCTTTTGTTGGTAGTGTTCTATGGAATTTCACAAAAATATGTCAAATGCCCTTCTCTTGTACCTGCTGAGAGCACCTAAAGATAAAACAAACCTTGCTCTAGCTGTGAGTCTCATCTTTGATTATGAACCCGCCTTCTCTGCTCTGTTCCAGCCTGTCCAGGACAATCACTGGTCGATGCCAGTATCAGCACGTCACAGACTACTTTGTGAGTGATCACAGTGTCTACGTGAAAAACATTCCACTCAACAAACTGCTCACCTGCAAAGTTCTGAGGTAATCAAAGGAATTACAAGGGCAGTGCGTTCATTCCAAAAAAGGGTCCATCGATTCCAAAAAAGGGTCTATCGATTCCAAAAAAGGTGCCATGTCTGTCTGGTACTAAGGGGTATTTTGTGTCCTATTGCAGTGTGGATAAAAAACAGAATCATGTGGAACTGTCTCTGCTCCCAGAAGACACTGGGGAACCAGACGTTCTCCCAGAGTCACTTCGGCTTCCTTCCAGAGAAAAGGGAGAACAGAAGGAGAAGCGGCAGGGGTTCAAGAAAATGCAGCAGAAACGAAAGAGGGGGGCCTCCGAGAGTGAGCAGGTAAAGGCCGGCTTTCAGTTTGTGTATTTATTTAACATATTCTTCTCTGAATCAGGAATTAAAGAATGCACGTAATGAGGCAGAGTTAGCTATACCGTGATACTGGTCATGATCCACTGCAGTATGTTAATAAAGCAGTCCGCTTTCAGTTCTATATAATGTTTTTTTTGGAGATTGGAAGGAGCCTGATAGTGGGAGCATGGGTATCCCTAACTGCAGCTGAAGCTGCATCTTTAAACAATAGCAAACCTTGGTGAAGACCGCTACTTTTCAGCCTTCTTGCAGTAATTGATGGTAAATACCTGTTTTCAAAAGGGCTGTAGGTTGATATCTGGTTTTAGTTACATGATAACAAGAATCCGTAAGTTAATCACCAATACACATGTAGCTTACGAGTCACAAATCCTAACAGCCCTTTAGAACTTGTTAGAGGGCAGTTCATTTGTTTTAGTACAGTTCTAAACCTCATCTTGGTGCTTGCATTTCCCATTAGGAGGTTGTGGTAGAAAATAAGAAAGTGACGAAGAGTCAAAAGAAATCTGAGGACAACGACAGTGGAGTTGACGTTTACTTCCGGGAAGAGGAAGAACTACAAAAGGTAAGGGGTGTGGGTGTGGGTGTGGGTGTGTGGGTGGATGGGTGGATGTCACACTGCTGGAAGCTTTTCGCTATGAAGCCTTGTTTATAAAGTCCCGGAGTGTGTTTTGTGAATGTGTTTCTGTTCCCCTGCAGCAGAAGAAGCCGTCCGTGCACAGCAAGAGTGAAGCCCCGTCCCGGCTCCAGGTCTCCGCAGGGTTCTCCTGGGACATTACACTGAGCTCTCTGCAGCCAGTCTGGACAGGGCAAGGGGCACCTGCCTCAGACAGTGAAGAGGAGGAGGAGGAGGTGAAGGTAAGGACCGCCAGATACAAAATCATAAAGCACACAATGCTAGAAGAACTAATATGGTATAAAAGGAACATTTTGTTTTTTATTTTTATTTTGTGTGCACTGCCATATTGCCATATGTGGCAGCTTTACCACTGAAAAAATAAACTCAATTTAAAGCAAGATTTGTAATCATGCCCCCCTTCAAAGACAGTATCTACAGTACATCTCTCTTGTGTGTGTCAGCCCCAGAAAAAGAGCAAGAGGGAGAAGAATGTGGAGAAGCAGCGGCAGGAGAAGGAGCTGTCGAAGGTGGAGGGTGAGCTGATGGACCCTGGGAGGCAGCCACAGACTGCCAACGACTTCAACCGGCTGGTGCTGGGCTCCCCAGACAGCTCCATTGTCTGGCTGCAGTACATGGCCTTCCACCTCCACGCCACTGAAATCGAGCAGGCCCGCGCGTGCAGCAGAGAGCCCTCAAGACCATCTCCTTCCGGTGAGAGCGAAAACCACACCGACAATGATCTTCTTAAGCGGTTTCAATCCATTAGCCTTTCTAAATATACATCATTAATCAGATCTGCAGTCATACCTATTGTGTCTGAAACTCCACTCTAAATGGGAGGATTTATTTACAATACATGTCCGGGATCCCGTTTTACATTGCAATTCAGATTAGTCGGACCTCTGTATAAAATAACCCTGGTGGTAGAAAGAAAAATGGCATTCATTAAATGACAAGGGAGCGATTAGCTAGTTTCTTTTGGAATGGCTCCTTGCTAGTGAAGGTGCACTCGTCTGATCTGCCCCCGCGTCTCTACAGCGAGGAGCAGGAGAAGCTGAACGTGTGGGTGGCCCTTCTGAATCTGGAGAACATGTACGGGACTGAGGAGAGCCTGAACAAGGTGTTTGAGAGAGCGGTGCAGCACTGCGAGCCTCTCAAAGTGTTCCAGAGCCTCGCTGACATCTACACCAAGTCTGACAAGTACAAGGTGAGCAACAGCAATTCGCAGAATCATTGCTATGTGTGTCACGAGAACGAGATCTTGGTTCAACTCGAACTTATGGTCTGTCTTTCTCTATAGCAAGCAGAGAGCCTGTACAACACCATGCTGAGGAGATTTCGCCAGGAGAGATCGGTCTGGCTGAGCTGTGCCACTTTCCACTTGAGACAGGGCCGCACGGACGAGACCCACAGACTCCTGCAGAGGGCGCTCAAGTGCCTGCCAGACAAAGAGCGTGAGTACTGAAGGACCCCTGAACCACGGTGTGGGTTGTACATTTTCTGTCTCAATGGTTTCATTTAAGCCCAGGTTAATCAGTTACAAGGTTTCTGAATGAATTTGTGCAAAGACAGACACTTGGAATTGCAAATCATCACACTCCTTATATTAAACATTGCTAGATAGATTGGAATCATTGGCTGCTATGGATGTGTTGGGAACTCTTTATGCTCAGCTAGTTTTAATATGGCGATGTGATATTTAAGCAATGATTTTCCTTTTCTTTGTGTTTAAGATGTTGACCTTATCGCGAAGTTCGCACAGCTAGAGTTCCGGTTTGGGGACGCGGAACGGGCCAAGTCCATGTTTGAGAGCACGCTTGGTAACTACCCCAGACGCACAGACCTGTGGTCCGTCTACATCGACATGATGATCAAATACGGCAGTCAGAAGGAAGTCCGGTGAGTGGCCTGGTGCATCAAAACAAGTTTACTACAACAACAAAGCAGACTGGCTTTCAAGTAACCTTTTTGTTCCTCCCCTGTAGTACATTTTTCGACTTGACATGCATAGGAAGATTCATAATAAAGATCCATTGTCCAAAATGTTGTTTTGATGGAACGGCCGCGTTCCATTATTGGGCTCGACGCAAAGCAGTCCTGGCTGTCCCGGGTCTTGCAGTCCTGGCTGTCCCGGGCCTTGCAGTCCTTGGCATAAGTAAATTATTGTAATCAGTCATGCTTAGAGGTGCATGCAGTACAAACTGAATCCCAATGTACATTTGTGTCGCAGGAACATTTTGGAACGAGTGATCCACCTGAGCCTGGCTGCTAAGAGAATCAAGTTCTTCTTCAAGCGCTACCTGGAGTACGAGAAGAAGCACGGGTGTGCTGAGAGTGTGCAGGTGGTGAAGGAGAAGGCCATGGAGTATGTGGAGGCCAAGGGCTCCATCACAGAGAGCTAACCACAACCACCAGACTGCTCATCCCAGAGAAACTGCAGCCAGTACAAACCTTCCCAAAACATCAGCCAGCACAGTCTCGCACCCATCCTGGATTATAGGGAAACCTAGGCTGACTTTCCTTATCCCCTGTAGGGGGATGAGGAATTAAACCATCCTCGTCTCCTGTCAATGTTTCCTGTTCTCAGGATGAAATCACTTGGCTTAACCCTCACAGTTCTGTATGTCCTGCTATTAAATGAAAGAACTTTTAAGATGTGTCATATTCTCAATTCACTTTTGGTATTTGTTTACCACCTCTTATAAAAGATTAAATGTATTTGAGAAATCCCCCATTTGTCTGTAACTTTTGCTGTTTGTTCTACTAAGAATACTAATAACTTTATTTGGGGCACAAGGATCCTTCCTGTCTGTCCTGTTCTAATTTCTGTTTCCACAGCTGCTGGGGGAATAGTGTGACTTGCTTGGTCTGAGATGTAAAATTTTCCTTCTTTCGTGGTGTGTCTTGCACACCAAAACATTATATTGAGGCAGATTTTCTTTCAGCATGGAAAACTGAGATTTAACAAAATCTGTAAATTAGTTTCAGCATCAGTCCTATGACTGGAACAATATCTGGCTTCTGTTTGTGACATGCATACAGAAATACTGGATCACTAGATTACAGTTACACTCTGGGGCTGAGATAGGGATACTAATGGGACTGCTTTTAAAAAAAAAAAACAAGAAGCCATGTATACCGCCAAAACACTGTAGCAGTTTTTATTAGAATAACATATAAGAAAATAACTAGAAACACTGTACTTGAATTCGTTCCCAATTCGTTGGCAATTCTTTAGTAGCAATATGGCTTCCACAAACCAGTTGCTTGTCTACACACCCTTAATTTTTTGGCTATTCACAAAATAAGCTCCAAAAAGTACGCTCCAAAGTCTGAGAAAGTGTTCAAGGTGAACATGTCTTTTGAAAAGTCACCCTGATCTGTGCAGTGTCTGAGAGGAGAGGTTAAAAAGTGACACTTCCCAGTCAATCGGCTCCTGTTTCAAAGCATACAGCAGCAGACTCGGTTGTACTGTCCTCCCTACACACACAGCTCCCCGTTTGTTATTTCTCTGCAAGGCAGCTGGTTACACATAACACAACTTCCCGTTGTTTGTATCTGGTTTTGTTTGGAACGGCAGTATCACTGCCTGCCTTGCCAAGGGACACATCACCATGGAGATAGCTGGCTCCATGCACAGCAGCCTGCATGCCTCCCTCCCTCCTCCTCCTCCTCCTCCTCCTCCTTACACTTCCTGTTGGTTCTGTGGCGCTTCAGCTCCCTGGCGCGTGTCTGCCAGCCTGCAGATGAGCTTGTTGCACATCGGGCAGACGCTGCGGATCTCCAGCCACTTCACCAGGCATCTGCAGTGGGATTGGGGGAGGTTAATCAGCTGCTGGACGTGTGCTTCATTGAGAGCTGTGTTGCACACAAATGCTACAACAAAATTCACTTGACTGCACGTAACATCTGCCAAATGCAGAGCTGGAACAAACTAAATGGCGCAGTAATTGCTTGGGTTTCTTTATAAATACATTACAAAAATCAATATGCAGGCGTCTATCTCTCAAATGTAAGTAAATCCTGCGCTATTTCACTTTCAACGACTCCTATTTCAGAATCCATTTAAGATGTGACCGCTGTTTACTATTTTAGTATGCATACTGCAATAGCGTTCACGTTAGAATGAGCCACTTTGGATGCTTTTGTTCATTGAAACGCTTTTTTTGTTTGAAAGCGTTCTCATTCATTTTTTATAAAAATGTGGTTTTACTTTTCATAAGCACCTGCCCTTGAAGCAGAGTGTTCCGCGACAGAATGAACTGTTTGTAATTCACAGCTGAACTCACTTTTTGTGAAATGCATGCGAACAAGGGCACACCCCGAGCTCGTCCTTGGCTTTGAACTCTTCCAAACACACGGCACACGTCTGCTGTAAAGAGGAGCAGGCAGACACAAGGGTTTTATTCCACTCAATTATTAGTCTAATGACTCATTCAAGTATTGTTGATTAACAGGTGCAGGAAAAGTTCCTACTGTTTTTCACAGGTAATGGAAAGCATAAACTTCTAGTCAGTAGAGCCTGTGGATAGGTCTTGAATGTATTCCACATTTCCAGGTATTAACAGAACCTAATATTCTCAATAAGAATACTACCAAGCTTTATGACACTTGAATATGTAGCTCTCCAGATATATGAATAAAATATAAATGTGATAGACTGATAGCTCGAGATATCTCCAGAATCTGCTATTCTCAATAATGTATTCTTAATAATGTTAATACCAGGTTTCATGACAATTGGATTGGCGGTACTCCACAGAGCTAACGTGTGAAGTGTGACATCCCATGCGGGGGATGGTAATGGCTATTGCCATGGCTTTCACATGAATTAGCAGTTGTAATTGTTGAGTGGTGCTGATTCATCTGACAGATACCCATAATAGTGGAGCATGCTTACCCCCAGGAGACTAAGCTTCTTTCCTGCACCCCTCAGCACCACCTAAAAGGCATACAAAATGAACACAGACATTCAAAAGAAGCCAACAAGAGCAGAAGTAAGTGTGGTCATATAACAAAATCGCACTTCAGAAGATTTTTAGGACCAGTTGTATAGTTTTCAAATAAGCCAGTTGATTTTTAATCTTGTGATGAAACACTCGATAAAATTTAACATAGTTTCCCTTAGAAACTCGTTTAAAAATCCTTGCAACTCTACGTGGCCCTGCATTTAGTCTTGTACTTGAAGCATTTTTTTTCCTTCTGGAAATGTGTCAATGTTCATGTTTAATTCTCTTCCCTGCGATTGAGCAGTGTCCATACTCACTATGCAAAGAGCCCAAACGTTCAGGTTATCGTACCTCATTATATCCATACTGCTCTCTTCTTCCCTGCCGTCTCAACCTGAAGAAACAGAGTGCATTGCTTTACGCTGTACCAGTGTGGTTAAAACTAAATACAGCTTCAACAACTGACAGCCTCACTTAAACATCCTCCATAAGATTGAATCTAACCCCTGTGTTAAATATCACACCTTACCTGAACAGATAGCAGCAGAATATCAAGCTCAGCATGAAAATGAAGAGCCCAACTCCCAGGATAATCACATAGACATTTAATGGGAGGTCAGAGGTTTCTTCTGAAGACATCTTACAGGACTTGTCAGAATGCTGAAACCCTAGTCCGCACACACATCCTGCAAATACACAGCAGCATGAAGTGTGAATGAGACAATGAGATAATCCATGAAAACCATGGGCTTCATTCAGTCACCTGCAAGAGCTAGGGAATGCCCAGAAGAATTTTCTTTACTGTAGATTAAGGTATATCTAAAAATGGAAGTTGCTACTGAATTAAATTTTTTTTTTTCAGATGAAAGAAAAACAGCAAAACTAATACAAAAAGCAAAATAATACTATATATATACCCAGACAGCAATCATTCACTAAGCACTGCTCTGCAAACAGCATCTCTCTCTCTCTCTCTCTCTCTCTCTCTCTCTCTCTCTCTCTCTCTCTCTCTCTCTCTCTCTCTCTCAAATGGTCAATTGCAGAATTTTACCCCCATCTTAAAACCAGTGATCAACCTTATTAATGGACCATTTTCAGTGACTCATTGTGCCCATGCTCATCTGCCAGTATGCATTTAGCATGCATTGTACTGCTTCCCCATACTCTCTCTAAGTACCTAAACATCATAGAAATATAACTTTTTACTCAAACCTGTATTTGTGTTTGTTTTCCCCAGGAGGTACCTACTCTCACACAGCAGAGGATAAAACCTAGACCTACTCACACACAGCAGAGGATAAAACCCAGGCATGGTGAAGGACAATAGGAGCCATGGTTGGGGGTGAGTGAGTCTGTGGGTTCTTAGGAGCACAGCCGAGCCATGGTGAAATCCAGCAGGCTTGAGGGGGTGTTCTTGTGCTGGTGGAAGTGGTCTCGATGTCATTGCACTGCCCTGCTGCTCCCATCAGGTGACCTGGCAGCAGGGCTCAGTCACAATAGTAAAGAATAGGCTGCAAAAGCTGACCCTGATTCTCTTTTTGTCAGTTGAACAATGTCATGCTCTCTACAGTGAAATCATGTACCCTCTCTCCTGTCTGTACTTTATGCAGTTTCAGGGCTGGGGCGTCTCGTATTCTGGGTGTTTCAGTAAGTGACAGACAGACAGACAGTAAGCGCTGCTCATCTCTAAGTACTTGTTTTTGTATCGTTTTCATAAAGGCGTGAAACCAATTTTCATGCCTTTTATTAGCTTCAGCGCCATTTCCAAATATCACCAGATTGTTGTACAGTTCAGCTCTTCACTTCGAATGCATTTCATTCATTTTGAAAAGTCTTTGAGGGAACAACCCTAAAGAGCATCCTGCTCTTCCATGCTGGTCCACATCTGTTACTGTTCTCTACTTTCTGTAGATTAATCTTGAGTTAATGTGTACCATTGCTCCTGTCTGTCACGGTGGAACACAGGTTTTGAGTGAACTGCAGAGTGGTCAGCTGAGCATTCTCTCACTCAGTAAAGAATGAATCTTAACGTCTGATCTAGCTGAACATTTTAAGTGACTTTAAATCACCTCTTTATGTAACAGCGGAGGAGGCAATACAGCAAATAGATGTTTACCGATTTTATGCTTTCTTGGAAAAAGTGATGTCTTCAAGAGTATAGTCTATTGGGATCCTATTTACTACCCTTAGCAGAACCATTACCAGACTACAGGATTAAAAGCAATGGCAACACAGGGGACTTAAAGCACAGTGGACTCGATACAGCTGTATACTGATAATGATAAAGTCCAATTGTGAAAAAAATGTGTTAGTGTAATTGAGGCTACTCCATTTAGTGACAACTGTGGGGACACACAGCTTAGTTACAGATGACAGAGCCTCTCAATACCCCCCAAGACAGTTCCCCAACGTTCGATACAAAGAGAATTCATTATGCTTGGATATTGCGTTACCATCTCACACCTACAGGGGGAGCTAGGAGGAAGAAGAAGGGGGATGCATTAGCAGAGGAGGTACACAGCATATGCCAGACCCTGCAGCTGTTATGGATCTGTGGATAGAATGGGGGCGTTCATAAAGCACTCAGTATTGAAACGAATTTTAGATAAGTAAATATTTCAGGCCAGGTCAAAACCCATTATTTGCATTATATGCCTGTAGGACACAAATGATCACTTCCATACACAGCCCCGTGTGAGTTTGATGAGATTGCAGGGGCCTGCCCTGCAGTGGGAGATGTCTGAGTGTCTTCTTGTGTAAGAACAGATCACTGAGGAGTGCCAGCTGGCTTTTTATTTATACTCACCGTTACACCACTGGAATGGGTGCATGAAATACGACTCCAAACGGCTACAGCAATCCAGCAAAACAGCCGAAAGCGGTCTGCCTCCCTGTCACAGAGAACTGCCAGTCTACCCAGTCAGCATGCATGGGGAGAACTTCACTACGATGGATTGAGAGGGTGGGCTTGACGTCCGATTCTTACTGGTTTGAACAGGAAACAAATCAGTGCTGATTCCACAAGCATGCACAAATATATTGGATATCAGGGTATATACTGCACTGCACTCCCACAAGCTATTGTCTTGTATTTCTTCCAGGAGCTACTGATTCCAGGGAAAGCCAGCAGATTCCAGTTCAAACCCCTTCGCAGTGTCTTTTTCTTAGCTCTGAAATGTTCCAAAGGTGGGTCTATTACAACACGTTTTCCAGTTATTCTTGTATTGACAGCCTCAGAAACCTCACCCAGTGCTTTCAAGTGGCTAGCGAATCAAACAGTTAGGTCCAGCTTTTTGACGTATGCTGCAGTTTTGAGATGAGGTCTTCAATGCAAGTCCGAAGCCCAGTCACCAGCAGCAGCACGCCTCTATGCCAACACTGTCAGTGCATTGTTTTTAATGCAGAACAAGCATGTCTATAATATGATCAGTGACGTCGACTTTCTTTGGCCATTATCACCCGAGGCTCAAGTGGACCTGTCTTGCTTTCAGAACTTGCTATTTAAAAATCAAAACAAAGGATTCCTGCCACACAATGGAAAAAAACGGACTTTAAGCTGTGCTTTCCTTCAATAAGAATAATTATAATTATCGGCGTATAGTTATTATTCCAGTAAACTGATAAGATCTACCAACCTCCTACAAGATGTAAGTTTCCTTTTCTTTATTCCCGATCCTTCATGGCTGTGGTGATGCGACTGCTCCCGTTCAGTTTGTAAACAGATCCCTGCTCATGTGATGTGATGTCTGCATAAGACCCCCCTTCTCTCCTCTCTCTCTCTCTCTCTCTCTCTCTCTCTCTCGCTCGCTCCCCCCCCTTCCCTTCCTCTCCCAGCTGTAAGCTATTACAGATTGACAGAAGGCAGGCTGGCCCTTGCCAAGTGAAATCTGGGAATGTGTGTGTCTGTGCGTCTCCCTGTTTGTGTGCGTCGAGGAAACAGCAAAAAAAGAAAGCCCGATCACATGTGCTCAGCTCTGACAAACATAACAAAGACAGAGAAGGCTCAAAGGCCGAGCAGTGGTTATCAGTGCAGACAGCGCCCATATGATATATTGGCAGCCTGCCCAGGATTGGCTCTGTAGTGAACAAAGAAACCCCCCACCCACCCTGCTTTCAAAACAACAGCAGCTGCTCACTTTGCATTATTACAGCCTGGTTCCAAATGTCTTCCGTTCTTAATGTGCTTCTATTCCTCACAAAAACAAAAGTGAATAAGAGGGAAGAATCTGAAAGAGATGCAATGTAGTCTTTAATCCACCACCCACACAGAGTAACACACAATCCTGATGATGTCATCACATCTTAGCTGCGTGGTTCCAAGCAGAAGGGAGGCAGTGACACGTGGGAAATGCAAATGACAAAGACAGAGATGAAAGGACACTCACAGGAGACACGTTAATACAGTGGGATCGGAGTCTATTAGGTTTTTAAGATGAGGCGGCTCTTTATATTAGGTCTCTCTAATTACACTGTAATTGCTAATTATTCTTAGCCAATACACAACCATACATATAAATACAGTGTAATTACAACATGCAAGTCCAGCCTTGGCGGACATAGTGGTACTCAGGCAATATTGGCACAGCACTTGTTAATGGAAGGTATTGGATCCTAATAATATGAACAACATACATAACAGGTGATAGTTTAAAATATATATCGAGTAAGTGAAATAAGGGCTGTTGGTCTCTATATATACCGCTAATGAGCACACGTAAAAAAACGAACATGACTGAACAAATCGAGCTCTGCCATTGGTCTCGCATGTGAGAATTCTTCGGTTCCTGTTAGCTAGCATACTGTGCAGAATGTCGGGTGTGATGCATATTCTGTCCGAGTGATTTTCAATAATTTGGCAAAGCTCCTGGGTTTTTCAGTGTACACTACTGATTTCAGACAACACCCATGAGAACTAATTCCAGGGCGTCAAGTCTGGTGAGTGGAGACATCACTCCACAGGTCTGTACAGCCTATATTATACCCTGAGAATGAGTTGTCTTCTAAGTAGGTGCTGAATAGACTTGTTTTTTTCCTGTGATGGTTGCTTATTAAAGATCACATGATATTAAATTACATTTGCTCTCTGCCTGTACTTGTTACTGAGCATTGTGATTTCCATTATTAATCATACACGGTAGTTTTGTTTTTCTGGGATCTCTAAGGCAATAAAAAAAAACAACCTAATGAGTATGATTAAAATTCAAAATTCAGAATGAAACAGGTCGAGGGGGGATAGGAAGGAACAGAGTGAACTTGGTAACTGGAATGCAGAAGCTGTTTGCAGCATTAGAAACACTATTTGTATAAAGCATTGTTCATTCATCTGCCTGCTGTACATTGGTTCTGCAAAACAATAAACTTAAAAAACAAAACATTAATGAATTTGATTTCATACCCAGGTCCCAAAAGAACTCCCATCACCCGTGTTTATTCCATCACTGGACTGACCTTCAGATTGACAAGATGCATTATCACAGCTGGGAGTCCATCAGTGAGGGAGCTCACGAACAGCACTGGAATCTCAAGGCTTGAATTCCAGCACTGTGTAGTACACTTACCTCAATACATGAGAAAAGCATAAACCTGCTTCAAAGCTTTTTAAGCATCTCTGATATAAAAATGCACACACTGGTTCCTGTTCAAAGCAAAGAAATGTAAGGGAAATAGGCTGTATGAAGATACATTTTATTGTTATAGTGTCACATACAGTTTTTTTGACCTGCCTGCATAGCCAGGGAGAGTGAACCAGATGGACCAACTACGATTATCACTGCGTGTGTAACCAGGACTGTTGTTACAACTAGGGTAGGGATTGATTTAGGGGATTTTAATCCCACCCAGTTTATTTAATTTGTGTAGGGAGAAGGTTCCTGAAGCGGGACCTCCTTTTTAGTGGGAGCAGCGCACGGCTTGGCCACCTTTTGTTTGATAGCTGTTTTTTCTCACTGTGTTTTGTTTGGCATTTTTATAGTGATGTGCACTCTATTGTGTATGTTCTCCTGCACTAATGATGCCATTGCTGGTACCCTAGTGGCGGCCACCAACCACTGCAAGCCCTTGTAAATAATAAAACCTGGACGCTTGAGCGGCGTTTCAACTACTGCTAGAAAACAGGTTTCATGGACTGACAGATTTCAGCTTTCTGAAACCCACCGATGAGGAATGTGGTAAACAGACACCAAGGAACTATGATTGAGATTGTGAGACAGTGCAAAGATTTCAGTCTTGGTGCATTGTTTGGAGCTTGCTGTAGAGCATCACATGGTACAAAGGTCAGATTATTTTCCATTGTTGTCCAAGTTGACATTGATCATGTCTTTGGCCCACTTGTGCAGGCGGCTGTAGAGTGGGACTCCCTTGTTCTCACGGTACAGGTAGACCCCTGTGATCTTGTTCCACTGCAAGCTGGGAGTGGCGTCCTCCACAGCAAACTCCTTCACCTGCTCCCTCTCCTCTTTATCCAGGGCCACAAAGCCGAAGAACTGCTTGACGTTGGTGGCAGCCAGGAGCTTGGCATGGACCTCGGCGGTGCGCTGGAACAGATCATTCTCGCTGGAGCGGTACTGGGACCAGTATGCCTCCTGGTGGTTTCCCAGAGGGGAGCAGCAGCGCTTCAAGCACATGAGGAGGAAGATGGTGATGGCAGCGAGGCCCACCAGCAGCCAGCCCAGGAGCTGCAGGAGAGACACAATCACAGTGTGGGCCACTAATGAGCTGAACAAAACTTCCTCCTCATTCTAACAGTCTACCTACTTTTTAAATGTGGGCTCTAGTCACTCAATATCATTGTAAGGAAACTATATTAGTTATGTATTTCTCTGTGTGAAGGAGCGCACACAAGATGGATTTAAGCAGAATTTAACAAGTTTCCTTTATTTATTCCAAAAAATGTATTTATAGAAAAATGATAATAAAGTAACTTAATATTGATGCGACAGAACCTAGAACTTCTCTGAATCGTTGCAACACCATAAAATAGCAGGGAAATTAAAATTTGAAGCTACTTGCACAATAACACCTATTGAGATATTTACAGCAACAACTAAATTACCTGAGACTCGTATTTCAGTCGCCGCACAATCTCTTCCTTGAAGCTCTCCACCTCAGCTGGGACATCTTTACATGGGAACCTGGCCAAGGTGCCTGCTCCATGGCCTCCAGGGAAACTGTCCAGGGAGGTTGAATCAACAAACTCACTCAGAGCACAGACGTAGGGCTCTCCACGCAGCAGAGAGATGACCGTCCAAGTAAAAGGCGCCACCATCGCCCGCCCCACAATGGACCCCAGCAGCGCAAAGCCAGCCGCGGAGGAGAGGCTCCTGCTGCCCCTGGTGCGACACTCAAAGACCAGCTTCCAGGTGTTCCTGTTCAGCATGACTCCGATGAGGAACACAGCCAGGGCTGGCACTCCGATTGCTGTCAGGCCATACAGGTAGTTGCGTTCTGGGGAGCAGGGGCAGCTGAAGGCAAAGACACTGTAGACCTCCTGACTCGCCACAGTCCCCAATGCGATGAGACCATTAAAGATCATCACGTCTTTGCTCTTGAAGAACAAGGAAATGAATTTAAAGTTCTCTGCAATTAGGGAGGCCATTTCTGCCTTGCTTTTGCCTTCAAACCTCACGGCCTATGGAATTGTATCCTCCTGCCCTTGAACACAACCACTGAAAAATAAACACTGCTTCTAAGGCTACCCAAAAAAGATGCCTTTTTGAAAGCTCTGTTGTACGTCTTCAAACCTTCACAAAACTTTCATAGAAAGAAGGCATTGACAATAATACAAACATAGTCATTCCCAGGCCCCAGGCAGTCATTCAAATGTTTTTCTTTCTTTTCTTATTTAATCAAATTTTTCCAAGATCTCCTCAAAGTTGTTATAGACTCAAGGGTTGGTTGGTTGGTTGCCTGAAAAAGCAAAATCCAGTTTCAGTGTTTCCAGAATGTTTCCCCGTTACTTTCTTTCTTTCTTTCTTATTTTTGCAAACCCCCTCCTAAGGTGAATGCACCAGACTTGCCCTACATGCAATCAGGAGCCTAAAATCATCCAAGGTCAATAGGACAATGTGAACAGAAAACACAAAAATGTTCAATTACATCAGAAACACAACCAATCCACTGAGCATTCGAACAGTCATGCCACTTTCCCTGTAGTTCTTTTCTTTCAGGAAAGAAATGTTATTCACTCAACTGCGCTTCTCATTTTTTCCATTGCCACTCTCAGATTGTTTAGTTAACATTCCTATTTATCCATTCACTCTCGGTCAGGCAATAGAAAATTGTATTTTAATAAGAAAATACATTACCTAAGTAAGAATGAGATCTTTTAAGAGTTTCTTTAAACATTTAGAATCTCAAATGTTCAAATGAAGCAGTCTTAAAAACCAGGCTGTGATTTCATCTGTAGGAATGTTGACGTCTGGGTTTAATTTAGGTTACTTTAAAAGCAGGATGTTGCACTTGGCTGATTAAAAATGGGCAGTGTTTTACACCCTTAAAGCGGCAGTAGTCTAAATATATACATTCTGGGAGCATAGAATTTACTCTTAATGATTGTGTTTCGACCTACATATTGAATTGATGATCATTAGCACCTGTTTGGTATAATTGTTTAATCATACACCTGACTATATGCCTACAAAATCCCTGACTTTGTGCAAGTGTACCTAGAAGAATTGATGCTGTTTTGAAGGCAAAGGGTGGTCACACCAAATATGGATTTGATTTAGATTTTTCTTCTGTTCACTCACTTTGCATTTAGTTAATTGATAAATATAATCTATTAACATGTCTATTTTGAAAGCATTCTTAATTTACAGCATTTTTTCACACCTGCCTAAAACTTTTGCACAGTACTGTATATATATATATATATATATATATATATATATATATATATATATGAGATTAAGTGTATGTGTACTGTATATTATTTAAACATGTATCATGCACTTTAATGCACTTTTCATGCACTCATGCACTTTTAAATCATTGCCCGAAAAAGATCTGGGTACCCCGGCCTCTAATATACAATCACATATACAATATTAATGATCTGCTGTGTTTTATACAGCTTGGAAAACAGTCCAGTACTGACGTGGCATGGTCATGGAATAAATTGAAAATAGCTGATATGTTGCATAAATGTGTCACCACTTTCAGCCTGAATAGCTGCTTTGTTTACGTGTGACCAAGACATTAGCTTTATAGAACACTTGCATCACTTCTTCATAGAAGACAATCTCCCTGTACCCTGAAGCTGATAGTCACAGCAGTGCTTGATCAAATAAACAAACACATCCTCTCAGATAATTCTCCATTTCAGCTTTGCACCACACGGGTCCCCTGCAATAATATTAGTTGTCAGCCATAGAATGATAAAACCATAAAAAGATATGAGAAAAGAACAAATAACTGTGCAGATGTTATTTAAAGTAAACAAAAAGGAGAAAAAAATAAAGGTGGAAATAAAAGGCAAGCTTATTGCTCTGAATATGGATTTGCATGTCCAGGATTTATATTTTCATGTATGTAAATGACTGACAGGAGGATCCTATGAGATTTGCTAAGTTTCCGATTTGAAAACCAACATTGGTTTTTGGATGCAGCTTTACCTGTGTAAACAGCTGGGGGTCAAGCAATGCAAACCCAGCAGTGAGCAGCAAGCAGTGTGCAATGCAAAACCAGCCTGTCATAGTGGTTTCATGAGCCCCAGGATACACAGCTGAGTGTTGTTTTTTGTCAGGGACATGAAAGGGAAATGAACCAGTGGGACAAGAGGCAGGTCCACAGAATGATCACTTACAAGCAGCATGTGTATTGTGATCGCTCAAAATAACCACAACTGGTTTTAAGCAGGTCAGTGTTAGCTTACACATCTTTCATTTTGAAACTCTGTTTCACTGTAAAACTGTACTGAACAACAGAAACTGTTCATTGATTGAAATAGATGTTAATTAAAAACAATAGTAAACACATTGCTAACATGGCCCTACAGTATGTCTATTAAGTCAATGTCATTCACTCCCTCAGTGGTCTTACTAGAGTTGTACTTGAATATATTTATACACAGTATAAATTCTTTGTGCAGTTTTACTGTAAGAGACCAGAATACCAGGCTTTCTTATCCCCAGCAACTGCAACAGCTGTAGAACAGATGCTCCCAAGTTGTATGTCTCAAGATATGAAAAAGACCTTTGCGCAAAAGTAATGTTGCTACAGTTGGTCTACTGGCCTATTTATGACATTAAAAACAAAATAATAGTGCAATAGAATGGACACCCATAATCAGTGCAAACATGCAGACGTAGAAAACTCATTCATTTGTGTTGTTTATTGACAGACTGCTGAATGTATCCTGATATCAGGGAACGCATTTTAGTGTTGATTTATTCAGTCCAACAGAGAAAAAGTTAAGAGTCAGAAATCAAAACGTCTGTCTCGTCATTTCATATTCACTCCAGTGTAGTCTGCTTCTCTCTCTTATATAAAAGACAAGGTTATTGTTCCAACTGGTAGTTTTTTTTTTTTTACAGTTATAACTCCAGTATGTTTTGATTTATAGCAACAAACATTACAGTACATAATTACAGTTCAAGTTGGTTTCTCTCTTTTGAACCAGTCACAAGAATCCAGGATCAGTTGGTGAACTAGGACAACCAGGTCATGAATGGCACCTTTTTTTCAAAATCTTGAATATGTGCACATTACTTATAAAGTGCTTCTTGGATTGGTTTTGTTTAAAAAAAAAAACTTATTTTATAAACTTTTGTTTATAAAATATTTTATTATTTTCAATGTGTCCCACTTCTCTGCATTAAAAATATCATATGATATCAAACTCAATAAATCACATCCATGTCTTTATGTTGACTCCTAGTGGGCATTGCAAGTACTGAACTGGAATCACAATGGGAATTATCCCTTTGGTGCAATTTCTGTGTCATGACCCCAGTTATAGTTATTATTTGCTCTAATTTTTTTTTTTTTGGTTTCACAACCCCGCAGCATTTTGTTCCAATCAAACCTTACTGTAGTAGGCCACGACTTGTTTCCTGGGTTGAGCTGGATTGTTGTTCAGGTTATTGTGTTTAGTGCACCCATGACCATTCTGATACACCGTCTTGCCTATGTTGAGAGGTGGTTTGCAGTTGTGCCAGTTCTTGAGCACCTTGTTCATGTCCTCCTGGTCAGTGACCCCCCGCAGCTTCTCGATCTCATCCTTGCCATCCTCGTCTGAATCCTTGCTGTTGTGCCGGGGCCTGTGCTGTTGGTGGAGGTGGCTTATCTCGCCGCTGATGCCCTCGAAGTACTGCTGGATGCACACCTTGGCGAAGCTCTTTGCGTGCTCCGTGCAGGTCTCGTCAAAGAGTTTGCGTTCAATGTCGATGTAGTGCGACCAGTACTTGGTTTTCAGGAAGACGGCCTGGGTGAAGCAGGGCCGGATTGCCCTCGCCAGGAAAGCCAATATGGTCGTCACCAGCAGAAAAGCCCAGCCAAAAGCCTGGGTATTAAAGGGAGAGGGAGAGAAATAAATGCCTTGTCTTGCCACAGTCTGAATGTTAGGGGGTGTTTGGGTTAGGATGGAGGTGCTCTCTCAAACCTATAAAGGAAGCTCTCATGTCACCTGCCAGCTCTGAGCTGTAGCCAGCACTACTGGCTTTCCTTGCACAGGAGCACTTCATTGACAAGAGCAAACTTCAACATAATAAATAAGCCCAAGGAACCTTGAGTGAATGGGGCGCTGCAGTCGTGATGTCACAGCCACCCATTTACCTGGACTGTTCTAAACAAACTCATGTTTACATTGGAAGCACCTCTTCCTGATCTGGAATTATTTTCAACAACTAATGAATTCATTAAAATAGTCATATAGGGATGTTAGTATTCATGAATGAATGTAAAACTATATACATTTTCATTTTCTGTTCTATTTTATATATATATATATATATATATATATATATATATATATATATATATATATATATATATATATATATATATCATTTATTGGTCCTCTACTGTTGTATAAAATAATATTTACATACTGGATAGGTGGTATTCGTTTCATTATATAACACCAGAAACTGCAGGCAACTATATATTGACACTATCTGTAACAAAGCATTAAAGTCATTAAATATGTTAGCTTGAAGGACTGTTACACATTTCCAAATTGCTTTGGTCAATGACAAATGACAATGCCTTGGAGACATGCTGTAGCTTGAAGGTGAGTTAACATGCTTTTAACATGCGGCTGTGTTACTGTTTTGACGAGAGGAGAGGGATGTTAAAGCTTCTTTCCGAAACAGCTTTGTATCAAACTTGTTAGAAATATAAGAAAATATTGCAAAGCAAACAGTCCTGTCAATATCTGTTCAATAGATGCTTTCCCTTCCCTGGCACTTCCATTGGGTTTGACAGTGTGCACTAACCTGCCTGTCCAACAGCAGCAAGAGATCTGGTGACCTAGCTCTTTTGAAAAAAAACAGTTTGTGTGAACTCTATGCAATGTGACAAGTTGCCCTGTCATAACTTTGAAAAAGTATATAATATATGCATTATAAAACAGATACTGTACATAGATAGGATACTTAACAAGATGGTACAACAGTGACTGAAGAGGATATCATGCTGTAAGAATGTCTACAGCACAGTATTATCAGACAGAAGTATCTTTCAGTGTTACTCGAAGTAATGTTTATATGTTTTCGTTTTTCAGAATTTATTTAACCTATAGAGTACACATTGAGCCCGAGGCTCATTTAAATGGCGGATTGACACACAAACACAAACACATTGTGTTAGTCAGCAACTCAGCAGCAACACTAACTGAAACATGTTACAATTATTACAAAAAAAGTAATGCCAACTCCTAGGGCTGGCTTCACAGATCTAGATTAGCGCTAATCTTGGACTATTCAATGTTACTATAATTCAAGACTAATGGTAATCAGGGTTTGTGAACCAAGCCGTTAGTGTATTAAACTAGTCCTTAGAAGGACTGCTGGGACTAATACTGAGTCAGCTTATTCCATTAGTAAACTCACAATAGCTATCTAAACTACTGCGCTCCTCCAGGACACTTCAATTAAACGAATACTGGAACCACCCTAACACCAGCCCTGGAAAGAGAGATAGGCATCAGAGCATGAGTTACATGTGTCAATAGCGCTTCTGGAGATGAATTGTACAAACGTCTGCCAAGTCAAGCCAATCATTGATCCAAAAAAAAAAAACGCCAGTTGTAAAACATTATAAATACCTTAACATATAGGATTTATAGAAAACGGTATACCCTGCCTTGGAATACTATCTGTATGTCTGTAAAAAGAAATACGTGATTGCCTGATCTTACCTGGGAGATGCAGCGCAGGTATCTCACTGCAACATCCCTGGAGACCACCGCATGCCCATCAAAGATTTCCTTGCAGGGGATTTTGGCAAGCAGCCTAAGCATATCAATCTCGGAGAGCCCGTGGTCGCTGACGTTGCCGAATTTCTCCAGCGGCACATTGATGCTGAAGGCACAGACGAAGCATTTCCCGTCCAGCAACGTAACCGAAATCCACACAATCGGTGCGATCATGGACCGCTGTGTCATGGAGCAGATCATGTAGCGGAGTACCGCCGGGTCCTTTCTGCGCTTCCCAACTGGCCGCTTCCACTCCTCTGCCAGCATGGACACGTTGTTGTTTATAACAAAGCCCAGCAGGAACAGCAGGAACGGGGGTAGCGCGAGAATCCCAATCGCGTAAGAGAAATTGTACGCTGGTAAACAAGGGCAGGTGAAATCAAAAGCCGAGTAGAGGTGCGCGCTGCACAGCGCCATAATCCCGCAGATGCCATTCATAAATGATTCCTGGTTGGACTGCAAAAACTGAAAAACCATACGAAATTTATCCATTCTGATGCTCTTTTTCTTTTTTCCTTGTACAATAAACTACGATTATTTATTTAAAAATATAACGAGTATAAAGAGGCTATATATAGGCCAAACACAGATTATTCAAAAACATGTTTTTGGATGCCTTCCTCCACAATTTAGTATCACGTTTGATCCATAAACGGTGTGAAATTGCAGGTCTTTGGTTAATCATATGTTGTTGTTTTTTTTAAGTTGAAGTTCAGAATTCTTTGTTAATCTTTACTTCAGTTCGCCATTTCCAATGAAATACCATTTCCAATGAAATACAAACAGTTCTAACATACTTATTTTTTAGAGTAAACTTGCTTTCCCCATTTAAGGTTTTTCACAGTAAAATGAATTCCATTCCCCTTGTATGAAACTGTTTATAATTTCATGACTTGCAATGGCCTGTGTGATATTTTCTTTTATATCCAATAGTCTGTGCCTTTGTGTTTCCCCGTGCCACGCGATAATTTCCTTTTAATAGTTTATATTACGGTAGTTTTGCATTATCTGATGCACGAGAAATGCTTTCATTCCCATGTCGTCTTGGCGTGCACCTGATTTTTCCGCTTGCTCCCCGATGGCTCTGGCAGATTTAAATCTTTAGTTTATTTTCCTCCCACAGCTCGGACTAACACAGCAGCGCCACACCTTCAAGTTCGAAGTGAACCGTATATGGCCACCTACAGTATTAGTCCCATCAAGCAATAAGCAAACCGCGGCGTACAGTAGAAAATAATGTACTGCAATATCATTTTGAAGATATATTTATTCTTTTTTTTCAGATTTTTCCATAACAGAAACATTTTTGCGCATTAAACAAATTGATATTGTCATGCATCCCAGGAAAAAAAACTCTACAAAAACTGCAGTGCATTTACTATGCTTGAATCACTGTAGTACTTACTATAGTATTTTTGCAGAAATTAATTTTACTATTGAGGTTTTACTATAGAGGTAAGTATACTGTAGTAATATAGTAAACATTATAGTCGTACTACAGTGTTAACTATAGTTGCTGTTTTAAAATTAGAGTTAATAATTCATGGTTTGCTCTCGTTTTATTGCATTTGTCTCAAATAGGTACTACAGTTTACTGAAGTAATCACAGAAGTTCACACAGCTGTATTAACTGTAGTTTCTGTACAGAAAATAGCTAATAACACACTGTACTTTCTAGATTTGTGGGTGTTTTACTTCAGTTTGTTCTGTACTTGCATCTATACATGTGTGCTAGTTTAATTACAGTAATTCTGAATTGGAGAAAAATAAGTTAGTTCCCAGGTAAATATCATTGCAAAAAGCTGGGTTTCATCTGTCCAGTGTTGCTTGGCTCAGAATTTTCATTGTTAGACCTCATTAAGGATGGTTTTCATGGTTCTGTGCAGTGGAAATGCAGCTAATCACAGTTACCAGTATTGCAGACATGAATACATCCTATAGCTACATTGTTTTTGTAAAATTATAAAAATTACATAAAGTAAAGTTAATGCCAACATCTCAATCTATTGCAATACAATGCAATCATTTACATAGTGTAATATTGCCTCTCTATTGTCAGTTCGTTTGCACCTTAAAACATAGACTCAGACACAGAACTTTGATTTTTGAGCGCTTCTGCGCACTTTTAATTTTCACAACACAAAACACCTTGCTCAAATGTAGAGCCTACCTTCACTTTAACTTCCCTGACTAACACACAGGACGGCTAAGCTGTTTACCTGTTAACAAACACTAACAAATAGTACACCCCAAACCTCTTCCTAAACCAGCTATCTGGTGAACTCCCTCTTAATGGAGGTGGAAGCTCTCTTTTTATAGTTTGTGGCTGTTCCCAATTAACACCAATTACCTCGTTTGGGAACAGCCACATTCTCACATTTTTTTGGCAGGGAGAGGAATTAACCCCATCCCTGCAAACCACCACCAAAACACAAACATTACTCAAACTATTTACATTCAGAGCCCCTGCTCTGTTACAGTAGGCACTGAATACAGTTTGGGATTTGAATCACGAAACTGGTAGAATGGGTTTAAAACTCACAAGACACTCGCAGGAGAACCAGGACAGTGCGCACTTTGCAGTTTCTACCAATTCCTTATAGGTTTGAATGCCTTCGACATTTCTTCCTAAATGACATGGTACTGCAGTCATAAAAACAGAAGAAGGCTTTGACAAACTGGCGTAAAGTGTCCCTTGATAAGAGATTTTGGGACCAGAGCCCACTACCACCAGATCCATTGATTTGACCCCTTTGTGAATTTGAAAGGCAACGGTCATGCTTACCAAGCAGAACTTATTTTTGTAACAAAATTGAAAACACTGTAAAAGTATTTGGACTGTATAACGTCAACTGGAAATAAAGTTAAAGTTGCAAAGCCCAGCAGCAATGCGGACTTATGCAAAATTAGGCTATGCCTAGAAACAGGTGAAAAGTCCCAGCTTTGACAGCAGGAAGTTCTTTACATTCCTGAATAAACCTGGTTAGATATATTGTAATATCGGTAAGCTAAACACACTGAAAAGATACATGAAAGCGAAGCTGCTGTAAGAAAGATACATTACACAACTGACATTAATATGCAGCCTATTCAAACAATATTTAGAGCTTTTCTTTTATATACTGTAACTACCTTGCAAGCGTGTGCGTGCAAACACAGAAAGTTGTGTCATTGTTTTTTTTTTGTAACTAGTTACACAAACTGGCTATTACTGAAGACTTGATATTTTCTTGTAAAGTTGTGCGAATGTGACCAGTCACTGCACTCGCATTGAACAGATGCTATTCAAAGTGAGGGCATTCCCAGAGACACACACACACATCAGGACTGGGAGCCCTGTGAAATGGTGAGTTGTTGTTTTAAGGTAAAAGCGATGTCTCATTTGCAAGCCATTTGCAGATGGAAATGAGAAATCGACACCAAAATGCAAATTTGGGTAAGCGAATTCAAATCACCTTCACTGCAAGTCACATAACACACTGCACAGCAAATCAATATGACGGTGTGAGAGGGTGGAACGGGGGATGGGGAACGCATTATCCATACCACCCATTAACAGATTGGAAAAGTCCAAATATCACATGATTTCTGGAGGAAGCAGGTTGTAAAAACACAAGCAAAAACACACAGGCAAGCAAGATGACAGACAGTTAAGCAAGTTGTGTTATTCAAATCATTTTCTATGCAAATTATGCCAGAAGCTGCTTTATATAACACAGGGAGAAGGATGGTTTGTTTGATTGCTTGATAAGCAAATCTTGTTTTTTTTCTTCATTCAAGTAGCTAATTTAACTCGTCAGTGCCATGGCTGCAAGTATAAGCTGTCAGTATGGTGAACAAGGAAAAGTTTCCAAAAAATAAAATAAGTGTTACTACAACACCGAGAATAACAGAGGGGCTGCAGTGAAGTCCTTTCGGTCAGAATTGCATCGAGGGGCTCTGGTGACATCATAAATCTCTCTTTTTTTTTTTTTTTTTGGAACTGCGTGATAAATGGTATGACCACAATGTGAGTTTTATATGTCTTTTATATTCAGTGAGGAAAGCATTAACAATGTGACAATACAGTATAGTGCAGTGTTAACCCCTTTAAATACTTAAAGGTTTGGTTTATTCCTACATAAAGTTTAAAAAAACAACTTTACAGCTTGTCTGATGATAGACATGGTTATTACATTCTGACTAGTACAGTACTAGCATTACTAGTGATAGTATTCCATGTATATTGGATCTGTGCTAGACGTCTGTATGGGGAGAGTGTCCGTTTTGCTTGAAGGCTTGCCTGCCTTCGTTCTGATCCCCCTCCCAGGTGACTCGGACCCGGGCTCGGCTGTACTGCCGCTGGGCTATCTTGGTGACGTCCAGGTCAGGCTTGCAGCGGTACCAGGCTTGGAGCAGCTCGTTGACCTGTTTGCGAGACGTAATGCCGTGCAGGTGGTCATCCTCGTCATCGAGGGGCAGTATCATGCCCTGACACATCTCCTCGTGCATGCTCTCGAAGAACTGGATGACACACTTGCGTGCGAATTCACGGGCGTGTGTGCTGCAGGTCTCATCGAAGAGCTTCTGCTCGATGTCCGTGTAGTTGCTCCAGTAGCGAGTTTGCAGGAAGGCGGTGTGGTTGAAGCAGGGCTTGAGACAGCGAGCCACGACCCCCAGCATGATCAGAAAGAGGAGGATGCTCCAGCCCAGAGCCTGAGGAATGAGAGCAGACAGTTACACTGTCAGAGTGCATTGTGTAGTACACGTAGGGTAGGGGAGATCAGAAGGAAAACTGTGCCTAATAAAAAATAAATCACACTTTACCTTCCTAACTGCTTTTTAACCCTCAGATCCTCACAACTATGCAGCTTCTCCTCTGACCAGTCACTGGGGCTACATATTCTCACCTAAATCCCTCAAGCAGGTACAAGGCAACCCAACAAATATGAACAAACTAAAACTATAAGTATATAACGTATATCAGATGAGATGAGCACACTGAAATGTCTTTCTGCTACAATATATTGGGTTAAAAATATATATATAGAGTACAAGTTCACATTTACTATAGGAGAATGAGTGTGAGGCCTGGGAATAGCAATGAGGAATAACTTACTGCATTCATTACTGAACAACCTTAAGGTAGAGGAGGGCTCCCAGAACCCTGGCAGGGCTGGACTCACCTGGGACCAGCAGCGCAGGTACCGGGACACAGCCTTCCGGGAGGTGTTGTTCTGGAAGATGATGTCCTCCTTACAGGGGACCTTGGCCAGAACGCGGGTTATATCCCAGCCTGTCATGTTCGGGAGGCCATTAAATCTGTTGGGGTCCACGCTGACACTGAAGGCACAGATGAAGCACTTTCCATCCAGCAGGGTCACTAAGATCCATACCACGGGGGCAATCATGGCTCTCTGAATCAAGTTTGTGAACATGAACCTGAACAGAGGAGCAAACTATTAAACCAACGGGAAAACCTTCACGCTTAGAGCTATGTTTGTAGGCCCTGCTGTATGTTATACCCACTCAGTCAGGTGTGGTAAAACTATTATAATAATGTGGAGCCAATGAAAGAACAGCCTAGTGTTTTGGATTATGAGATTAAACATAGGTTGTTCCTGACAGGAAGGCTAGTTCTGAAATTCCTAACCCAATATTTGAACCATATATATAAGGGGGGAAATGGGTCGACCAGTTCAAGATATGATGCAGGGTAAAAATAAAATAAAAATAAATAAATACAACATTTAAGGAGTACCCCTATGAAACAGGACAGTGTTAAAACCTGTTAAAACCTGTAGACTAGCAGGACACATGGCCACCAGCAGTATGTACAGTATGTATGTATGTATAGATAGATACCCCCGCTTAGGATTGGTGGAACGCCATGTACATTAATCAAAATATGCACTGGACACTAAACAAACTCCTTGACACTCAATGTGTCACCAGCGACATGACCAGCTGTTCAACCAGTCTCATAAATCGGCATATCCAGTTAAAAACAGATCAATGTGCGTCCATCACTGTATAACAACGACATGCAGAGAATAAATAAACTCACAAATAAGCTATAGCTAAACTAATAAGCGCATGCCCCTGCTCAACATCACCCAATTCCTTACCCCTCCACTCAATAAAGACCCCCTTACTTGATAATAGCTGGGTTCTTTTTGCGCTTTCCAGTGGGTCTCGTCCACTCCTCCAGCATCATAACCGAATGCTTGTTGACGATGATCCCGACAAAGAACAGCACCACCGGCGGGATGAACATGACCCCCATGCCGTATAGCACGTTGTACTTGGGAAGGCAAGGGCAGTTGAAATCGAAGATGGTGTACATCTTCACGCTAGCCAGAGTCAGCACAGCGCATATCCCGTTCGCTACAGATTCAGTGTTGGATTGGAAGTACTGGAACACCATACGAAAACGTTCCATGGTTACCAAAGTTTTTATTTATTTATTTAAAAAAAAAAGTTGTGTATGTGTGCCTCAAACTCAATATCTCAATTTTTTAAAAATATAATTCAAGCAGATACTTATTTTAACTCAAATTGATCGTTTTAAGTATTTTTTTCTAACATATAAATAATGTAAATATGCTTTATGTTTGTTATATTTTAATAGAAACTTTTTTTTATTTATTGAAGCTTTAGCTCTACTAAGTTTTAATCATTGTAAGAAATGTATGTTCAAATATATCTTTTTATTACTGGAGATTTCTTTATCCAAATCTCAACCATGTAGCCCTATTGAATCATAACTGAAACTCAGTGTAAGCCCCGTCCTCTTAGTCTTAGCGAGATTGCTCAGAATCCACGGACTCTTCTTCTCTTAGTAAGTTACCTATATGTGCCTTTTTTTTCCTAGTCAGTTTTGTGTGATTGGTCTGATTTTAAGTTCCTCGAAAGAATATAATAGTAAAATAAAGTGAATACAAGAAAATCTGTTTGTAAATCGGGTTGAGCTATTTTTGGTGCAGATAGCGATGCAGGTGTCCGTTCAGTTTACAAATCAGATGTAAAATGAACCTGCAGACGAAAACTCCTCCCAAAATTCCTCCCATTTTAGCATCACAGGTCACCTGTACCAAGTATATTTTTACATGTAGTCACCTGGTCCTACTGCATATTCCTATAGACATATTCAATTACCATGTCTATTATTATTATCCCCTAGGAACTGGGGACAACACAAGTTATGTTCAAAACGACATAAACTATTGGGATAACCAAATAAAACACAGTTATGCTGTATAAAAAAAGATCCATATCAACAATCTGTTGAAGTATCAGAAAATCACAAACAAAACCGAATGCATTGCATTATACAATTGTGGTTTAGATACAACTACAGTCTTATCAGACCAGTATAAAATCTCCTTTGTTGAATTTTGGCTGTAGACATTATCCTTGCTTTATTATCGCACCCATTAACACCTTTAAATGCGATACTTCGTCTCAAAATAGAAGAGGCACAGTCATGTGCCATTTTGATGGACAATCAACAGCATTCTAAAAACAAAACCAAATACTGCCATCTAGTGGACAGCATGTGGAAGTGCTTTATCAGTAATGAAATGCCAATCATCGTGGTCTCTGAATAATACCAGTGAAACAGTTCAAAGACTGAGTTAAACAAGATGTTGGTGATGCTTATCTGTTGATTCATGGGCTCTTTACTGGTATTTGTGACACCCAACTATTGTGTTGAAACTGGGAATTACTGAACCCAAGCAATAGTTGCCTTTAGAAAATAGTCCTGTTGAAATGATATGGTGGTCTGTGTTCATTTCTCTATAAGCCATGTTGCCTTTTATAATAATAATTATTTAGTAACTGATCTGCTTATCAGAAACATTGGCACCTGGTTCCAGGAGACCGGCAGACCTAATTTGACCCAAGTCTCCCCTGGTGTCCTGAAACCAAGTTCCAAGCCACAAAGTGGCGTCGTGTTCCCTCAATGTTAGAGTTATGGTTCATATTTGGAATCCCATCACCCTTTGGTTTTATATTAAACACATTAAATAAAAACCATCTGCTGTCCGGTAAAATAATAGTTCCATACCAAAGAGACGTCCCAGAGAAATCCTTTAGAGTGTGGTGCTGAAGCTACGCATGGTATTTAAGATAAGATTGCTTTTTCCATGCTACACGCACACATGAATGATAAGTATTCACAGGTATAATTTAATAATAACCAACACAAACACGGTCACCCTTTTAAAACATTATACAGAATTTAAAAAAAAAACGACTAGTTTAGAAGCGAAATGTGTTGCAGTCGCTTACCAACCAAATAACTGAAATCACACAAAATTATATATATGTCTAAAATTCTTCTGCTTACTAACGCACCTGCGTGTGTATATATATATATATATATATATATATATATATATATATATATATATATATATATATATATATAATTATTAAGGTTTAGAGTAAGGTCAAACATTGTTTTTAGTGGAACAAAATAAATGCTTTTAGTGCATGCTCGCTGCCCCGCCCCAGCTTTCCTGTTTGTTGTTAAGCATGAACTTGCTGTCAAAAATGACCAAAGCGGTGGTGCTTTAGCGCGTTTATGCAATAGCTGTTTGTTCATACAGCAGCAACGACAACGACAACGACAACGAGAACACACAGATCTACAATTTAGCCGGGAAGTTTCGAAGCTGCATTTGTTCACGTTCTTCTCGAAACAGCGAACGACCTTAAGGAAAAGTCCCGAGAGGTCCCGAGTAAAATCTAGCCAATTTAGCTCTTAACCATTGAGATGGAGGAAAAAGTTTCTCATCATAGCGCGGCCAGGAAATGAGTAAAAACAGACTTCAAACTCAAAAAAGGAAGAGAGTAAAATGCGGAACGGGCTTCTGCCGCATTGATACTCTGCGTAGTTTGGGCAAGCTTGTTGTGTTTTTTACTTTCAAAGCAGTATTATCTCTGGAATATATTTCGGATTTGGATTCTACTAGCAGCAAACAAGTGGGTATTATTATTTATTTTGGCTATGGCTGATTTATAAAACAGCACCGGGCATTTTCTGTGCAATAAAATAGTTAAGCACAGGTATTGTGTAGCCACTTCGATGGTTGCGTTAATTATGTCTCTATTCTTAGTAGGATTTTTTTTCTTTTTTCGAACGTGTTTTAGGTTTGAAAACGGTTATCGTGCGGATGTGAGTTTGCCTATTTGTAGCAATCCGCTCGTTATAGACACGTGCGCCTTTTTGCACAAAGCCAGTAATTTACCTTAAAATAACTCTCTTTTATTGAAAGTTGTTAACTCTTTAAACACAAGAATGTCCTGTAAACACAACATGGAAATGTTAGAAATGTTATAGAATAAACAGAATCAGGGAAGGACTGTATTTAGGCCTACCAGGTTGATGTAGTTTCTTTATTTTTTTAAATACAATTTCACTACGAAATACTGCAAGAACTTAATAAAAAACGGTACTGGCGAAAACACAAGTTGACCACAGGTACTACTATACAGTAAATATGGGTCTATTTTTATTTATTGTCTTATACTTATTTATTATAGTTTTTATTTCTTCATGCCCTATTCTGGTGCCAAAATACGTGCGGGTTTTATGGAAATGTTGACAAGTGTGCCACCCTGGTGATGAATTTCACTGCTCCCTCTGAGGCCCTCCCAAGCTTGCAGGCTTCTGTTGGGCTTGGCAGCACAGCAAGCATGAATCATCTACAGTTTTGGTTAGTACCAAGTGGCAATGCATTAACTTTCCAGTTTGAATAACGATCAAATTAATAGGATTCGCTTGGGTGACTTAAAAAAAAAAAGACACAGAATGGGCCCTATTTAAAGTTCCTTTTAAAGTTTGTTTTGACAAATAAAATAAATGTTGATATTCATAAAACCTATTAGGACTGTTATTAAAAAATAGCTTTATAGGCCTAGTCTAAAAGGGTTTTGTGAATATCTAGCAGATGTGTAGATTTTTTGTCTGTTGGCTGGGAACTAGGATTCTGTTTCTCTTGGGGATAATTTGCAATCACTTGCCTTCTGTTTTCTGGGTGTACAAAGCAGAGCTTTTAAAGGATGGCTCCTTCCTCAGTTCATGTTTCCGTGTTTGTTGTGCTTCTGATTTGTCGTCATTCACTCTCTAAATCCTGCAGGCACAGACAGGGCAGCACTTTCATATCATTTACTGTCTCTAAATACTGCAGGTACAGATAGGGCAGCACTTTCATATCATTCACTCTCTCGAAACACATGCAAACCTTTAACTCCCAACCAGAATCATCACAGGCAGAATTAAGGAGGTGCTTCTGGTGAATTATGACAAGATGCTGCATTTCACCTTGTGGCCTCCTCTCTCAGCATAACCAGTTCAGGAACCGAGTAGAAAACGCTATCTCCTTTCCTTTTCTGGTGAGGCAGTTTGATGATGCAAATTGTGCGTCTTTATCAGTGGGCTAAAAATATAGCTGCCCTTTGTGAAGCCCTTTAAGAGCTCTAGATAACAAATAACAAAGGTACAGTCGGATGTCCTGTTCAGCTCTCTGGTTTCCACTGTATGTCTGAATTGCATTTACATAGTACTTTAATTGCAGACTGTATCCCATCCACAGAAAACCAAAGCACACACAGGGATTCTTTTAAGAACCACAAATGAGAATTTTTCTGTTTTTTGTCAATTTGTTTTTTTAGGCTTGGCAGGTTTTATGACCAAAACTATTTATTAGGTCAGTCAAAAATAATCTTTATTTGGCAAGTTGATTCTAATACGTATCTGCCTTGAAATACAGTCCAAAATATAGCTTTTTATATACAAGAAAAAACGAAACAAAATGCAGTCATGATGATATTTGTAATACTCCTGCAATTTTGAAACCCAATACAACAGAGGCCAGAGGTATACAAATGCAGAAGTATCTGAATATACGCAATGCCATATCATCTTTATGTCACAATAAAACAATTGAAACGTTGTTTTTTTTTCTAAATGTTTTTCAAAGAAGCTTGATTCAACTGCATGTAAAACCCTGTTCCATTCAGGAGCACTGATGAGATCAAAATAAAAGCTTGAGCCCTCAAGTAACCATGGCGATGATATCCTTGGACTCCAGTGAAATAAACACATGTCTGTGGGAGTTAGGTGGATCAGTGGATCCTGGGATCACACGCCCATCTGGCAGCTCTTTTTTCTTTTCTTCAGTTCGCTGCAGTGTCTTTAATGGATTAATTTAGACTACAGAACAGCCAGGGCTTGACGTTACAGTAACGTACAGGAGGTAAAGTAGATTTATTTATGCCAGATCAGTTGCATGGTGCTCACCAAGCTTTTGAAGACACCAATACTGTACACACGTGTGTACATATAACTGTCCTTTAAATTCAAGTTTTGTTCTGTTATTTTTTTGTTCACTTCTGTGAATTCAAAATGTGCAAATGCTTTGTATAGTCTTGCTTCTTCTACCTCTCAGCACTGGGCAGTGTCGCTCAGTAGTATGTTGTGCTATAAAATCTGACCCATTCAGGTTTGAGAAACTGTCTTGGCAAATATATGTAGGTGCTTGCATATGGTTTGATTCTGAGGAAGGTGGTAAGTTTTCTGGGACCAGTTAGCTATGCCCCACTGGCAGTGCAAAGTGGCTGTATCTGAGTTTTAAAGGGGAATAAACAATCTTGCACTTTTTTTGCTTTAAATACCACATAACAACAGGATTAATAATTTTGGGGTTTCCTTCTTTTGCAGAAAGACCAAGGCCATGCAGGGGGGGATCTTCCGGGTGTGTGTGGTGGTGGCGGCAGCCCTCTTCTTTCAGAAGGAAAACACCACCCTTCCTGAGCAGGAGGATGACATAATCCATCGGATGAAGGACCACCAAGAGAAACTCCAATCCGAGATGATCCGTCTGGAACAAGAAGTTTCCAAGCAGGATCTGGAGGTGCCGAAGGCAGTGGAGGAGGAGGAGGAGGAGAACAACCAAGGCTGGGACTTGTGGAGCACTCTGTCCTTGATCATCTTCCTGATGATTGAGATATGGAGGCAGGACTTCCAAGATGGTTCTGCTCAGGATTCCAATTCTGAGGAAGAGGACTACCTGGTCTTTGGGAATATCTCTCAGAAAACCACACTCCCAAACAAAGTGGTCCTGGCAAGCTTCCATGATAACTGCATCCGTATCTCCGGCAATGACTTCTGGAGGATGCGGGAGTTTGTGGAAGGTTTTGCAGATGACCTTTTGGAAGCTTTGAGGAGCGTGTGCAACAGGGATGCCGATATGGAAGTGGAGGACTGCATTGGAGTTGGGAGCATGTACGAGAACTGGAGGGTGAGCAAGCCTCTGCTCTGTGATCTGATTGTTCCCTTTGCTCCGCCAGAGCCGTATCGTTTCCAGTTTCAGCTCTGGTGCTGCTCAGGAAATGACATTCCTCCAGACAGACAGGGATGCGGGAGGATCAAAGTTGTAAAAGCCAACGAAGACGGTTCTGGTTGCCTGTGTGGAAAGAGCAACCTGGGAGAGGACATGCTGTGCCTCCTCCACAGCAAGAATGAGACGCCCAGGGCTAACGACACCACGGAGGACCTGCTGTGCTCCAGAAATACACCCTACTTAGCCAAAGACCAAGTCATGAAGTGGTTCCAGATCTCCATAACCAAAGCCTGGAATCGAATCTCTCACAAGTACGATTTTGAGCTCACGTTCCGCAACCTTGATGTGCCAGGAGCTCTAAAGGTGAAATTCAGGTCGGGGAAGGTCATTATCTTCAACATCACTCCAGCGGTTCAGTTTGAAGACACTGATGCCTATTTTGTGTCAAGTTTCAACAGCAGCAGCCCTCCAGATGTCTATTGGTCACTCTCCTTAGCCGTCTATGAGAAGAATTTGCTTAAATCGTTGGCCAAAAAGCTGCCAGACAATCCCTGCCACCTCAGCTGCCTTCAAATCGTCTCTTTCCTGCACCGGAAACAGTCCAGTCTGACTGGAAAGAGCGGCCTCACCAACTATCACCTGAAAACAGCACTGCTGCACTTGCTGCTGAGCAAAGCCCCTTCAGAGTGGCGTCCAGAGCACCTGGAAAAAAGGCTGCGTGACATCTTTCGATTCCTGGAGAAAAGCCTCCAGGAGAAGAAGCTCTACCACGCTTTAATTGGTAACAAACAAGTTTCCAAGGATATCCACATTCCAGCACAATTCCGAGCTTCGGAACGACTCAACTTGTTCCGACCACTTGTCCTACAGGGGGAACTGTATGCCAAGACAGTGGAGTCCTTTCATGAAATGCTCAGAAATGCACCTGTCCTGATACAGGAGTATACCCCACACTTTCCAAATGGCCATATTCCTGCTCCACTGAACACACGTGTATGAACTGATGTTTTTTACTGATGTTTCGACTGACCCTGTATGGGGCATGATTTAAACCAAAAAAAAAGTCGAGGAGAAAATCTCAAGTGACTGCTTGCTGGTATATATATATATATATATATATATATATATATATATATATATATATATATATATTTTAGCTCAAAGAGCCAGCTGCTTATTATATATATATATATATATATCTATATATATATATATATATATATATATATATATATATATATATATATATATATATATAATAACCGGCACGCTGTTTTTATTATTTATTTGGTCAGCTAAATGTTGTTTATAAATATTAGTTTTGATGTGGAAAAATAAGTCATTCAGGAAAGACTATTTATTTACATGTTTCAGATAGGTTCAAAAGGAACCCCATCTTTTTGCATCTGGAGTGAGAACAGAGCCTAATAGCTGAAACATGACTCGTCAAATTATGTTAGCGTTAAAAGATTGTGTCTGCCATCGAAATAATGCTACACAAAGACCTCAAAGAAGGACATTCTGCACTGCAGCTTTAAGTGTTTCAACACAGTGTTTTGCTAGCTGAAATTATCCAGAATTGTCCAATTGGCTGTTGTTTCATGCCAGAGCTTTTTAGCAGGTTAAGAACTTACAGTAAGCTGTGGTACTGTGCTCAGTCTATCGGTGCAAGAACAGAGATCTGCTTAAGAACAGAGATCTGCTTTGTTTGATTCTATCAGTGCGCGACAATAAGCAGGAAACTCGGTGGGCTGCCAACTCCCCAAAAACAAGAGAGGGAATGGTTTTATTATTTTTTATTTTAAGACTTTGAAGTTGGGAAAAAGGCACTGTGTACTTTTTTATATGTGTATAGACTGGTACTACAATATTTAATTATTCAGTTGTTGTAAATATATGCAAATGCTATTTTCTAGTGAAATTACAAGGATAATATTGAGAAATCAGTAAAAAGCCATTTTTTATCGCTTATTTTAATGGACTATTCCCTGAAATGTTAGGGAAGATAAAGTAACCTACAGTATTGGAATATTTCAAGGCACGCACAGTGCCATGACACATTTACTAATAATAATTTAAAATGCGCTTCATACTTTTGCATATTTACTGCTTGGGACTTGATATACTTAAGGGTTACTTTCTAGAAGCAATTGATGTTAAAATCCAGTACAGTACTAAGACTTGTATGAAACATGGCAAGTGAAAAGGAAGGTGTCACTTAACAGGTCTGTTGCGCATTCTTTGCATCAGGTATACATTTGGAACCAAGATTCTTACTATCCGTTGAACCACCTGTAGAGCAAACTAGTACATATATAAGACATGTTTAGAAGCAAAATCTTCACAATTACAGCGCATTAAACAAGAAGCGAAAAACTGGATTGACCAGTCAAACAAATGTGGAGAGAACTAAAAACAAAAACAAATTAGATGCAATGGAAAAAAAGACTTCTAGAATTAGAGTCCAACAATAATCTCTGAGAGAGGTGACTAAGATGGGCGTTGTGTGTAAAGGCATTCTAGCCTGTGCCTTACAAATGAACAACTGTTTGCAGCTGTTACACTGCAAGTGATGTCATTGCAATTATATGTATTATGTAATAGTGCAAGAATCTAATTGTGACAGTGAGCTGTACTGTTTATTGAAACGTGAAATAAAATAAATAAATGGCAGGAATCGGGTATATATGGAGGTTTAATACGCAGCAACCAATGGAATTTTTAATGCTCAGTAAAATATAGATTTGTGAAGAACATTTTTTTTTTCTTTTTCAGGATCAAATGTTAATCTCACAACATCATCTTTTAGAAATATTACAAAAATGCAATCTGGTTTCCACTGCTGTGGAATATAATTGCCATTATAATGTGAATAATGCTTGATTAGGTTTGTGTGTAAAGCAGCCATGCCAGTATTGTCAGTTATAGCACTGTCTTCATATCTTACGCTACAGAGAGAATAGGAATAAAGTTGCTCTTGTCATAAATAAATCAACTGATCGTTGTGTCAATGATCACACATTTTAATTAAAACAATAGCAGTGAATTCTACATTTTGCAAAATTTCTTTTTTAAAAAAAATCCTAGTAAATGTTGTCTAACCCTTTCTGATTTAATCCGTTGGCTTAGAGCACTACATTAGGACTCTTGTTGTTGTTGGTCATTGGAGACAAAGCTTCCTAACAGATAGCACAGAAATGACAAGTCAACCCCTTATAACCTGGTATGTCTGCAAAAATAAAAACATGATTTATTGTTGTACTACATATACACAATTAAAGTAAATATGCATCTTTGTCATGTATTTTATTTGGATTGAAGGGAAACTGGTCCAATGAAAACAATGACAAAACCACAAGATGGGCTGGAGGGAGGTGGTTGGTTATTTAAATTGACCACAGTCCCATGATTTTATACAACACTAGAACTAAAATAATGTTGGACAATAAAGGGACAGTGGTTACCCCTAAACCACCTTACAGCCCATAATCATAGGCGTCTGGGTGGCCTTCCAAACAGAGCTTATAAAAGCCCCTGTAGGTTTCAAGATCAGACATGGTTGCCTTTACAGCAGGGTCCTCCTTCATGCGCTCTACCCAGGACTTGAGATTGTGGGTGTGCTCAAGACACCTGAGAACACAGATAAAGGGTTTATATATAAAAACATCCAACACATGGAATAGCAATCAAGTGTTAGAGTCTGGTTTCCTGGGAACAAATTTCAGTAAAAAATATAAACTACTATTTTAAGTCCAAATTTGACAAAGCCTTCAAAGCACAAACCTATTGGAATTAGCCTGAAATAGGTACGTGGGTGGCTTTTCCTATAAGAGAGTCTACAGTACATATGTAAAAACAAATAGAACACATTCTCATTGTAACATTAGAACAGGAACTGTCTTGGCTGAATATAATAGTATTGTTTAACAAACGTGTCATTCTCAGTCCTAAAATGTGTCTTTTCAAATGTGACACTGTTTTTAAAGTCCCCCAACATTTCGCCAGGATATTCCAGAATTAAAAACTACAATTGGACAGTTTGTTTTATGCTTTTGCTTAACGAGAATGAAACTGCAGTAAAGAAAGGGTTAAACATTGTTGTTGTTTTGTGGGTGGTACTATTTTGTTGTACATACTTGTTCAAGGAGACAACTTCCAATCTCTCAAATCATGTAGTCAATCATAGACACAGAATCTCCTCCAAAGAAATGGCTCTTCTGGTTGGCAAGAATCTGGAAACAAGAATTGTTATCAAACACAGAGGCGTCATATAGGCAACACGGAAGAACAGTGTAAAAATAAGACCAAAAGATTTTTAAAAAAACAGTTTCAATGTGTTTTCATTGTTCATTCAATTGTTTAGGGATTAGAAGAGGGCTGTTGCTCCAATATTATGATACAGAACAGGATGGGAAAATGGTTGATTTTAAAATGCCTAAGTGGTTACAAGGATTTTCTAGATAAAATCTTAACCATGGGGTTGTTTGTGCAGAACACAAAACACACAGCTAATTCTCCAACTAGCTTGCATTCTCGGTTTCAGCACAAGAGGAAATGACATCACCCAGGCAATGTTTACTCACCATGTTAATAGAAAGCAGCTGCAAGTGGCTCGAGTCTGTGCTTACAACTGCATGGCTCAAGTCTGTGCTTGCAGCTGCATGGCTTGAGTCTGCTTGCAGCTGCGTGGCTCGAGTCTGTGCTTGCAGCTGCGTGGCTCGAGTCTGTGCTTGAAGCTGCGTGGCTCGAGTCTGTGCTTGCAGCTGCGTGGCTCGAGTCTGTGCTTGCAGCTGCGTGGCTCGAGTCTGTGCTTGAAGCTGCGTGGCTTGAGTCTGCTTGCAGCTGCGTGGCTCGAGTCTGTGCTTAAAACTGCTGGTATCCAGGAACAGAAACAACTTGAAACAGCTTCCACTGCCAATAGTAAATTGCCTGTGAGCTGAGCCCAAATTGCAGGACTTTTGTAGACTACATTACACACTTTCTGTTCAGCTTGTAATAAAACAGGGCAGGCAAGGTTGTCATCTTAAACATGCTTTAAAAATGCACATTGCTGAATACTCCTCTCTTTTAGCTCTTGGATGCTGCCGCCCTAAATCTGTCTCCTACATGATATAGGTCTGGCATTTAGTACAGGAATTCTGATGAATGTTTAGAATTTGTTTTGTATAATACAAGGGCCTCTAGTGGTGCAATACAGTACCACTGTTCTACATTGACAAGGCTTCATGCCACTATGAGCATATATTAATAAACAAATAATGTGTTGATAAATGACCCATCCTTACCTCACTGAACTGGGTGAATTTAGACGTGAATTTTCTTGGCCATGGTGATCTTATAGTAATGTGTGATTACCTTAACAAGAGAAAGATAGGATCATGATATAACATTTGTTCATGGTTAAGATTTGTTGATACTATTGCAGGGGGGGTCACCAAAACTAAATTCATTTCACAGTTGATTTTCATTTTTCAAAGCACTGTTTAATGTTTATAATCAATCAAAAAACAGTCCTGAAACTTTTGTGAAGTGGGTTCAAGGATATAATATCAATCAATCAAAATTTACTTTATATAGCGCCTTTCATTGTGGACCACCATCACAAAGCGCTTTACAAGATAGTGAGGAACAATGCATAATACATTAAATACAATGAAATACAGGGCATAGTATATTAAATACAACATTAAAAAACAAAGCAAACACATTAAATATAGGCATAATACATTAAATTAAAGGCTAGGATGTGAATTCTAAACATTGTGGATGCGTGTGTCATACAGAATCATACAAATAAGATGGAGTGAAAAACCTGAAATAGCAATTTAAACAACAGCTAATAACAGATACCAGCCTTAGAGAGCATTAAAAGCAAGAGAGAACAAGTGGGTCTTGAGAGTTGATTTGAAGTGAGCGACTGTGGGAGCTACACGCACTAAAACTGGGAGAGAGTTCCAGAGAGTCGGGGCCATGAAGCTAAAAGAGCGCTCTCCATGTGTGGTTCACTTTTGCTTGGGGTTGACAAGCAAGCCAGAGTCCCAGGACCTCAGCTTGCGTGCAGGGAATGCGGGTCAGCAAGTTGGAGAGATACTCTAGACCTGTGTGATGAAGGGCCTAACAGATACAGGAGCCTTTGGGTCATATTGTATAGACAGCCCTGTGTAATATAATTTTGTGGATATGGAACAATTATATATTTTATTTTCAGTAAAGATTACCCATCAACAGTAGTTTAACAATAGAGTATGGAAGTTTAGGTAAATAGTGCAATACTGCATTCCATGTATGAAGCAACTTTGAGTGACCCCTGCTGGTCGAATACATAAATAATCCTATTCCACAATCAAACTACATAGCCTTTAGCACAGGTATAGTGTACCTTGGAGAAATGCTCCACCAGCATCTTCTGTTTGGCCTTCTCATAGGGATCGGTTGGAATCAGCTTCTTTCCCGCATACACCTCATCCAGATACTCGCATGTGATCACCTGACCCTTGGGCATCTCCAATACAGGGACCAGGCCAATGGGATTCTTCTCAGTGAACCAGTCAGGTTGATGTTGATGGTTTCAGATCCAGGCGCTATTCCAGCTCACTGCTCTGTTGTGCTAGTCAAGGCCTTTTACTTTGAACTTTTACTGAAAATCCACCATTAGTTTAAAAGCACTCAGGCTAGTAGTGCTGTTTTTGTTTTTTGTTGAAATAGTTTTACCTTTCTCAATTGTCTTTTTTTCTGTCCTCTCCCCCAACAGTACACCTCATTTTCCCATAAAACTGTGAAATAAAATATTTGAAACGATTTTCATGAGTTCTTAGGTTTTTGTATTCAATATCTCTACATTCTCAGGAAATTAAAGCCATTTTAAACAAAAAAAAACCTAATGGTTTATAAACAACCTTACTTTAAGGGACCTTAAGGGACAGAACCAAGAATGCATTTCAATGGCTGGGATTCCATGTACAATTTAAATGAAAATCACAACATCCAGTTTATTGGACATTTGGACTAAGAAGGATAGGAACGTTATTGCAACCAAGAAGATGATAACCGTTTGTAGTTCAGATATTTATTTTCTCAATATATGTACAGACGCCAAAATACTGGAGGTACTGCAGCACCACAATGACTTTGCACAACTAGTACACGTGACAAAATGCTGACATGACAGACCTCGGTGTCCTTCTAGCTAGTTACAGCCATGGGGACATTGTAAATTCCAATATCTTAAACAGTGCGGGTTAATGTACAGGTTTGGTCCTCATTTAATCTTGATACGGAGGCGGTATTTCGATCTCTCACTGTTTAGATCAGGAAGTGCGAATGTGTCGCCAGTAGGCTCTCGGGTCCTAAACTTAGTTTGATAACAGTTTAGCAGCAGTTTTCAAAACGATTTGCACCCCTGTTAAACACATCCCCAAATCTGCTCTTGCAAGTTCATCAGTGGAGAGCAACTGATCCTTACATCCGAGGACTGTTCTGTTTATTATTTGTACTTAAACTTGAATGCCATGCTGTTTTATTTAATGGAACGAACCGAAGTAAATACGAAGTAGCGAATTCAATTGAAACCCCGCTGGGTTTTTAGATTAGCGTTCTTCTCAGCTATTTGTATTTTAACTGAAGTACAGCACATCTTTTAACGGGTATTTTAACAAGAGTCACTATAATAAACCCCCTAATCTGTGCATGTTTGGGTGGGAGCAAATATTACTTTTAAAAATAATATATTTTATGTAGCTGTATAGATACTTAATTATATACTCAAAACCAGTTATTCAATAAATTGCATTTGCAAAAAAAAAAAAAAAACGTCGTACAAACTCAATTTACTTTTGCCAAGACACTTTGCAGATGCAGCCATCTTCACAATGTAAAAATACACAACAAATGAATCTAACACCACTCAAGCAGATGACTGCTCCCCGCACGACGAAAAAGAAAAGGTGAACTTGATGTCAACTTGGTTTGACACATACCCTAGTTATAAAACTGTTTTTAAAGGGGTGGGTTTTGGTCACCAGGAATATTCCAAAAGAAACGATCTTTCAACCTAAATGTGACGTATGCAGTGTTACACACGCTCAGCCAATCAGATAAACTCTTTTTTGGAAGGCGGTGCAATCTGAGCAACCAGTGGGAGGAATGTTTTGGTGTTTTGGTGTCTTGGCAACGGATGTAAACTGTTAGTGAAAAAATACATACCGGTATAACGACCACACTTCTTTTGGAAATAGTTATTCGGTTTAAATGTATATTGATACAATGAAAAGTATCGGTTCCTTGGAAGTCAGGTGAGGTTATGGTTTTTATTTATTGATTTATTTATTGATTGATTTATTTATTTATTTTTAAAGAACCAGGACGCTGAAAATCGTTGCAACTGCTGACTTGTTGTTTACCAGAAAAAAAGATTTGCAACTGGAATACATATTATCAGTTTGTTACTGTTACTGGTCTAAAAAAACCAACCAACCAACAAACAAACAAACAAACAAAACAAACAAACAAACAAACAAACAAAAAACATATCCATTTAAAAATGTTGAAAAAATCAATCGACAGCCGACATCTAGGGGCTTTTACAGTGCCGACCAGCATAAAGCAAACCCATGAGACGTGTGATTATATGGGATGAACACCACGCTGCGTCAGGTTAGTGGTTGACAGCGACTGTAAAAAGTTGTTCTCATAGTATAGTACTCACATCTTGTAATGCTTCGAAACGCTGAAGCTCAGTGGTTTCAGCTGAGTTCAACATGTCTAGTAAACTGTTTACCCGGGAGCCCTGCTGAAGTTCACGTTCACTTTGGTGTGTATGGTCTTGCATAAACTACAGTAATATGCAGAATTCTGCTGCAAACTACCTGGGCAAAGCATATCTAATGTCCGAGCAATATCAGAAATGACACTTCCGTCAGACAAGTTGCTCTGCTGTCTCATTGCTGTAAGTGGGTTAGTGTAGGTCTATATTCTATAGGTATGAAGTGGACACTATCCAGAAACGAATGGGTCCAGATCCAGTATAAATGTAACCCTTTTTGAAATCCCAACTGTTTTTGTTTTGTTTTGTTTTCTTTTTTTCTCAATTGTTAGCCTGGGTGTGCTTTTTTTTTTTTTTACTGACGCCTCATGAAAATTCATTCAAATTCCTGAAAGCAATATTGTAGTATTATTTGTTTTACTTTCAGATGGGTACAGGGTTTTACCAACCAGCGTGTGGCATTCGTTGACAGCAGTACAGTGTGCTACCCTTGTGGGAATCATGTCATTTTCATAGACTTGGAAACAAAGAAGCAGCGTGTGCTTCAGAGCCCAGGAGGGAGCATCGGTGCCTTTACAGTGAATGCGCGCACCAGGATGGTGGCCTTCTCAGAGCAGAGACTTAACCCCTCCATCTATGTGTACACCTTCCCTCAGTTTGGAAAGCAGAGTGAGCTCAAAGGTACACGTCTGCTTTATTCTGTTTTTTTTTTTTTTTTTTTTAAGTTTTACTGTTTTGCAAAATTGGTGTCTGTGGTATTTGAGTAGGGGCATCTGTTTTAAAACCTTTCATCTTGTATACACGCAGTTATTATTTTGAAATGTTTTTAATGAATGTTGGTTCTTACATTCACATCTCTAATGGCAGAGCTTTTTTCATTTAGGAAAAGCCCAGTTGGAGTATACAACACTGGCTTTTAGCAATTCTGGCCCATATTTAGCCAGTTACTCCTCAGTTCCGGACTACACCCTAACTATATGGTAGGCTATTTTAATTTCTATGATATGCTCTTTTGATCATCTGTAATCATCTTTTAAAAGTCCTTATTTTCAGTGTTCAAGCCACCACAGTTAACAGATATTAAATAATATGTAGTTCTTCATTTCTCCAAAAGAGTGTGCTGTCGTACATATAACAAGAAAAGTAGCTTTTGCTTAAATGATGCTGGAAGAGAGACAATTTAATCAATAATAACATTTAGGTCCCATATTTCATAAATATAATTTATGTACTTTCAACTTGGAACCAATTCCAGCTGAAGAACTCACCTGGTACATTTCAATATTTACACAATGATTTCCTTTAATGTTTGAACTATTATGATGTTTAAGGTGAAAATGTAAAACATTTGGCATAATGAAAAAAATAAAATAAAGGTTAATTAAATTACTGTGTGAATTACTATAGCTTTAATAAAAAAAAAGTTTGATTCCCATCACCGGTTCTTTTCAGTACTATTTCTTTTGTGCTTCTGCAGGAACTGGCAAGATGGGGTCCCTCTCTGCAGTCAAGCCCAACCAGGAGTAGAGGTCACGAGATTGATGTTTAACCCCATGAACTGGCATCAATTGTGCATGACCAGTGAGAGATCTCTTAAAGTTTGGAACATTGAGAGAAGTGACACTCTTCATTGTATGAAACCCATGTGAGTAATATATGTGTGTGTGTGTGTGTATGTATTGATATGGATGAACCACAGATCTGTACCGGAATCAGGTTAAGTCACTTACTTGGTTCTTTAATAATAATAATAATAATAATAATAATAATAATAATAATAATAATAATAAATACTGATGTGCATTTGAGTTAAAAAAGAAAAACTAGCTTGAGTCATTGTGTAACCATCTGGAGAAGTTAACCTGCCATACCAACTGTACTAAAAGCCTTGCAATTTAAGGTGGAATGTTTAATGTATTGTTTGATATTCCACAGCATGATCAGCATGCCAGCTTTAGAACCTGCTGTTCCTCAGACAGAAGATGTTTCCTCCAGTCACCTGGGCAGCAAGCTTTCTTACTATGGACCTCCAATGCCAATCTCAGCTATATCAGGGCTCGTGGGAGAGATGGCAGAAACATTTGTGGTATTTTCCATGCTTTATGTAGATTTATAAATGTTAGGGATTGCAGAATATTCTGATGGATCTTTGCTTTTGCCTTCAACTCTGCCTCTGGGTTTATGACCCATGTTTGTGGTATATTATTACCAGAATATCCATTTGTGTGTGAGAGAGGATTGTTTTTCGGACTATTTTTCGCATCCTAATTGGTTTTGCTGTATACACACACTGCTGGCCATGTGCTCGAAACGGAAGCTTCATTGCTTAGTAGAATGACACGACACAGCTAAAGAGTTTGCACTGTAACAAAGAATAAGGTTTTAGATGTTTTCTTAAAATGTGTAAACCAGCCATGATACTCTTTTAGAAAATATTTGTTTTCTTCCAAAAGCCAAAAGAAGCTATGAAAAAGCAGCTTCACCCCACCTCGTTCTGTTGGACCTCAACCACTGACCTTTATGTGGGCTGTGAGGAAGGCCATCTGATGCTTGTGAGCTCTGAGACAGGGAAAGTGACTGTGCTTCATAACCTGTGTGAGAAGTATTCTCCTGGAGGTAGGGAAATTGTTTTTTGATGTGTTTCCATTATGATACCAGCAGAATCTCATCAGGTTTTTCAGCTTCACATTTCAGGATTACAGAATTCCATGCTCATTCTACCAGGGTATTCATATGTTGTTTTTTTCTATGAATTAGATAGCCCCCATGTCCTGCAACAGGGAATCCTGGACAGTCTGGCCCTGCACAAGGATGGACTCTATGCAGCAGGGATTGTAAGCATGTGGCTTATCATTTGGAAAACATCTTTGTGAAAAGTGATCACTTTTTCCCCTTGTTATTCAGGGCTGGCAAAGTCTTACCCCAAATTAGCTGTTCCAGTACAGTTTTTAGATCTATCCCGAAATATTCATCTTCATTTATATCCAGTGCAGAAAAAAAACCCCCAAAACTCTTTAGTGTTTCTTGAAATTTTTCACATAGGGCCCCAATTATTACATAGTAGTTCCAGGTTATGGTTATGTAGCCAATGGAATATGACACTATTTCCCCCCATTTAACAGGATGGCATTCTGCGCCGCATTCACATCAAGGGGATGAACGTAGAGGTGGATATTTGCTGCGCATTGGAAGAACCAATCAGAAACATTGGATTCTCCCCTAACTTCGAGTCCCTGGTCCTGGCTAGCCATAAGGTTTCAATTACTCATATCTTTATATTAGGTTTCCATAATCTATGTTTCTTTCCGTTTCATTTTGATGACATTGTATTATATGATGAGGTCATATTGTATTCCTTTCTACAGCCTAGAACCCTTCACACTCAAACGCCAAATAGTGACACCTACTGGAGAGCCTAGAATTATAGTACAGCAGTAGAATTGATTTATTTTTTGTACAGTATGTCATTTTTAATTTTTTTTAATTGTGTTTCCACTGTGCAATAATAAAAATGGATTGTGTCTCCCTGATAAAAAAAAAAAAACCACACACACAGAACAACTTTTAGTATAAATGTCTGCTTCAATTGTATTCACAGGGAGCTATTTACAGGTACAGCCCAAGCCAGCCTGGGAAGGTGTCGAGAATTCTAGATGTCCGTAGTGGGAACTTCGTGGCAGCAGCTCCTCTATCTCCAGGCAATCAGTATTGTGTGGTAATCTAGAACTACTTTGTTATCTTATGTTTGTATGCAGTCTAAAATCCAGTAGTAATACTAGTAATTATAATAATACCAATGACACAAATCCATTAAACCACTACTATGCCAATAAAGCATGCAGCTTCCACAAAAATACTGTAAATGTGGCATTAAAAAAAAGCTGTTTATTTTGTTTTATCACATATTTTCAATATTTAAACATGCTGCTTTTTCACTGATTCAACTCTTCAACTCTCAATTGCAGTCAGTGAGAGAATCTGGAGAAGTTCAGGTTTGGTCATTAGAAGATGGGGACTGCACCAGCGCCTTATCTCTTAAAGTGCAGGTAACGCATTCGTATTAGTCAGGGAAAGGAGTAATAGCATTAGTCTACAACTTAAAGCAATAATATTGAGGAATGTGAATTAATGAAGGGCCCTAGTACATGTACAATGTTCTGTTGACATGGCCTTAAGGAATTTAAACATAATGATTTTAACCAATCCAACACAGTGACATAATCCACTGGGAATAGTCCTGTGTTTAGAAAATTGTATTCCTGTCTAGCTCTATAGATCTTTCTACTCAATATACAGTAGGTACTCATTATATTGCTTTTCATCACATCAGTTTAGCTTCAGGAGCTACTGGCCAACATCCCCCCTTGAATACCTAGAGGTAGTACTCAAAGAAACATTTCTTAAATCAAGCTATAAGGACAGATCTTTGGGGTCAAAGTATAAAGAAAACACACCTTATTTGTATTCCTACGTGTTTGAGCATGTTTGATAGCTCAGAGATTTATTAAAAATAATCTGTTAGAAAAACTGTCAGGGCTCAGGCTGAGCTTTATGAAATAATTCATTCATACCGCGTGCAGCAACATAAACATACCAATTAGGTTTTTTTGTTAAATTGGATAGGTACATTATTTAGACGCCAATGATAATTTACTGCTTCAGCTAATATTAATTATTGTATGTCGTGCATCTACTGTATCATATGAGGAGTGAAGCTATTTGGTACAAATAATTTTAGTATTCGGGGAAGCAAAAAGGGAAAATGCTATTAAGTGAATTATTAGAGTAATATTTAATGTATTCATTGTAAAATGTTTGCCGTGAAGCAGCAAGATAACAGAGCATTTCTAGTTTACCCTGAGTGCACCATGATACTGTACATGTTAAACTAATATATGGGGTGATCAGTAAGTCACAGGACAAAGGGAAAGCTTGCAAGCATTTTGTTTTCCATGTAAATGTTTTCATTGCAGATAGTGTTTCCACACCTGATGCTGTTGTCCTGTAACTGATTAATCCCCTTGCATGTCATTTGATACTGATGCACTAGACACTTTTTGCTGTGTAATGCGTGTGCTGAATGTGGATAGTGGATGTAACACATGGTGCAAATGTAGCAGTGTAATCCATTTAATACAGTCGCTGTCACCAGGCATCAACCGATCACTCAATCAATCAAAACATTCATATACTTTCTCTGTTTATACCAGAGAGCTGTGGTTTTCTCTTCTTCTAATTCATTTCTTTTGTTTTCATTGACTGAAGGCAACATGTCTGGCATGCTGCCCCAGTGCTCGCTGCAGCGCTGTGGGGACGGCCTCTGGACATGTCTACTTCATTGATCTGACGAAGGTGGAACAGCCACGTGTAGTTCACAGGGTTCACCTTTACCATGCACCACTGGAACAGCTGCAGTAAGTATGAAGGACATTAGGTGTACATAGGGACTTGTAAAATTAGGTCGGCACAGACATTCCATTGGGGCAATATTTAACTGTTAATTATTTTATAGAATCAACAGCCCATGGAAATGGACTCAATGCAACTGCTGTCTATAGAATTATTATTCTCATTATTTTTGTTTTTGCTGTTTTTTTATAGCTTTGATCAAGGAGGACAGTATCTGCTCACTGGAGCTACAGATAAACACATATTTATTCTGGATGCCAGGCCATCCAAAATGTTTGCAGTCTTTGGATACACAGGTAACTTTAGTAACGCTCACTGATAGAACTCTCCAAATAAAGGAAAAGACCAAATGAAATGGTGATCATTATACAAGTTCATCCATTTAGTTACTTTTGTTTGTAGTTACTTGAATAATAACTAAATATCTGTCAAGGTGATTCATTGCATTTAAACTTGGATTATCCTGTATTGATAAAACTGTTCTGTTTCAGTGGCAGCAGGTTTTGTGTTGGGCCTCTCCACTGTCTTCAACAAGGATAACAGACATGTGAAGGTCCTGGCTCTAGTTACTCTGGAGGAAGCAGCAAACATTAAGGAAGGGACCAGACTGGAGATGTTCACACTGCCACACCAGCTATTTACAGGTACAGGGACACGTTTCCAACAGTGAGCACTGATTTCCAGTTCAACACATTGCCCTGTACAAACTGACCCCTGTCCCCTGTAGGAACTCTAGGAAGTCACACAAACAACCGTGGAGTCTTGAATGATGATATCCTGCAGAAACGCCTGTTTGAAGTAGCACAGCCACTCTCTTCAGCGGTCCTGGGAACAAACAATAGGGTCTACGGCTACTGCAACAGGTCCAAGTCCATCCAGAAGTTCATACTAGCTGAGGTATCCATAAAGTAGTTGCATAAAATTGCTGCTATGTATTTTTTCTGTACATGCATGCTTCCTAGATTAATGCTGATTTCACTGCCGCCCCCACCCCCTAAAAAATAAAATAAAACAAATTATCCGTTGCATACATGTTAATGCTTTCAACATCGCTGCATGAATAGGGTGTACTGAAATGACGAGGTTATCCCATATTCCTCATGAGCAATCTCCTTATTATTCCGGTGGTCAGGGGGACATGAAGGGAGTCTCACATGTGAACCCAGAAAAGGAAGTTGAAGGTCATCAGCTTGGTCCAGCGTCCCTTATTTTGTCTCCCCATCAGCAGTGGTTGGCCTCAGTCAGCAAGGATGGGCTGCTCCGCATTCGAGATATTTCCAGTTTAGTAAGTACTACCTGAATAAGACAAGGGGTAGATTTAATCAACCTCTACTCTGCCAGGGTAAATAACAAGTCAAGCCCTAAGTCAAGTAAAGAACATATTAGAACAGCCAAATAAGTATTTTAGGCAATTTAATAATTTAACTTGATTTTCTTTCTTTTACTATACTTTTATTTTGTCTAAAAAAATAATACCATATTATATAATATACTGCATAATTATTTCATGTTTTTGACCTAAAAAATCATGTAACACAAAACCTTCTCGGGGAATAACCCCACTCTTTCCGCAACCCACTAGTGATACCAAAGAAATAAATGGGTCACGTTATTTGACATGATTTAATGACGTTTCTTTAATGTAACAATTTCCTACTTTTTGGACACAGGGGAGTTATGTCCAGGTGCAGTGCCACTCATACAGGACTGATGGGGTTCAATCAATGTCCTTCTCAGTGGACAGTCAGGCCATGTTGACCACTGGCTTCAGTGATGGTGCCCTTGTCTGTGTTAAATGGAGGTATTCATTATATATATATATATATAATCATACATCTATTACGTACATGCTGTATGCAAATATATATTTATTCATATGTTGGTCTAGTAAATATATTCTATTTGTACAGGGATTTTGCAGACATATGCCATTATTGTGCAGGAGGTAGGCTTCTACTTAATTCTGACTCAGAATTGGAATCGGAAATTGGAAAGTGACATGAAAAAAAAGTATACAAATAGTTAATAAAAGCTGTTATTTCTGTATTTTATAATGTTCAAAGAGTTGATACAGCTGGCAAAATGAATGCTGCCATTGAATATGGCCAGAGTGTCATGTCGCAACTGGAGACCTCTGTGATGCTGGGAAACGTGAGTCTCATGGAAATGTCTGAGTGGAAATCAGCTAAAGACACACCACCTTCATCTGCGGTGGAGAAAGAGGCACAGGTTTGGTTACTTGAATTAATTTGGGCACCCATATACCAGCATTCTAGTGAGGCCACTACAATGAGGATGCACTGCCTTAACAAACTAGGCTGCAGTGCAGTCGCATCTCTAGCAGTGCTCGTGTGAATTCATTACCTTATTTTTGCATTCAGGAGGCCAGTCAGAAGAAGAATGTGGAGGTGACTGAGGACCACAGTTACACCATCCTCCCTTTAGTCAGCCTTGTGGATGCCACTTGGCTCGATGAGAAGCTGGATGAGGTAAAGCTTATTGTTTATTGCCCTCTGCTGGATATAATGGAGTTGTCAGAGGTGTCACACTTCACAAAAACATATATAAAGCAATGTCACATTACAGTCAACTTTGTGCATGAAAGCAATTGAAGACTATGGTACTGTCTATCTCACCCAAATGTATTAACCCTTTGCACCTACCCTATTCAAAGTTACTTGTTGGGTTTGAATGATATCCTGCTTGTGTACTTCTTATGAAGTCCGTGATGGTCATGATGACTTGCTTTTTCAGTGAAATGTCTGAAAGTGTTCTCTCGCTTTGTTGCACCAGTTGGGTATGACCTGTTTAATTTGTAATTTCTGGAAATTAGCTTTACATATAACTAGAATGGGTTTTTATACTGAAAGTGTCAGCTTAAGAAGGGATTTACTGCAATGGCATTACATAGCAGAGAGCTAGTTCTTACATCAGTTCATAAGAGAAAAAAAACAAACAAAGTTGGCTCGTAATACAAAACATTAAAAAGGAAAAAAATCCTTAGGATTACCTCAGGAAATAATTGTGGGAGATAATTGTAATAATTAGAATACACAAAACAAGAGATGACTCAAAATGTATTGGGAAGTTCCCTTCACATGCTTGTCTTGTCAAGTGTTTCTTTTTCACTGATGTTTGTTTGTTGTAATTATATTTTACAGGCAATCAAAGAGGAGAGCCTGGAGTTCACAGATACAAAGAAAAGCCTGAGGAAAGGCATTAAAGAGCTTCGGAGAGCAGTAAGCATCATGGGCTAAATGCAACACAGAAAAAGAGTCTAATGCTGATTAGGAAACATTAACACACAAATATCTAACCGGTGAATTTCAGCATATATGCAGTGGTTAAAAGGTTTATTTATGATGCAGTTCTCAATGCCGTTTTGTTTTCTGTTAAAAACGATTGTAATGTAGAATGATTTTAATTTTTTTTTTTTCAACAGCTCCAGTTTGTGTTTTGTAACTACTGTCTACACACTTCTGGTTTAAACCCACACTTTGGTAACAGACTGGGTTTTTAGAGTACTTTAACTTCATGCAATCCCCTTGCAGATCCAGGCTATGATGCGTGAGAATGAATCCTTGCCCGAGATTGAGAAACTTGAACAGCAGGAGTTTAACCTGGACGTGGAAGAGCAGAAAAGGTTACAAGTTGAGGGGGAACAGGAAATTGCCAGGGTAAGAAATATCTCATCTCTGAATAACACTTTGTTCTTCTTAAATTTGAGGATGATGAACTTTATCAACCAAAGTCGCAGAAACTAGCCTTGGTATCCGTTCTTGCTCTGACCTTCAATAGTCTTTGGAAAACTTTTTTTTTTCTCCTTTTATCGAAAGATCTGCAATGAGATTGAGCTGGAGAACCTGGCCAAGTGCTACCTGCGTGATGTCCTCAAAAAGGAATGCTGGGACTCTATGGAGGTCAAAGGTCGAGCAATTAAGGTAAGGCGGTTCGAGCTTTAGCCAGGACAACACAACTGTACAATAGTGTTTGCTAGAAATGTAGGTATGTTGGTTTTTTGATAACATTCTCCCCATGTCACTTATATTCACCCTGGACAGATTCAGATGGAGGATAGCAAATGGTCTATACTATACAGTAGGTCTAGGATTAGTTGATGTGCTTGGTGCTACTGGTTACTGTGACAATCAGTCCTGTGAAAATCAGTCCTGCTGATATTTAAAACTCCATTCGGAATCGTTTTCAGGCATTCTGCTCAGAATATGAAGTGAAGAACTATCCAATGAAGGAGCGAACACAGAAGGAGACTGAGGAGCTGGTACGAATCAGCTGTCTGAGGAAGATTGAAATGGCTGACCTACAGGTAATGTCTTTGGAAGGTTATGTCTTTTACTGTAACATGAACTTGTTGCTTTCTGTTAACTTCCTTGTAAGGCCAGTCTTTTTTTGTTGTAGTTGTTTTGACAATAAACTGTTTTTGGTGCATTATGATACTGGTCTATAGTAATAGCCAGGGCAGATGCCGAATGCAGAGGAACACAATTCTAACCCAGACTAAACCTTGGTTCAGACTGTATTCAAATTTAGCACGATGGAACACAGTCACAGTTTTGAACTGCCCTGAAGCTCTTCAGCCCTGCCCAGCTTCAAAGATCTCAAAACAACAAAGCTGAGGCTTAACATTTTGTTCCACCAACCCTATGCAGTATGGTACTTTGCTATTTTTTAGATTCGGAAGGAGATAACTGAGTTCCAGACAAAGGCGCAGTCTGACAAGGATGAAGAGGAGATAGAGGAGGAGGGAGCAAATGAATTGGAGAACCCGGCTCTAACAGGCAGTCTGAGCGCCCAGTATGATGGCTGTAATCCTTATCTGTACAGCCAATTCAGCCTGCACACCAAAGAGGAGAAAATCAACCAGATAATTCTGCTACAGGTAAGAGCAAACGCTCATATATGGATGGTTAGTAGAGAAAACACTGAAGAGCCTAGAGCTTAAACAATGGCTTCATCACATATGATACATTATGCAGTGAGAATTGTCCTGGCTGAGTATCTCAACTTAAAAGGGATATTGGATCATGAGATATCCTGCAAAGTTTTCCAGCAAGCACACAGCATGTGACTATTTGGTTGTATGACTACTGGAAAACCAGGACCCAGCATAGGGCTGTTAGTGAAACTGCATCAATTCTGCCTCTTAGGACAGGTCAGGTGTTGCTACTAGGGGTGGCTGGTACAATTAGGAAGGGGTTAAAACATCCAACACATTCCTTTCTTTCAGGATGTCATTCACAGTGTTAAATTAGCTTTCAACAAGGAGTTTGAGTCTGTTTTCAAGCAGAAGGAACAGGAGATCAATCGCGTGAAGGACAAGAACCAGAGGCTTCAGGAGATAATGACAGAGCTGGATCTGAAGGAGAAGCTCTGGGAACCAGAGCTCTGTGATAATGAAAAGCCAGAGCGGACTCTCACTGTGGATGATTCAGAGGTAACAAACCATGCAGTTTAGCTTAAAATAAAAAAATATATATTGTAATTCTGAACCATAAAAAAATACTGTAATTTAAAATATTGTAATTCTAGATCACTGTCTACATGTGCCTTTTAAAGTATTATTCTGTTTTCAGATCAAAGTTGAAAAATATCTCACTCCAGAACAGAAGCGGAAAGCAGAAGAGTTAGCCAAGATTGAGGAACAAAGAAGGCAGGCTGCAAAGGTAATTACAAATAATTCCTAAAAACCTGATTTTAGCATTGACATTCCCAATATATTTTGGATGGTAGTGTATACAGTATATATGGTATCTTCCGGGCATGACATGAGTTAGCTGATATAGCTATAATCTAGTATTGAAAAGGCATCTAATTTTGTATTTTTTCCTATAGGGTGACAATGCTAGAGAACGAGCTCTTGATGACATGATGGGTGGAGTCCTTGAGGTGAAAAAAGAGGATATTCTAAAAATGGTAAGACGATTATGGCATTGGTAAAACCTCAACAATGTTGTCAGACATAGCCCATCTTCCCTCAGAATAACCCAAGGAGGTGTAAAAATGTATTTTCGGTGGATTGACTCATCACTGGCCCTTGGTGACAAGTCACTGGTGGTGGAGCTTCTTTCAAAACTGGTCTGATCAGGCCCCAAAGTCAAACATAAGACAAACCCAATCTAGACATACCTTACCTTCTAATCCCTTTTGTTGGACATGTGTGCAGTCAACCGAATGCATCTCAAGCCTGAAATCATTAATGAGTCAATGGTGCTGAAATTCAAACCTATTAACCTTTGATATGGAGAACACAAAGAAAACACATATTTATAGAAAACAATAAATCAAGCAGCTTAAAGAGGGTCCTGGCTAGTTTATAAATGTGTTGATTATATCAACTTAGCAATTGTATGTTTACAAATGGAACAATGCATTAGATCTTGGTGATACAATGATTTTCGTCTTCTTTCTTAACTCTAGGAGATCCCACAGCCAGAGTTCATGTCCAAGCCTGAAGCACAATGGTTGGAAGATGAGAAGAAGCAGTTTAAAGAATATGAAAAGAAAGTGAAGGAATTGAACGAGGAACGAGAAAAATACAGAAAGGTAAAATAAATAATACTCTGTGGGCACTACATACAGTAGCTAAGTCATTTTTCTTAAACATTTTTTTTTAAGATATATAACTCCAGACAGACAATTTTGCCTGTAGTCCTTTTTTTTTAAATCTTCAAACATGCCTCATCAGATCAGCTATTTAAATACTTAATAAGTTTAAACTTGCCTACATATTTACAGGGCAGTTGGTTACAATCTGATATAGTTTTCTGCTGACAGAAATATGTCCACTGAGCAGTACATTTTCTAATATTGATTGTAGATAATAAAAGCACACCCTAAACCAGGCAATAGCTTTACTCTATATTGAAAATGTGTTTTACTTCATGTATAGCGGTGAAGAAATCTGAAGCAAAGTATTGAAGGTCACAGTAGTACTGAAAAGAAACAGTAATATATTTGGACACCCATTTCAATGAGTCTTATAGACAAAGATCACCATACAATTTGAGACATGTCCAGGTACAGTATGTTAGCCTACTGTCAACTAAGTGTAAGTGTTAAGGTTTTCTTAACCTTAACTATCCATTTAGTTTTCTTGTCAGGTACAGTAAGAGATCAAAGTCAATTGAAAATGTGTATTAAATATCATATACAGTAGTGTACTGCAGATACATTCCACCAGTTATATACAAAATGTTAACGTTGTGATTTCTCCGTGTTGTTTAGACATTGGAAGCAGAAATGAAGAAACTGCAGACCTCCATCAAGGACTCGACCCAGGTCTTCGATGAAACACTGAGCAGACTGTTTGAGAGGAAAGTGAAATCTGAAATGGTGATCTACCAGGTAAAGTAAATCAAACGAGTGCTGCTCAGTCAGGCACCACTTTTGGTTGCACAGCTGTTTTGCCAGATTGTAAACCACCAACATCAATCCGAATTTGATGCGGTTTATTACTCACTACTGTGTCATCTACAGAACATCGGTGAACGGGAATATCCTGCAGCATGTTCCACAAGGATTTATTATACCAATAAATAAAAATCAGTTCACTGTGTCATTTTTTTTATCCCTTACTATATTGATTGAAGGATATAAACATATTTAGTTAAAGGGGCAACAAAGGACAATTCTACTTTTCTTTTTTGAAATTATAAGGTGTGCTTTTTTCCAAAAAGTCGATATTCTCTAATAGAAAATACCCCTAAAAAAACAAACCAGGTATAATCAGGTGATTTTTCAGAAAAGATACTCTACCTCTGACTGTGGGGAAAACATTCACTTTACTATTATTAACTGCTTTTACTGTTTTTAGGAGGAGCTCAAAATTGCAAATCTGGTATTCTCAATTGTTATTGAAGAAGAGTTGGTTAACAGGGAAACAGAGCTCAATCACCTTCTTGATAAGACAAGGAAGATGAAGGTAAAAATAAATATGTAACACTGTTGATTGACACTGTCATTGTTTATATTCATGTTTTTATGACAACTAGTATGTTTTCACTTCAAGAAACAAAAGCTATTAAATCTATGTAATTCTTCAAATGATTTCCCAGTCGTTGGAGTCACATGACAGTCATATAATCGTGTGACTAGGAGACGCAGCAATTGGAAGGGTGTTCCATTGCAGCTTTTGCAAGCAACAAGCCATCATTGTTATTTATTTCACTGTTAATCCACTTTTAAATTTGTTCAACAGCATGCTAGTGCAGAGGAATTAAAAAATTGCAAAGCACAAGTTGACGCCTTCAGGGAGACCTACGATAACATTGTGGCGGAAGACAAAGTAAGACTGATAAGGCATTTTGCAACAATGGCCATAGTAATAACCATTAGCTTTCTAACATTAAAGTAATATATTCTTGACCTATTTATAGAAAACCTCTTTATGTTTGACATTTTCTTCTGTCAAACATACTGTACAATTGTACTTTTACTGGTGCCTATTTAATTAACAGCATTCATTGCATTAGAAGCCTTTGTTTACCTGAAATAAAGATTGCATTTTGGGAACTACTGACTTAATACCCCTCCCCCCTTTGCCCTTAGCTGCTTGACCGAGGGTTCAGAAAGGAGTTTTTTGATGTGCCCACCAGTATGGTTGACCAGCTGTACAAACTTTACAAGCGCAGACCCAGGTAAGATTACATTGAATACCAGGAAGAAGGTGATGTTTTGCTGCTCTAGTAGCTTTCCACTCTGACATAGCACGCAAGACTGTGGGAAATACATGACTTTGGTTCTTCTGACAAACGGAAGATATCAGTCATAGCCTCAATTCATGGTATGACACATAATGTTATGCATGGTTTGCAGAAACTGGAGTCGGTTTTATTTAATGTAATTATAAGTTACTGTTTAATAAAATTGAAATAAAGCTGGGGCATGTTAGTTCGTGCGATGGGATGCAATTAGAGATGGTAGTGAACAATGGTGTACAATAAGGCCAAGCGTGTTCTGTCAGAGAACTTTGGATGCTGATTTTTATTAACCCAATGATGGTTAATAGATATACTGAAGGTATATCTGTGGAACCAGATTTTAGGGAAATGATAAGTAATTGTTGGGCATTGTTAAGAGATTCTATTGCACATGCTGTATATAGTGGTCATGATCAGGAAAATCATTATTTGCTTAGATGGGAAATACCAAGCATTGGTTAAACCTATTTAAAAATACTAACATTAACAGTTAGAGTTAATTGGGGTCTGTGAAACCAGCTGTTAATGAGTTTTCACAATATGGTCACAATAAGTTTAATTAACAAACCAGGCCTTCTCCATCATCACAGTTAATTATGACAGAAAGGTTCCTTCCATTCCTTGATGCTCCATAGGGTACAGAGGATGAGAACACAAATCGATACAGTCGGACCAGCAGACCAGCCAGGCTCAGTACAAGCCACCAGGGAAGCACTCTTCCCATTAATGAAAGCCATGGATGAGCTGGATGACCCACAAAGCATGCCTGAGGGACTGGATCCGTCCATCTGGCAACGGTTCTGTCTGTCTAGAAGAACCAAAGTGGAGAGTGAACAAATGGTATAAATCTGGGTTTTAAAACATTGTGAAGAACTATTTTACACTGTTCTCTATCTGGAACCAAGCTATTATTGTGACATATGAGAGGTATACAGTGCCTATCTGAAGCTTGATTGTAAAATAATTTAACCAATGTGTATTCCACCTCATAAGTACCAGTGACAAAAATGTAGATCAATATGTATTTTAACACATTAACAATGATGTGCCAGTATACTGTAGCTTGACATGCATTCTGAAAAATGAAGTTGCTTTTTCTTCCTAGGTGAAACAGAAGGCTCTCACTTTGGCTGAGATGCAAGCGTTTCTGCAAAAGAGAACCGAAGAAGATGAGAAGCACAAACGTGACATTGAAAAGATCATAGATGATCTCAATGGGTAAGAACTTGTTACATTGTCCCTTAAAACTAATCATAATGGCCACAGTGACGAGTTGTAGCATTTAGAATGCAGTGCTGGTTAATTATACAGTGTTACTAGGTCATAAAAGCGCTTTGTATTGCATTGTTTTTATTTCACTGATGTAACTATATATATATATATGTGTGTGCGTGTGCTTCTAAACACAGACTTCGTGAAGAGAAGATGCGGTTTCAGTTGGATCTCATTGTTCAGTTCTTGCTGAAACAAGGAAGTGTGGAAGTGGATGGCAGCAACTTCATTGCAGACTATTCCGATGCACTCCTCCTTCACAGGGGTGCTGTGGAGGATCTCAATGGAACAATCAGGGTAGGGGCATATCAGCCGTAAAGCACTATGCAGTTAACATTAACAATGGCTACAAGAGGTGTACAGGCATACAAAACAGGCCCCCAGGCATATGCTGAAGATTTGACACAGCACTATGTTCCCCTTTGTGGATTTAAGCAAATCAAGTATGCAAAGTAACAGTAACAGACTGTATATTATTCTCTATTGAAATCATGGTGTAGGGGTTATCCCAAAGAAAATGCATCTCCTAACATTGTTTTGTCTCTTTGTTAAGACATTAGGGGAGCAGAAGATAGCAAGCATGGTGGAGAGTAAAGACTTCCGAAAGGGAATCATCCAGCAGGAATGGGAACACATGAGAATGAGAATGCAGATGGAGGATCTGAACAACAAGGCTCGGGATATCCAGATGCTGAAAGTGTCCAGAGAACTGCAAGTGGTAAAGTCACATAATCAGTAACTCAGTGTTAGTTTGCCTCTGGAAGCCTTTCCTGTTGTGTCTGTTGTCATATGGCTGATCAAGATCTATACATTGCAAGAGAAAATACTGTTATTTTTTTCAGTATCTGAATGAGACTGACCACGAAAGCTGTTCAGCCAAGCAGATGTCTGTTCTGGAGCAAACACTAGCTGCCCAAAAGAAGGTGATTATATTGAGTTTAAAATATTGAAGTAGACCTTTGTTAAATATAAGTTAAAAGATCTGAACAGAAAGGTTAAGTAGAGCTGAGGGAAGCGTGTTTAGTTAAACTATACTGAGCATCAAAAGATATGTAACACTTATATTTGAGCATCAAAAGAAACTTATCACTTATATTTGGATAAGATTCACTAAATGTGATAAAAAAAAAATGACAAACTCTGTTTTAGAGCAGGTGCAGTGACTTTTTATTGTGCTGATTAACAATTGACATTTTACTCTCTAGTTATGGGGGGATGGGGGATACTGTGAAAGTCTCAGGCTAGTGGTGTGTGTGGCCCCCATTGGAAGCAATACAAGCAGTACATCTGCGACGCATGCTTTGCACCAAGTTTCGGATGTTGTCTTGTGGAATCCTGGCCCATTCCTCTTGTAGTGCCTGGATAAGCATCTACCTGTTCAGTGGTCTCCGAACCCTTAGAAGCCACATGTCTCCCAGTTCATGGCCTGTCATTGACAAAGTGTGTCTGGTTATACCGTCTCGCCAGGTTTGAAATTGCTGGCTGTGAGCACCCAAGACAGTGAGCCGCAGTTCGCTGCCCTAGTCCAGCCTCCAACATGCCGATTGCACAAAGGCGCTGCTCTCTTGACAGACATGGCATACTGGTGTTTTTCTGTGATTTTCTTTATTGCTTTTATTCAAGCTTGCAATTCAACAGCTGAAATCACTCCATAGCCAGTGTCCAATCAACTGTCTCACTAATTAGGTGATTAAGTGCATATGCTTCAGTCATAGTCACTCAAGCGTGTCATGGTCAAGGATGAATGATCAAGTGATTGAAAAGAAACCAAAAACATTTCGTCAATGTCCATCATTTATACCTTATTTTTTTCCAAAAAGAAATGTGTTATAATAGTGATAAGTTTATTTTGATGCTCAGTATATATTTCTATTCTAACTTGGCTAGAGTCTAAATATCTACTAAAACTGTGCTGCATGTAAATACTATATATTAGTTTTATAACACTCCAAAAATGTGTCACGCTACAGAACCACAAAAAGAATGTGAAAAATGCTAAAAGGATCATCAAGGGGCTGGAGAGACAGATCGCCCATAAGGACAAGGAGAATGACAGCTTGGACAAGGAGCTGCAGGAACTGCTGGTGACAGTATCTGAAAGAAGACACGTCTATGGTGCCATTGGTAAGGCAAGAAAGTCCTAGGCAGTGAATCAAAGATCTGAACTTGATATCTCTATAACTACTTTATATATATATATATATATATATATATATATATATATATATATATATATATATATATAACACTAGCAGTCTGTCTAACTAACTACACTAAGTTTAATGTAATCCATGCTTTTTGAATAAGAGGCTGCAGCACATTTATAAAAATAGTGAGTTATCTGTTTATCAATTTCTCTTCATGTGCAGTATGTGTGTGGCCCTATTCACAAAAATCTAAAATAATCCTTTGAAAAATGAGAATGAACTCCTACCCCTCTCCAGAACAGTTGAAAACAGGCTTGGTGATCTGCAAACAATTATTCGAAATGGGCATTTCCTAAGTTTCATGAATATGTTCCATTTTGTGAGAAGATCCTTGACATTTTTTTGTGTTCAGAATGCATTTTAACTTTTAAACTTTTTCTGCTTTCTTCTTCTATAAACAGCTGTGGAAGATAACACAGCGATCAACACAGAAAAACGATACCAAGACATCATTGAGAGACGGAAGCTGGTGGACTTGGCAAGGACCCAAGCCCAAGAGGTTGCCATCCTCAGAGCAGAGGTTGAGAGGCTGAGAATGAAGACTTTCCCTGCATTGGTTCAAATAGGACACTGAGCTTTACAAGAGCAGAACAAATTACCCTTACAAAATTGGATAGACTGACACATTTTAGCTTGTACAACAAAAAGATCTATGTCATTTAATTTAGAGAATAGTATTTAATTTAAATCTTTCAACGCTGTTAACATATGGCATTAACTTAATAAAATAACAAACATGTTTTTCCTTTTAAATAAAGTATCAATACACAGAACCTCACTACTGTCTTCTGCACATTCTTGTTTCCTAACAAACAAGACTTGGAAATGCCACTGCTGGGCTGAAAACTAATTAGCAGGTACTGGCTCGGCTAAGCAGGCTGAACAGACTGATATCTGCATGTTTCAAAGTTACCGTTCAGGTTGGTTTAAACCCCACACGTCTAAGATGGGGTCTCTGCAGACAAATACAAGTACCCCAGCCTTTAAAGTAAAATATTCCATTTTTTTCTGCTGCAACCCATCAAGGTGATGTGTATGTGAAGTCTTCCTCTGTCTTGTCATAATGCAGCAGTGTGCCCTCCAGTCCCAGGCTGTCTGTGCGGTGTGTGAGGCTCAGCTTGCTGCCATCTGCAGAGAGAGATGACTGGAGTTCATACAGGACAGACTGGCTGCTGCTTCGCCATCTGTCTATCAGAGAGTGCACTCAAGTCATTCTGTAAAACAGGGGCATCTTGTAAGCTTTGCAAATGTGTAAACCATTCCCGTTGACTGACAGGTCTTTTGCAGTACAGCACTACATACTTCTAGTGACCTCTGCTGGCACAGTTAAATCTCCAGGTTCCTAAATGCATTATTTATGAACGACAGGTCGTTTATTAACAGCAATACATTGCTTATTTATTTTAGTATCTGTGAAGGCGGGTGTTATAAGCATCATACACATGGGAGGGTCATACTCAAAAAACACTCTATCGTGTAGACGTATCCCCTCAACTCAAAACCGCACGACCAGCATGACAGTAAGTAAACACAATGAAGCGTTCTTTCCTGTATACCGGTAAGTTAGTGATCAGCAGATGTGTGGTTTTCACTAACTCTACTATGCAGAATATATATAAAAAAAATTTTCTGTGTAAATTTCGGGATGCGGGACATTTGCTAGGAAATCGGGACTGTCCCGACCATATACAGGGACAGTTGGCATGCATGACTGTCTATAAATACCGGTACAAATTACATGTTATAATAAAGTTACCGTATTTATAAAGATGAAACACTATTTCACCCCCGCTTAAAAAAATATTAGCAATACATTCAGCAAATCAGTAAACGGAGTGTCGTTCTGTGTGTGTTACTTTCCCTATACTGACTTCCTTCTAATCGGCCACCGCTCAATGGAGTTCTATCAGCGCATGTGTAATATTTACCAGTGCACCCTGGGGGATGTAGTTGAAAATGTTTTTTTATTTTAATTCTTTTTAAAAACAAGATGAAATAACCGTTGAAGAAATAGTTGGTACTGTATTGTACTGTAAACAACCGACCCAATACAATTGACTGTTTTTATATTGTCTAATTTTGAATCAACATATTGTCTCAGAGTAAATTCTAAAATTGTGTTCCATCAACTGTTTCCATAAACCGTCCACAAACTCTAGTGTCCGATAGCATGACACTATGTTTTGACTGCACTGCACTATTTTTTAGTGTTTGAGACTCCAGATAAATAAATAAACTAATTAACAGCAGAGAATCAAGCCCCTTGCCTTTTTTTTTATATAGAACATTTTATTTTATTTTATATTTTAATATTCTTTCAGGGTTTTACTTTATAAGTCCTTGTTAAAAAAAAAAAAAACATTGATATTTCCCGCACAATATTATAGATAAACACAAGTCTGTATAAAAAGCGAGTCTTAAATTTCATTGTAAGAAGCCTGCTGGAGTTGAATAGGATCAAACGCTCTTTGTATCTTTTGTAATGCTCAGTATTGGAGAGTATCAGTTTGTTTGCCACGGTTGTTACTAGAATGCACAACATTAATGTTGGAAATTGTTTAATAATACTTTTGTTGCCCAAAATACCCAACAGTGTTGACATTTTTTTTCTTTCCATTAACAACGGTTCCAAGTTTTTTTTATTCCATCTACTAGGACTAAAATAAATACATAAATAAACAAAATAAGCAAGAAACAACACGAACGGTTATTTTAAACCTGCACCTAAGCTTCTTCTTGATAGATTTATAAAATTGTGTCTCCTTTCTGGAAAAATGGGGAAATGTTTGTACTGGTGGTCCTAAAAATTTTGAGTTTGTAATCCCTCCAGTTTACACGTCAGTCGAAGTATTGACAGATGTGGTATTCATTTGATCCTTTTTCTGTCAAAGATCATGTGACAAAAATGTTACAAGCTAGGCATGTGTTCATAAGCCTTCAAGCTAAATTACAGACAACTGGGGTCATGTTAGCTTTTCAGTGTTATCATAGGACCACTTGAGTTCCTCAATGAAAAGTAAAACAATAAAAAATGTAAAGTTATTGGTAGAAGTATTGCTTTGTTTTCGCTATTATTAAAATCAGCAGATTTGCTGAGGTTGGCTGAAGCACAGAGCATCTCATGTAGGTGGTTGTAATTGCACTGAGCCAGCACATTCAAGTTCATTCAAATCCCTTTGTCTGTGGTCTGCACAGCCCTTCCTGGCAGCAGATTATAAACATGCAAGTCTGCTGGAACAAAAGTTATGATGAAAACATGCACACATTGCATGGATACCCTGCTGTTTAAACAACAGCAACCTGGCTTGTAAGACATACAGCAGTGTGCAAGTAGACATACAGGTCACATGCTTCCAGCCAGGGACATCATGTGAATCAACCTCCCTTTACCATCACTGTAGATGTCATAGCTCTCATCTCATGCAATATTTATTTAAATTGAATGAGAACCCTTAAGATTGCAGCTCTTATTTTCAAGGGGGCCCTGGTCACCCTCATGGTCAACACAGGGAGCAGGACCTTTTGCTCCTACCCTGTGCAAATTGTTGAGTAAAATGAAAAGCATTGTATTACTGTATATCGGATCTCTGATTTTTAAGTTTGATTAAATTTAGCTCAGTCTTAAAACTAGAGTTTTTTTTGGTTCTATTAATCTTTTCCTGTTTTTTTACAGGAACGTTAGGGTCTGTTGCGTTTTTATACAAGGAATTTGGATACGTTTTGATTTAACCCTCTGTAGTATTTAGTAAAAGAAGAAGAAGAAGGTTTCTGGGTGAATACCGGGGGTATAATATTGTAGGGCCAACAGAAAAGCAAATCATCTATTGTAAAGGCAGTGCAGTTAAACGGCAAAAAAAAAAATCACTATTTTTGAGACAGGTACTTGATGATGGGATCTAAATGCCCAGTTTTAACTTTTCAGTCTTCCTTTTTATTGTCGGGTCATAAGAAACAAACAGGGAACTGTTCAAGCCAATGAGAAAGATGAGAACCAGGGGTTTTATACCCTATAATTTGACTTGTGTCTGACATGACTGTATCTCCCACGGCAGATGATTTATTCTTTGTACCTCCCTGTGATGCCCTTACGTATTCCTGCAATTCATACCCTGCACAATGTTATTCTGAGCCCTGAGGCAAAAAGGTGTGCAGGTGAGCCCAACCCAGCCGCACCTTGAATATCCTATTTTACCTGCCTCAGGGTGTATGCTTTTAACTGCTTGCTGATTTCGAGACAGCCGCCGCCTAAGTTGATGTTTCTCCTTTTTTGATCTTAGATTATTAGTGTTTGAGTTAGGATGCATGTACTGTCTTCTGCAAACGCCACAAACCTGTGATGTGGATCCACAAGATTCATTTCAAATCTCAGCTCAGCCTGCCTCTGATCATATGGGTATATACTTTATACAAGCAAAGCCTCTACCATATTGGGAATTTGGAGAATACGTGTTTTGGTTGGGCTAGTGTAGAGAACATAGACGTGCAGACCAATCAGATGCTAATTTAAATGCATGACGACTTAACCTCAGCCCAAGTTGGGGGATTGTGTTTCACTTCTTTGTTACAAGTTGAAGAACACACCTCAGTTGCTGACAGCAGTGTGTTTAATCACAAGACCTCACAGTACATTTAGAAGACACAAAGAACATGATAAAATGTATCACATGTGAATGTCAAAATGACTGCAAATGAACAAAAGCTTCATTAAGTCTAGAATTGTTCCCTGGCATAGAAAGAGATTCCTCTATCATGCTGGCATTCTAACTACACCCTTACTGCTTTTATCTGAAAAGTGATACATTTGTAGATTTCTTTATGCACACATTTCGTAGGTTTCTAGTTTGTAATCTGGGCTGTAAGAAAAGGTGGACACAGACAGGTAGCCATTCACTGGGTTCAACTTGTGATCTCTATTAGCACAGTCCTTCCACTTCTTCAGTAACCCCATTCGTGAAAGCGGTTCACAATCTGAGACCCTGTTTACATTGCACCAGTCTTTTTTTCACTCTGTAATGAAGCTGGCATTTCCAGTGATTTTCAAGTGTTGTCACTGTGGACCCTTTCTTTGTCACAAATGGCTACCATTCTGCACCATCTACTAACGATATATGGGTTACTGAACTGGGGTTTGGGTACTGCAAGAGATTTTTATATACCTCAACAACAATTAAGCTATTCTGTTATCCACTCTTCTGGTATTCAGTATCTGCTCTAACAAGTTTCTCTGATGTTCTAAACGAACAGAAATGTTGACATAAATAATAATCGCTCACCTGAAGTCTCTCACAGTCATCACTTGCTAGAGTTTTCGCTGGAACGTATCCTGAAGGCAATGATGAGGATGTGGAATAATGAAAGCTATGCTTCACCGTAACCACTTGTTAAGTCCTTGTTAAAGTATAGCTCCAAGTCAGGCCAATCCTTATATATCGATTTTACAATCTCAAACATATATTTACTTTCCAAGTTTAAAGAAAAAATCCAACACTAGGCAGGTACATTATAATGACTGTTTCATAATGTACATTATTTAGAGAGAATTGAGTGAAAGGTTTTTGATCTGGGAGGTCTTCGATTTTATCTACTATATATAGATAACATACAAGACCTCCCAGGTTTAAAAGATTAAAAAATATTTTATTTTCAGGACGTTTCAGGCAAAAGCCCTTCTTCAGTTGTTTAAAAAGAAAAGAGATGTTTATATATATTCTTGGTAAGTTCAGTCATTTTGTTTATCAAAAAGAGGTTCATATTATTTAAAGGTGGGTGTGAGTAGAAGAGGAAGAAGAAGAAGAAGAAGAAGAAGTATGGAAGAGACATTTTGAAGGTTTTAATATTACTTTTCCCCCTTGTTTACAGGTGACACTATTGTGTGACTTGGATGCCTTTCAAAGAAAGCCTCTGCTGTGCTACAAACACTTTACCCATGACTAGCACACATGGAAACACTTTACCCATGACTAGCACACATGGAAACACTTTACCCATGACTAGCACACATGGAAACACTTTACCCAGGACTAACACACATGGAAACACTTTACCCATGACTAGCACACATGGAAACACTTTACCCATGACTAGCACACATGGAAACACTTTACCCATGACTAGCACACATGGAAACACTTTACCCAGGACTAGCACACATGGAAACACTTTACCCATGACTAGCACACATGGAAACACTTTACCCAGGACTAGCACACATGGAAACATTTCACCCATGACTAGCACACATGGAAACACTTTACCCATGACTAGCAGACATGGAAACACTTTACCCATGACTAGCACACATGGAAACACTTTACCCATGACTAGCACACATGGAAACACTTTACCCAGGACTAGCACACATGGAAACACTTTACCCATGACTAGCACACATAGACACTATACGTGTTGCTGTTGACTACCACACATGGACACTATATGTGTTCCTGTTTCTGTTCTATAATCAGTACTTTGCTCCTATGGTGTGTTGTTTATGAGTCACCCAGGTGTTTTGGGTACCCACCCAACCCCAGCCCTGTAACCAGAGTACAGAACCACACAGGGTACATTCCATGAGTGTACTGTCCTGGAGACGATCCAAACATTCCCTATGACTGAAAAGCATGTTTATTGTAAATAGAAAAGCATGTCAGTTTTCAGGGACGGGAGTAACAAAGGTAACCTTTGTTTATGTGTCTGGATACAGCACAGATCGGTCTCGGCTGTTACTGAACCCCCTTTACTTATTCTGCACACCTGACTAAGAGTTACATCTCTCCTCTCTTCCTCCTGTCTGCCTGTGTGTTCTCTGAGATAAGGTCAAGTGAAAACAGGCAATCCCAAGCAACTCCTCCATTGTAAAAGCAGCTTCATGTTAAGTTAGACCATATTCAATCCAGTTAGAGACTGACACTGAAAAATGAACGCATGTGTTGCAGCAGATAATATTGTGTGTTGCCCTTTGTGTATAACATTTCAGCAAAGTAGCAGGAGGAAACTCCCAGGTAACTTTTGAAGCAACGGCTATAGAATTTTTTCAATGAAAAACAAAAATATAAAAATAGGGCAGAAGAGGAGTTTCTAGACAATTAACATCTGAATTACCAAAAATAATTTGGACTTTTTTTTATTTTATTCTTACAACTTCAACCCTGCTTGCCTGATTCCTTACCTTGACTAGAGTTAAAGGAAAATACATTTAGTACGTGCTGTTAATATAAAAAAACCACACACTTCATTGAAGTAATGTGTTATATCAGTTATAGCGCCAAACAAGCTTGTATTACACAAGTGTGTTCCAAAAGCATAACATTTAGAACCCTATCCCAGGAAAAAGCAATCACTGTGTCTCCTGACGCGTGGGCAAGCTGAAATATTACTCTATATATAGAAACTTTATTTGTTGTGTTGAATATTGTTGTATTTGACTTAACTTGTATTTCTTGATCAATACACTGTATAACTTTCATAGTATTTTGGCTTGGATTACTTGTGCAGTGACTAAGGTTTTAAAAATCGAATTCTACCCACTAATTGGCTGCAGAACCTCTTTCACTGACCTTCTTATCAGTGTTTAGTTTATTTACATTTTCTTAGCTTTTGAAATATCTATGAATCTGAGTGTTGGTAGAAACTATAAATCAGATACCTTCTTCATATTTTCCATAAGGTATTAAGGCCCCCCAGTGCCATCTGTGCTGTACAGAGGGTCCCTTTTAAGAAGAAATAATTGACTCTCCTCACCTCAAAATAGGTGTTTGTACAGTGTATGTACAGTAGTCCAGCAAGGATGCAAAGTTATCAATGTTTAGTTGTGTTTGACTGAAGAGCTGCTTGTAAGAACATGAAACCTCTTATGGGAGACCAAACTGTGATTCATGAAGCCTCTGGAACCCTACGGTTGAAGAGGGCCAACCCTGCTTTATTATTATTATTATTATTATTATTTATTTCTCAGCAGACACCCTTATCCAGGGCGACTTACAGTCGTAAAGAATGCAGGGGCCAGGAAATGGGCAATTACCACTCCTTGTCCAGAGGTGTAATACAGTGTGATTCTTAACCTATGAACAGCATCTCAATGCTCAGTGCCAGTAACACACCCAAGATGTGAGGGAGAAGGAACAAGCACCTGGGAAGGGTACTAACATGCAGTACTGGCATGCAATCTACAGGCACTGATGCACTAGCTTGTAGACAGGTACTAACACAATACTGGCATGCAATCTACAGGCACTGATGCACTAGCTTGTAGACAGGTACTAACATAGTACTGGCATGCAATTTACAGGCACTGATGAACTAGCTTGTAGAGGGGATTTAATCATAACGGTTTGAGTAAATTAAACATATTCTGAAGATATAATAATTGGAACTAGCTATATTTATCCTTTTTGAATCTCAATTGTGTGTCACTAGCAGTATGCCACATATATAACTCATATATGCGTACAGTAAGACTTCAGTGTTTCGCATAACCGGCAACCGGCAATAGCAATAACCGGAAACAATTTTAAAGAAACTTGCTCAAGCATACTTTGAGTACAACACTATAGAGCAGCAGCCCTCTCCTTCTGTTAGTCTGATGACAGACTCAGTATTTTGGATATTTTTAAAAACCCAACTCTTCACAGTTTTATCAAGTCCTCGCAGGATACTCTCATTTATTCTGCTTCTTTCAATGACAAGGTATCATCCAGCTGCCCCACACATCCCTGTCATGGAGTCATTCTTGCATCATACAGCTTCAAGTCACTGTCGCCACCGATCGGTTTGAAATAGCTTCTGCTAATTAAAAAGCCCTTTGGAATGTTTTAGCTCCAAAAGATACAAAAGCCTTAATATTCAGCATTATTATATATTTAAAAAAAGCATTTCCATGTAACTGAAGGACATTTAAGGATTTTAAAACACTTTTAATAATGTCTGTTTGTTTTTTTTTGCCAGATTAAAGCATAGTGTTGGACCCATCATGCACTTGGATGTGCAAAATACAGAAAGCCTGCTCAGGTGCACTAGTGGTGTGTCAGGGAGCTGTGGGCAAGGACGTGCTGACTGAACATCGACAGGGAAGATCGGCTCAAGAGCCAAGTATTCAACGAGCCAAACTGTGAAACTATCAAAGGTCTAACGCTGCTCAGAAGCTCTTAAAACACCTACTGGGTTGCCATGCAGATGTTTCTTGGTTCCCGGTGTAATGACAAATGAAATCAAAATGAATTGCAATCTAGTTTTATCTCTTTGAGTTCTAGTGATGTTCAAATCTGGATGCAATGCAATGCAATACCATGCAATACTAACTACTGGTGATCTGTATTCGGGCAAACACATAGACAGCTAAGCCAGCACACACCCACAATGAATAACTTTGTATCCTAAGGATATCAGAGTTGAGACTTGACTACTGAAATCACTACTGACTCACTTCCCATTATTATAGTAGCTAAATTAATTAACCCTGCCCATGGCTATATGAAACTCTCAGTGCACCAGTACCACAGTAAATCAGCATTACACTCATTGCATTTGATGGAGATTAGTGATGTGTATGACCTTGTGACTGACCGGTCACAAGGCAAGGTCACACACCTTACAGTTAATTGATCAAGTTCTGTTCAACATATTTGTATAAGAAAAAATCATTTGATGTTGCTGGACTCTTTTGAGGCAACATATTCATTGTCATTCTTTCTTTCAGGAGCTGGGTTTTCAGTTTAATTTTAAAAATACTATTGTAACCAACCTAGTAAAACCTGTCTGTACTTTAAAAGGTCTGGTAACCTGCAGCTGACTTCTGGTAAATCTATTTCAGTTCATACCATGAAAGAATTAGAAGCACAATGCATTCAGTCTGCAAGTAAGAAGCCAGTAAGGGTTAGCTTGAATGACAAAGTGTTTACACAGGTTTTAGTGGAAGGGAACAAGCATAACATGTGAAAGAAAACTGAAAAAAGGACATTGGATTTGTGATAGACGAAACAGAAATGTACAGTGGGCACTCTTATTTATTAAACTGTTTAATGTGCAACAGGAGGATTCAACATATTTTTCAGGCATTCACTAAAGACACCCAAAACCAAGGCTCTCTAAACCTACCAACACAATCATACACCTTGTTAACTGATTTTTACATACCAAAGGAGATTTAGGCTTTCTGGTGTGAAAACAGACTAGAATATCGGTTCCTTTATTTTCCTTAGTTCAAGCTGCTACTGTACTATGGCAAGTGGGCTGACCAGTTGAAAGTCATGTGAGTTTTTTAGAATCAGGAAGTACAAACACGTGGCCAAACACCAAGGCAATGTAAAACCACAAAGCATAACAAATGTTTTGGAGAAAAAAAAGTATATATACAGTATATATTTTTTTACCTGTTATAGAATGACCAGTAATCAATTATCTAACCACATTCTCAAATCAAGACATCCTTTTGATTCTGTTGGCTTATCGGATGCAAGATTTACCTGCAGGGACTAACCACCCTTTCCATACCAGACGCTTTCCCTGCAGGGACTAACCACCCTTCCCATACCAGACGCTTTCCCTGCAGGGACTAACCACCCTTCCAGAGAAACCAGAGAAACATACCAGAGAAACATAACAACAGGACTCACCTGCTTGGACTTGAACTCACAGCATTGGGTCACACAGGTCAGCTCCTGAAGGCTGGTGTGCTTTTGTAAATGCAGTCAAAGTGTCAGCTAGCAGTCGGGTGCCATATCCAAAGACAAGGCATCTGGATTCTAGTATTACTCAAGTCCTACAGAATAAGAATTCCCAAGCTGCTTTGTTCACTGTTACTGATATTTGCATTTCCCCATGACTGGGAATGTGACTGTGGTTCTGTGTTGACACCTGGTGCTACTTTTCCTGAATGCAGATTCTGTTCCATGCACTGAATCCACTTTCAGGCACTGTAGATGGCCGAGTTGAGTATTATAAAGACATGTCAGTGGCCGTCTGTTTTAGCACAGCAAACAACACTTTGGTCTCTGAACCTGATGTGGCCTCTCACCTCAATATGACTGAACGGTTCAAAAGATAGCTCTTAAGAAGGCAAAGCTCCAATCGACTCTTATTGAGAATACAGAAACACATACTGCTTCTCTGCAAAGACAGTTATCAAGGCCATTGATGGACTCAAGGAAAGAATCAGCTGCATCTTGAAAAACTAATCTTGTACAAACATTTTCTGTCAGTAATAGTACATTTTTCTTGATGTATAAGTATACTCTTTATAATTTGATATAGCGAAAACACTGAATAGTTAGGCAACACATTAGTGCTCAAAATGACGTCAAACTGTTGTGAGTAGATGTGCTGTATCAGCAGATGTTATGCTGCTGAAATATGTTGAGATAAATATTCCAATTGTAGTAGGAATCCAGGAATCTGACAGCTTTGATTGTACATGGATAAACATGAGCATGCTTAAAGGGAGAACATGTCTTGATAGCAGTAATGCTGAGCTGAGTCTTTTCTGTCTGTAAACTACATCTTGAGAAAGCAGGAATTTCCAGCTAATGTGACTCCAGTATAATTTTACTGCTGGGACTGACTCTCCACAGAACACTACAATCCCATAAAGGGCCTGTTGATATGGGGTGTGGAATTTGAAGCCACTCCATCATTTCTAGCTGTCTGAAAGCACCTTTCTGTAGAACTGGCTCCTCATTTTAGACTTTATGATTCACAGACAGCTTAACTCATTCCATGGTTTTCAAACGAATATAGTGAAAATATACATAAATAAAAATAAAATAAAGAAAATAAATCCTTTTGCATGGGACTGACTTTTCGCATGCCTTGTCCATGATTGTTTTGTTCAGTTGCCAAACAAATTTAACCTAGCATAAAACATGCCAACGATTAGACACATGTATGGTCTGCAGCTGGATCAAGTTATATCAGACGAATACTAAAGCAGGGTTTAACAAGAAACAATAACATTAAAAAATGAAAGCACCCACAGAAAACGAACCTTTATCTCAGTCTCTTATCAGTCAAGTTGATTTCTTCTGATCCGGGTTCCACACCCATTACTGATAAGGTACGAGCGAGACTCCAGACACATGGCACAACAAACTGCCCTTAGCATTAAGAAGCGGAGGCCATTTGATCCTGCACCTGCGTGTTTTTATATAAATGTAATGGATTGAGCATATAAGTTACTTTCCATATTAATCCTGGGTCTTAAATATATTTTTTGTTTACGACTGTAAGTCGCCCTGGATAAGGGCGTTTGCTAAGAAAGAAATAATAATAATAATAATAATAATAATAATAATAATAATAATAATAATAATAATAATAATAATAATAATAATAATAATAATAATAATAATAATAATAATAAATGCCGAAAGAAACAATTCCATACCTTCACATTTCAAGTGCATTTAACTTGCTTAACTATCTTTCTGTGATTTAACTTTCTTTCCTGTGCTTTACCACGCCATTACTACTGTATATCTCCTTCAGTCACTTTGTAACTAATTGGAACCATGTTAAGTTTCCTATCAATGGATCTATTTTATAATGCATACATGTTTTAAGTTATGGCAGGGCACATTCTTGAACTCCATTGAGTTCAACAAACTGTTTTAAAATGTAATCAACTGTTATACCAGTACTTGAATAAAGACTAGGACTCAGCAGGCTGGTGCAAGGATGGCATCGTTTTGGGCACACTATTAGAAGGGTTCAAAGGAAGACGATTGGAGCTGCACAAGGACTTCAGTTTGTTCCCATCACCTTAGAGGGTGGGGTCCCTCTGGGTGTTGAGCCCTGTTAGTGGCCCTGTCTTTTGTGGAAGCTACAATATCCTCTTAAGTCACTGAATGGCAACTTGTCGAACTCCACTGAGCTCACACAAACTGTTTTAAACATTTTTAAAAATTCAAAAATCGTGACCAGAGGGGTATACGAAGTGTCACACTTTTGACAAGTGCTACAGTCACCATTTCAACATAAAAAAGGTATTGTTTTAGCAGCAGTTAAATTCCACCACTACCTAGCCGACATGTACATTATTATATTTAAGTAAATGTGTGTATCGCTAGGCAGAGTTATATATATATATATATATATATATATATATATATATATATATATATATATATATATATATATACTTTTTCTCCGTATGAGAGGCTACAAAAAAATCTGGGCGAGGCTCTAAACCACAACGCCAGCATAACGCGGGGTGTTAAGACTTGTCGATGTAGTCAGAGAGAAAGAAACAGGAAAAGTAATTAATAAAACAAGTGCTTACATTCTTCAGAGACCAGTCAGCAGCAACACACCTTTAATAGGACAGGATACAAAAACTGCAGAAGAAAAGATTTGTCCCTATCAGAAAAGTAAACCTTCTGTGAACGGGGAGCTGCCAAGACATTTTCCGGATAATCTGAGTTTTTGAGGTAGGAAGCATTATCTAAAGAGATTGCAAGATTTTGAAACTCGATTTGCAGCTGTGCCTTTAAATGTGTTAACCTGTTCGGTGGATGCGGTTTGCTTTTTTCTAATTTCTAAATATATTAGAAATTCTATATATTTATATTGTATATGTTATATATTATATCTTTTCTAATATATTTCCTCAATGCAATTGGGGTCTGTTGTAGAGTGAAGATGATATTGGCTGTGCACTATTATTTTACTGATTTGATTGTGTTATTATTGTTTATGCTATATTCGTTTAGCAATGTATTGTGCATGATATTACGGTATATTGGAATAGTTTTTGTTCTTCGGTTTTGCTGGGAGTTTCCATAAGCATTTACAACATGTATTGCAAGTGCATTGCATAGGAGGCTGTGTGGTCCAGTGGTTAAAGAAACGGGCTTGTAACCAGAAGGTCCCCTGTTCAAATCCCATCTCAACCACTGACTCATTGTGTGACCCTAAGCAAGTCACTTAACCTCCTTGTGCTCCGTCTTTCGGGTGAGATGTAATTGTAAGTGACTCTGCAGCTGATGCATAGTTCATACACCCTAGTCTCTGTAAGTCGCCTTGGATAAAGGCGTCTGCTAAATAAACAAATAATAATAATAATAAAAGTGCGCTCACATAAAATAAACTGCTCAGGAAATTGCTGCAACATTGCTTGTATACAATCAATGCTTCTGTTATATAAGTCATTTATAGAGATAAGAGATACACATTTGGAATAGATTTTAAGACACCTTCTTATTCTGATATAGATGGTTAGGAAAGTATACTGCAGCACAAAGAAACGTTGGCTATTACTTTTGAATGTATATATTTAAAAGTCGTTTAAATCATAAACGCCAGCGCACATGGGAAAGACCTGCAGGTAATGCATTCACAAACTCACACTAAACAAACAGAAAAGTGTTCGGCTGCAGACAGTAGGTTATAACTGCACTCTATCTGCTGCACGTGGCTGCTCTGTGGAAACTTTAATTTGGCTTTGCAGATCACTTATTGTATGCTCGAATTGCAGGTCAAAACGGAGTTCAGAAGGCTAAATGGGGAACTAAACGGATGTGTTACAAACCTAATGGTTTTGTTAACGGATGTGTTAAATCAAATACGCAGGCGTAATAAAACATTTAACTGTGATTTGTGGTTTGTAGTTTACCTGATATATATATATTTGCAAAAACCTTTTCTACTGAACTAACACGGATTAATTCTATTGCAATTAACTGAGGTCCATCCTCTCTCCTAAACGGTCAAAGCTATCCCGAGTTCAGCACTGCGGATAGCATGATGTGACCCAGTGCATGGCTGCAATAATTCCTGTTAAAACCATTCTTCTCTTTATTTAGTTTTTAGTATATTTTGTATTCACACGTATCTACTTGTATGGCGTGAATGCGTTCCCTATAGCTCTAATGGAAACGCCTGCATCCTTTCGGAGTCTTTCTTTTGACATGTTATTTTGACCGTGTGTTCACTCCTTACCCTGCAAATTTCATACTTTTTTGACACAAGGAATACGGTGGGATATACAGAAATATAGAAATGGAAAGACCGGGAGTTATTCCATAATGGGTAACCTCGGAATGTAATCCAGCTGCGCGAATAGACTAAAATCCTATAGATAACACCAAGAGCCAACCTTTGAAAGGGCAAAACACCTGAAAAAAGTTATTTGGGTGTTTCTCCAGACATTGGTTAAACATAGCCATTTCGCTTATGTATGATAGTGGTGCTTTCTTATGGTTAGACAGTATGTATATACCACTGTTAAGTCAGTTGTTCACATATTATTGACCAACTAAAAGGTAACACTCCCAGGCAGTCTCTGCTGCATAGGCTCTACAGTGATGGCTCCATTTCTGTAATGCAGGGTTCTCAAACTCAGTCCTGGGGATCCCTGTGTCTGCTGGTTTTCATTCCAACTATTATTACTAGACCTTATTGAACCGATCCTTTGCTTAATTAGATCTTTTTACTTGTTTTCAGCTCTTAAGCAGTTGTAGAGTTCAAGTTACTTATAAAATGTTATAGCTAACTTGAAATCTGCAGCTGTTTAAGAACTGAAAACAAGTAAAAAGGTCTAATTAAGCAAACGATCAGTTCAATTAAGGGTCTAGTTAAGTAATTGAGAGCTCGGTTGGAATGAAAACCAGCAGCCACAGGGGGTCCCCAGGAAAGAGTTTCAGAAGCCCTGGTGTAATGCAATGGCTAGATTTCGGACCTGGGTGAATCATGTACTGAGATACATACCCTTTATTTTTCCAGGTAGAAGGTTAGAACTGTTAGAGGTACTGAAGAACAAGGAACGTTGCTGATTGAAATCAGACGAAGCAGATAATATTAACCATATTTAGCAGCTTCATCCAGGCCACACACTGCAGGACCACCACTCTCTTCTTGCAGGAGGAACAGAATCCTAATTTGCCTTTTCTGATGATAGGCATTCCTGTCTTGAGTCCGGCTGACACCAAAAGCTTGCTATTATTTAACATGCGGTAGTTCTTGTGCTGCCAGCTATCTGTGATTTATTGTTAATAGACAAAGTGGCCGATTTGTTAGGGTTAAAATAAGATGAGGACATTTAGGCACAATTTGACCTTTTCTCCTCTTCTGTGCAAAATATGCTTCAGGGGAAGGGTTCTTTCTTAATAACTAATTCATAGCTGCTACCTAAAGTTTAAACAGCACTCTGTAATTGTGCTGTGGTCTCGTATAGACTATAGGATATAGGTATGGCTTCGAAAGCCAAAACACCATTAATCGTCAAAGCCATTACCAAATCAATGTTTGTTTTTTTTAAATTCGTTTTGGGGCTTATGAGTAGTTTTCATTTGTTTCTTATTTGTTATGGAATTGTAATTGTTGTTTGTGCCTTTCAGAAAAATAAGTGCTAATGACGGTTTGGAGTGAATAGCTTTGAGAATCCAGCCCCTTGTTCTTTATTATGATTTGTCAGAAGAGGAATAGTCATGCTAGAATGTTTTCTCTATTCCTCTCATTGGTTTACTTACACTGCCTGCAGTAGGGCAGCTGGCATTTACCTGTATGCATGATACTGGTAATATGATAAGGATGACATAAAGTTGTTTAAATCTAGGTTTGCAACAGTTTGAATGGGTCTTTTATTGAGCAAAAGTAAAAGGTATATCCTGTGCAATCTTAGGGAGGTTAACATAAAGTTATACAGAATATATTGTATCTGAAGCAAAAAAAAAAAAAACATTCAGGGTTGTTTTTTTATTATTTAAAGCAAACATTGGTTTATAGCAATGTCCAAAAATGGTCCGTTTTCACATGTTTTAATATTTTACTATTATTGTAAAAAATATATATGTATATATGTGTTCACACACACACACACACACACACACACACACACACACACACACACACACACACACACACACACGCAGAATATATTTGCATTTTAACACATCTGCTGTAATTTAAATGCTTCAAAGCATGAATTTCAAGATTTCCAGTACAAATAATCATGATTTATTCCACAAAATGAATGATTGAATTTGATACCGTGGTTTGCCATGTTTTTGAATGTGCTTTATTATACTTCTCTGGGCTTTGCAATGCCTGCCTATGCTTGCCCATGCTTTCACTCTCCTTCATTACAATTTGCTGTGCTTTACTACAATACATTTTTATAAGGGAACTCCTACACTACATCTACAGTATTAAAGTAGGCAACTATTTTTCTGTTAATGGACCATATTCTTCAGTGATATAGTTACGTTAAGTAAAACTGCCCTCCTGTGGAAATATGGTAGTACACAACAGAGCCTACAATCAATGAGCATGTCACTTTAGTCTAATAGCATCATTTTAATTTGTATGTGTTTTATTGTAGTACTACTGCTAGGTTGTGATAAACCTTTTACTGAAACGAAGAACATAAGCATTGATCAATATTAAGTAAAATAATCATATTTTTCAGATTTGCAGTGTAATTTATTTTTTATATGTGGTTTAATTGTGTTGTTTTCTTTAGACACACGGATACCGGATTCATTCAAAAAAGTCTAATGTCAGCTAATGCTTTAATTTGATAACATATCCAACGTGTTTCCCCTTTGTCTGGCTGACATGCAATCATCTAAAGTCTCTTAAAAGCTGTGCAATGCTATATGTGATGCTAGTGGTAGTAAAGATGCCTATTTAACTAAAGACAATGAACATTAGCCTCCCAGCCAATATCATGGGTTTAAATAACCCCACACACATTATCCTAATGGGAGTGTTTGTGATGAATGGGATTGCTGTAACTCACTCTCTGTTGGGGTTCTACTCTGTGTGAGTTACTGATCTTCAGTGCCTGGTTAAAAAGTGCAAGTGAGCATGGCTTTGCTTTATATCCATTGCAATCCGGATTGTGTACTGAGAGGTGGCGTAAAGCAAACTCTCTTTATCAAACACATTTAGGTCACGTACTGTAGGCCTCCCCCAAAACAAAGGACACCGTATTACTATACACTGTTAAAATATATATGTATTTCAATTAATTAAATACTTTATGTCACACAATCGATGCCCGACGGCCACATTTGACCAAAAAGTTGTTTGGCGATACGCTGTTGTTCTCTGTTCTGTTTTCCCATGTATTCCAGTTCAGAGACCCTTTCCTTGGTGATCTGGTGGATGGTTCCTATTTGCTGCCACTGGCCTGGAATACATGGCCTGAACTTTTATTGTTTGTTTCTTTCTGTTTTTGTCATTAAAATATTTTATTGTTTTTGAATGTTGATACAGAAAGTAAATGAGTGAGTTCCTTAAATGATACAAGAATCGTTGCTGTAATACATTTGAAAGAATCATTGCTGTCATTTGAAAGAATTGTTGCTGTAATACATTTGAAAGAATCGTTGCTGTAATAGATTTGAAAGAATCGTTGCTGTAATACATTTTAGCATTTTGTATTTGAGTGTATATAATACAACTGCCTTCTTCCAGTAGTGTAAGGCCATATCTCATTGATTAAATCTTTTTGCCAGATCTATTCCTGTTCACATAAGTTAAAACAATATGTACCCACCCCTAGGAGTTTGTAAGACTAAATCATTGATCTAATGGGTAATCTTGGGTATTTATGTACTCCATTGCTTTTGAACAAGATAGGGTTTTAGTAAGCAATATGGCAAAGAAAATAATGTTGTGTCCCTGGAAAGAATCACAACCTGCCTCTGTTGCAGAATGGCGGAATGGTCTGATAGAAGCCTGGAACTTTTAGAGTAGTTGTGTTTTCCTGACATCCACTGCAAAACCACATTTGTACGTTTTTATATAATTGCCATATAGAATTTAATTGACCTCCCTGATATTATAATTCATCCACAGGCCTCAGTTCTAACGACATGCTTTCTGTTCTGCAGTACAGCCTCTCGTTCCTATGCACTGAACACTCATTAGCTAACATCTTCCATCAGTGTGAGTTCTGCCACCCCACAATCAGAACTGACAGAGCCCCAGTTTATAGCTGGTATTGTATAATTGATGTGAGGATGCCCAGCATCCCTCATTTTGAGACAGGGACAGCAAAGGGTTATGGATTTATTATTGATCTGTCTGTCAATGATAACTAATCATAATAACATTACAGTTCAAATCAAATCCATGAATGTGTGTCCTTTTTTTTGTTAAACAGTGAACATGGAATGGACAGCTTAACAACAAAAAAGAGTACAAATTCCTCTCGGAGTTTTGGGACATCCGGCAACGGTAAGCACCTCATGTTTTCATTTCTCAACATTATTATTTATTTGTTCTACACATAGAGAAACCGATGGCAATTCATTTAGAAAACTAAGCTTGTGCCTCCCCGCATCTGAAATGTGCTGAAGAGAGAACAGATACCAAATTCATTTCCACGTCCCTCTTCTCCCTTCTCCTCTTCAACCTCTCAGACTGCATTTTGGTAGTTTAAGGTTCTTTGGGGGAAATTATTATTATTATTTTCAAATGCAACGCATTCAAACTGAAATAACGTACCAGAATGCATTGCAGTGTCAGTTGAAAAGCCTGAACTGCCCCAAACTGTCCTAGTGTACGTGGAGTCATATGGTAACCCTACCATTACTAAAGAAGATATTTTTTTCGACCAACATATTTACAGTTTAACCAAACTTGTCTTCCTTCTTTACAGGTGTAATAGAAACTGTGACCACCACTACCAGGCTGACAACCTTACCTCCTAGTAAGTTATTCTCCAATCATTACTTCTTTCAATGGCATTACCAGCTCTCGGTCAAATACTTCATCTATAATCTATTTGTATTTTAACTTTTCACAACTTGAAGTAAATATCCAGTTTAGAGGAATTCACTCACTACAATCGTGTATTTATGTAGATGACTGGTTTTCTGTAAGTCTTGTTCAAAGTGAGTTTGATTGATAGCATCCCAAAGTAAAATAATAATAATAATTTTTTAAAAAATCATTAACTTTCAACAATGATCAACATATCCCAAAACATGTCTATGTGTTCCCACAGGGAACTAAAATATCAAACGTTTTCATGTTGTCAGCATTGCATTGTCCATGTGGGAATGACCTGATTTTGATTTGTTGTGATTTGTACGTCCACCAGGGGCAGCGGCGGGCAGGCAGCGCAGAGGAGCGCTTCTTCCATGGAAAGAAAAGTCACCTCACATGGCAACACGAGCTATTTCTCATCATGTAAGGGACATCCCATTGTATAAGAAAACACTGTACCTATACAAGTAAAAATAAAATCTGTACGGAATGTACTTTAATTAAAGAAAACATGTAACACATCTACAATAGTGTGGTATTTCTAAACATGTTATGAACTACAATGTATGATTTTGACTTCCGTCTATTTGCTTATAGTAATTGTTGGTGATTTTTGATATCTGCTGACAAAGTGAGATATACTTTATACTGTATGCTTAACCACTCCATCATATACTCTATGATATATTCACTCTGTGGGGAAACTTACAGTACATGGCATAATTAAAGCAAATTCCTTGCATGTCACAGATGTCTATCCAAGAATAACTGTTGTTTAACCAGCCTCAGTTCAAGGCTGTATTAAGCTGTGAGGTGCGATGTAGACTGTGCTGGAGATCACACATGGACCCATTGTTTGGTATACCTGAGTTTCTCTTCTCTTATCTCAGCTGGTGGGGGCGGCAGCTCAAAGGGGAACTTCAGCTCATCTGGGTCACACCGAGGCCAGGGCTCCAACTCAGCGCTCGCCTACTCCCCCGGCTCCACCCTGGAGAGGAAGGTCAGCCGCCATGGAGGATATGAAGGTACAGCACTCAGCTGCCCTGCTGCACAGCTTCTGGATTCTGTACTGGGAGGCAGGCTGGGGCAGCAGTGTGGAGTAGTGGTTAGGGCTCTGGACTCTTGACCGGAGGATTGTGGGTTCAGTCCCAGGTGGGGGACACTGCTGCTGTACCCTTGAGCAAGGTACTTTACCTAGATTGCTCCAGTAAAAACCCAACTGTATAAATGGGTAATTGTATGTAAAAATAATGTGTAAAAAATAATGTAGTTGTATGTGAAAATAATGTGATATCTTGCAACAATTGTAAGTCGCCCTGGATAAGGGCGTCTGCTAAGAAATAACTAATAATAATAGTCATAGTGGGGAGCTAGTCTTCTTCCCTGGTCTTCAGCAGGCTTAACATGAAACTAAATCAAATCCTAACATTGCACTTGTTCTGCTTAACTGAAAATCTCAACGAGATGCCAACCGACTTACCTTATAATATGTCTGCCTGCCAAGTCTCTACTGTCTGTGTTACTCAGGGATTATGGCTATTCAACCCTATAAAAAAGGATAGTCCTAATGGGCAGCATTGTTCTCGTGTGGCAGATTCATTAAGAGGCAAACTTGTACAATAAGAACTTTTCCTCTTGATGTTCATCAAGCCAGTCTGTTTGAATAGACCGCATTGTATTTAATTTAACAGACTGCTCTTCTGCTTTAGAGAGTTCAAGTGGGAACTCTTCACCGGAGTGCACAAGGAAAGAATTCGGTAAGGCTTTCCAATGACATTTCTACTGTATATTTGTGTATTAGACAGGTTGTGAAATGGTTTTTGGCATTTTGGTTTCTGGCGCAGCATCGCCATCAAGTGGCTGTTTCATATAAGCGTCGCTCTCATTGACTCTCATTGGAAGCTGCTGCCTGTAACCAAGACTGGTTCCAGAGTTTGAGGGTCTGAATCGAGCACTAAAGTAAAAGGACAAATCATCTTTTCCAAACAGAGACCACATCCTTTTATCGGTGCTTCACCCACACTCTCCTTGCCTGTCTTTCAGTGTATTGAATATCATTTAATAATCTTGATTATTTACAGGTTCAGTGTCAGGAAGCTCAGCCACAAGAGGGAGAAGTCAGAGCAGAGGTACTGATGTTAAACACTGTTATTTATTAATAGATTCATTTTAAAGTTAAAAATGTGGATCCCTGGTCCAAATATGGTTTATTTTGTCTGCATTACTTTGCTATAGGCATAAACACATCAAATCTCATGGAAAGAATCAATTTTGTTTTTGTTGCAGAAAGTGAAATAAGAACAAGATTGCAGAGTGCCTCACCATCCACCAGGTGTAAGTAGATAAATCTGTGTGTATACAAAGTCTCAATATCACAACAGTGGAGAAATCTGTGTGTATACAAAGTCTCAATATCACAACAGTGGAGAAATCTGTGTGTATACAAAGTCTCAATATCACAACAGTGGAGAAATCTGTGTGTATACAAAGTCTCAATATCACAACAGTGGAGAAATCTGTGTGTATACAAAGTCTCAATATCACAACAGTGGAGAAATCTGTGTGTATACAAAGTTTCAATATCACATCAGTGATAGCCATCTATATATTTAAAGCGTAGATTTTCCAATACATTGCAATAATTATTTTATTTTTTCGGTGTGGTAATTGCATGATACTCACTTCTGCTGTGAGCAGATATTTAGGGCACCACAATTCATCCAGGCACACTCTTCATTGAACAGTTATCAGCCCTGAAGCACAATCCTGGCTGCAGGATCCCCTCCCCGATGTGTCAGTGTCTGTGTTTATCTCTTCTCTCAGGGACAGAGCTGGATGATGTCAAGAGGCTGCTGAAGGGGGGTCGCTCTGCCAGCGTGAGTCCCTCGCGTTCATCATCCAACACCCTCCCCGTCCCTAAGAAAGCCACTGTGGAAACAAGGATTGTGACTGACAGTTCTCAATCGGGTGAGGAATGAATCCTGCTAATGATGACGACCCAAGAGCAGCTTTTTTTGTAAAGCCCAACTCATTTATTTGAATATATGGGATTTCCCAAAGAGGCTATGTACTGTATGTGTGCCAGTGTGGGTAAATGCAATCTCCAGTAACACCTCTATCCCTCTTCACATGCAATGAGTACTGGAGGAGAGAGATGGTCTGAGCAATCCTCAAACAGTGCCTGATACAGAATGCTGCGGTGCATAAAATGAATACGATCCAATGTCAGCATGCACCCCGTCACACTCATTTTGTTTGAGTATTTTTCTTGGGCCTGTTTGAGTATTTTTCTTGGGCCTGTTTGAGTATTTTTCTTGGGCCTGCTGGTTTTCTGTTTGCAGTCCTCTGACTATGTGTTTGAATTGTCACTCAGTTTCAGGACGGTATGACACAGCTATCCTGAATGCTGTGCCTTCCTACACATGGAGCTCCACGCTCCCAGCAGGTTCTTCAATGGTCAGTGGGTATGGCTACCAAACCAATGCCAACAACCTGTCTCCCAGCTCCTCTCTCATGACTGCAAACGCACTTTCCTCCATGTCAGGTAAGTGGTGTGACTTTGTAGACTTTGTATTCATTCCCACCCAAACCTTCTCTCTGAGTCTCTGATCTCTTACAGTGCAAGGAGTCCAGAATAACCTGGCTTTGAGCCCGGCTCCAATGAGCAGCAGTCTTACCACGAGCTCCACAGGTGGGTTACACACTACTTCATTGTCACGTTACTGCAGCTCTAAGCAGTTTATGACCACTTCCTTTGATTGCGGTTTACCTGCTGAAAATGACTGCAGTGGGTCCCCAGTGCCACAGTAAACCTGCAGCACCTCGAGGCACGTCACAGTCTACCGCGGTTATCATGCAGGTGCAGCTTGACGTGCAAAAACCAATACATTCTATTTCCAGCAGAGTGCGCCAGAGAGCTTTTAGGAAGTTAATGGGCTGTACACAGTACCATTGTTCACAAGAGGATTTCTGCTTGGGGTTTGTTTAATACTCCCCTCCCTCTCGTTAGTACTGTATTAACAAATGTACTGTATTTCCAGATGAAGAAAGAACGGCAGAATTAAGTAGCAAAATAAGATTGAACTTTCAGCAAAGTGTTTGAAAGACCGTCACCAAAGAACAATCATTACTGTTTTTGTAAGAAAGAAAAAATAGAACAAAGTAACTGAACCTACCATTTACTCTTTTATACTGTACGTGTCACCTATGAGAAGCGTTCAATCATTTTGTCATTTTGGTCCACAATATCAAAGGAATGATCCAGCTGGATCCAGATATTCCTTGGATAATTCTTCAATTTGACAGTATAAATAAGATATCTTTATAATGTTCTTCCTAAAACATTCTTCCTATATATCCCTCTCTGTACAGTGTATGGTGTTCAGAATAACCTGACTCACAGCACCACCCCTGTCCTGGGCAACTCCAATGGTGCCCACAGCCCCACAGGTCAGTGACAAGGGACACCCTGCTCCTCTGGTGTTAGCAACTTCATCTCCAGTTTCTCATCGCACACAACCTCCATACTGAGAGCAGAATAGTCATGTGCAGAACACAGAGCCCTCCAAATACAAACTGCAGTTCCAACAATCTGCCACTAAGAGGCATTTGTTCAATTTGAAGACAATTTGCCACCTGATTATAGAGGTGAAAGCTAACATTTAAAAAGAAAAAATATTCAGTTTTATGCACATCATCATCATCATCATCATCATCATCATAATAATAATAATAATAATAATAATAATAATAATAATAATAATTGATTCTTCTTCTTCTTCTTCTTCTTCTTCTTCTTCTTCTTCTTCTTCTTCTTCTTCTTCTTCTTCTTCCTGACCTGGTGGTTTTTGGGGTAGAGAGCTTGAATAAAATCAATTAATTAAGTTTATCAGGCTTTTTAGCAGGTGTTTGCTGCGTGACATTAGGAGCCTGTTGTGACATTTGACTAAACCCAACATGAATACAAACATACGTTAACCTGCTTTCCTTGTCCAACAGTGTACGGGGTGCAGAAGAATGTGTCTGCAGCCTCTCAAGGACCTGCTGTGGCTAGCACAGGAGTTTCCACCACTACAGGTGAGTCAAATTGATCGAGTGACTCGACTGGATGAGAATGGAGAGGCTGATCTACCAGATCAGGTGGTACTGAGCATGCGAGCCTCATGCCCTTAAGACATTCCATTGGTTAAGAATAAAAAGAGGAATGGGAGTAGGATTGCTAATCCACTGTGCTTCCTCCAGTCTCACAAAGCAGAGATCAGATCGACGATGTGTTCCGGAAAGACTACAAGTTCCTGCTGCTGGAGAAGGAGAACATGCCGAGCAAGAAGGAGACAGAGCTGCTCATCATGGCTAAGGACAGTGGCAAGCTCTTTACCACCACCGCCAGCAACGGAATCAGCAGTGAGCGCATTCTAGTTTTCCATATACTTAACGAAAAACTGACAAATAAAAAAATGTGACATTTTGAAATCTAACATGAAATACAGTACTGTACTGTACTTGGCGAGAGCCAAGTTCAAATCAGCATGAAGTTTTAACATCTACTCTCATGTAATGGAAATCATGGCTTCCGGGAGAGTCTTGCAATATCATTTTGTAGTTTCTTTGATTACATGATGTTAAATAAAAGTTCATATAGATTTTTTTTTAAATAATGTCTCTGTCCTAAAACTCTAAGTGATGCCAAACTGGGCCCTAACTGTAGATACTCAGCCATACGGATCACTCTTACAAATGAAATGTTTTGTTCTCATTCCCACTGATTAGTTCCTTCTCACTGATTCATTCTCAATTCCACGGGTCACACTGGCTTTTGGGTATCCAAATATTTTTTGCCTGAAACTTGCTTGCTGTAATTCCTTCAAGATCTGTGTATTGGCTTAAAGGTTGAATTGTCCACCCTTTCTCATTTGATTGGCGTATTTGTCTTATCAATGTTAGATTTATTTGACTGTCCGATGTGTTTCGCTCATTAGTTTGTATTCATGTACAGTAATTGAGGTTATAGGGCGTCTGCTGAGAAATAAATAATTGAGTGACAGCATCATCACATTTCACATTCTTTTTCAGTACATTTTGATTTAAATAGTAGCACAAGTACGATTGTTACTATTTGCTGAAACAATGCGTGTCCTGTGTTTTAAAAGGCTCCTTTTCTGACGACACTCTGAAGAGAGAGAAGATGATGCTGTCCAGCTCTGCGGATACTGGGCTGAAAGCTGAAACAAATCCACACTGTAAGAATGCTCTTTAAACAAAGGAGGGTGACTGCGCTTTAGCATTGACACCAGCATGCTTTTACACACAGTTTAACCAGCATTGCTATCCTGCATGCTTTCACACACAGTTTAACCAGCATTGCTATCCTGCATGCTTTCACACACAGTTTAACCAGCATTGCTATCCTGCATGCTTTCACACACAGTTTAACCAGCATTGCTATCCTGCATGCTTTCACACACAGTTTAACCAGCATTGCTATCCTGCATGCTTTCACACACAGTTTAACCAGCATTGTTATTCTGCACGCTTTTGTAGACAGAAACTGCAATTGTTTTGTAGAGCTTTATCATAACTAGTGATTCAAGGGAACTTGTGAATATTGATGACTTTTTAAATTACTTTTTTTAGTTGGGTCTTCCAGAATAGCAACAAAAGACAAGGCGACTTATGCAGGTAAGAATTATAATTATTCGGAAAGGCTGTGAAAAAAAAAAAAAGACTGGGTTGTGCAGTCTATTGTTAAACACTGTTAGTAGATTTCTCCACTGTTTTCAGATTACATATGTAAGATTGCAGTAGGATGGAAAGACACAGATTTGGCAGGGTTCCACCAATGCTCCATATCAGGTGCCTGAAACACTCTTATATCCCAGAGCTCCCTCCTGTCAGTACCATAGGATAGCAGCCTAAACACATGGCATGGGTCCTAAATCCCACAGAAGAGCCACAGGTGCATGTGTAAGCTGTTGTGTGTGTAGAATGTGATTTGAGTGTAACTCCCGTGCCCTCTCTCTCCTCAGAGATTCGCAAGGACAAAGATTACGGAGGGGGGGGCGGCGGTGGTGGGGGTTGCTGTGGCGGCTCGTGCTGCAGCTGGTGGAAGTGGCTGCTGGGATTGTTACTGGGGCTACTGCTCCTCCTGGGGTTACTGTTCGGACTCATCGCCCTTGGTAAGCAGAGCCAGGGTGGGCTGATTGAGGGTATCTCTAATGTGTGTGTGTGTGTGTGTCTGTGTGTGTGTGTGTGCGTGCGTGCGTGCGTGCGTGCATGTGTGTGTGTGTGTGTGTCTGTGTGTGTGTGTGCGTGCGTGCGTGCGTGAGTGTGTGTGTGTGTGTGCTACAAGACGTGTACCTTTGTTTTTACTGCTGTATACATATTATAAATGACACATATATTTAATGTAATTGTATGAGGAGAATGAATTGCCATTCTATGCTAGCAGCGGAATGTCTTACAGAATGATACAAGGGTGGCAGCAGATACAGATGTGCGTGGGTTTTGGTACAGTATGTTTGGCTGATTGTCTTTATTTGTTGATACATCTTTACATGTAGTATTGTAATACATGTCTTTAAGACTCATGAAAGATTCAAATAACATAATGGTTAATCTGCTGGTGAATGAAGAAGTACAAAGTGACGTGTTTGCAGAGACGGCAGCAGAGTGGTAACTGAAGTGCTCACCTCATGGCCCTTTACCGCAGTGAGCGCCTCTCACAGGACTGTGTGTTGTTTCAGCGAATGAAGTGAATAAACTGAAGGAACGCGTGGCGGTTCTGGAGGGCTCTGGTCGGACCAGCCGGCTCACCTCCGTCAACATCAATGGCGCAGACCCAGCCTACTCTGAGCGAATCGGAGGGGCTGCGAAGAGCAGCCTGGGCATGGGGGTGAACCTGGGCTCAGATTCTACAAACTCAGATATCCAGCTACAACGCACAGTGCAGCAGCTGCTGAGAGCAGAGCTACAGTCCGATACAGTACGAGGTAAAGCACCTACCGCACAATCTTCTGCATCTTCCAGTGCCTTTAAACTATATCCCATTCAGGGCTTTCCAAAACTGAGCTCACCCACACTTTCAAAGAGACACTTCCCTGGCTTGTTCCTTGATAAACATATCTGCTATTACAGCGTTCATCCACTGGGTGGCGTGTGTTCTGTGGAGTGCTCTGATTCAAAGAGACCACATTAAAACATCAAGCTACCACATGGAACTGTGCTCACTGTCTTTGACATGATGTTCATAGGCGTGTATTTCCATCCTTGATATGTGTTTCATTTTTGAAATCTTTTTCGGATATGTAATATTATTCCTGTCAGCATGTGGTCCTATGAGGTCTGTTACTGATAGATGATGGATTGTCCTTTATTACAGCTTCACTTGCAGTTCCGGGTGAAAGGGGAGCACCAGGGCCTAAAGGTAAGATAATATTGAATTCATTTGGTTGAAGATATGTCTTTTATATACCTATGGAACCGTGGGTGTCATACACTTCATGTGGGAAGAAAACGAGTCCCAAATCACTCTGCTGATGGCTGAGCTGCAGTTCAAGACTCTCCCAGCAGGTGTCACCATTACACAGTACCGAGAGGCCCATCAATGGGAGAATGATGAACAACCACTGCAGCAGGAAGTGGGCATTAGGGCCAACCTGGACACCAGGGATTGTTTTAAGAAATGTTTTTCTCAGGTTAAACTTAAGGTTTTGTAAACTGAAAATTTGATTTAATTTATCAATCCTGAAATTAAACCGGTCTTTAAAGTATTATTGAATAGGCCCCAGAATGTCATCGTTTTGCAAACTATTGCTGTTATCTTTCAAGTCTAATTTGTTGTGCTGTTTTATTTCAGGGGATGCTGGTTCTCCAGGTGTGAGAGGTGTGTATGTTTTTAGTTCAAGGCATTACTTCAGTTACTACAGTAGCTAATAGTGCATGGATCCAGGTATTTCAACAGGGTGATATTGTAGGTGTCTGTTTCAGTTAAACAATGAATGAAATGGTTGTACCACCTCTATTTAAACAATAGTAAACCTTTTTGGTATTGTGGTGGTTATAAATGAGATTTAAATGTAAATACACTTTAAGTACATGTTTTTAAGGATAATAAGCCAATTAAAAATGAATATCAACAATATCTATCTAATTATAACATAACTGTGCGGGGAGTCAAAGAATATTAAACAGAGTGACACAAAGGCTTTGAGAGAGATTTGTGGAACACACACAGCTGGTTTCACCCCCATTAGCACTACCTGATTTTAACTTAGGTAAGGCAGTGCTAATCAGAGTCTGTGAAACCAGCTGTCAGTATGCTACAGATTCATACCTGTCCTGTCTATATGCTAGTATTAGTATGGTTAGATTCTTGAAATGCTAGTTTGTAATCCAAACTGTCTTTTTACTTTCACAGGAGATGCAGGTTTCCCAGGAATGCCTGGTATGTGTACTCATTAGAAAGATGAATTGGATTCCATATCCAAGCTACCTAAATAATGCTCGCTCACCTGCTGTTCAAGCAGCCTGGTCTCCATTCACTTCTCCATCACTTTTTCTAAATGATCGTCAAGTGTTATGTGTGTCGTGTGACTTCGGTATAACTTAAATGGTATTAGTAAATGTATTGCAGCCCTGGGGTTCAAGTTAAATAGAAAGATATAAACTATAGCTGCTTGTCTGTCTTTGTGCTTTTGCTCAGAATTCTGGGTATTGTAGTTTTTGCTGTTACAAAGCGTGGTGGTGACCAGAGTGTTTCAGAGATTCAAGCCTTCACCCTGTCTCTCTCCTCCAGGTCCTCCAGGAGTGATTGGACACCCAGGAGCAGAAGGACCCAAAGGACAGAAGGGCAGCGCAGGTGAGCGATAAGCACATGTGTTTCTGCTTGATTCCAGCTTGTAAAGTTAGAAACAATGTTGTGTGCTTCGTTCAAATACAGTATATAGTCTCCCTGTGTTATTTAATGGTACTTTATCTGTTAACTACCTGAAGTAATACATCTGATAGATCTGGTGATCATGTCTAAACATGCGTGGTGCTGTCCTGTATGCAGGTGATCCGGGATCTGAAGGGCAGGCGGGACCGAGAGGGCGAGAAGGCTTGCCTGGACCGCGGGGCGAACCCGGACCCCCTGGTTTTGGAGAGAAGGGAGACAAAGGTACGCACCCCACATCTTTATATAATGCAGCAGGTTTAGAGTGGGCTGTCTTCTGTGACTGTAAAAAGAAAAGGAAAGGTATTGGATAAGTGCATTTTGTATCTAAACAATTTTTACTCGTTTTATTGTGTGTTCAGGAAAAAAATATCAGTTATGATGTCCAGATGTTATGCTTGTGAAATATTTCTAGTGCTCCATCACTGTGGGATATTTCAAAATCTGGACTCTCTTGGACTGTGTGGGCAGACAGCAGTGTACAAACTGGGTTTAGTGGTCAGTCTGCTCCAAGTGAATTCCATCTACTCAGCAAACCCACAGCCTTCCTATCCAGCCAATCAAACATCTGGGCTTGAGTGAAATTCGGATTTAATATTTAAACTTTTTTTTTTAATCACTTTTCTTATATTGGGTAATATTTGTCTTGATTGATATAATTGCACAAAACTAATAAAGAGAACTGAGTGAATTCTAGAGCTTACAAGCACTAGTCCAGTCTTTCAAAGGTCTGCTCAGCTGATCCGCGGCTCCTCTCCATTTACAGGCAGCCCAGGTGATGCAGGACTTCCAGGGGTACCAGGCATCCCTGGGCCAATGGGACACAAAGGTAAGGGCTTCAATGTGATCACTGATAACAATACTTTGCTTTGCACAGCATTGTTAAAAAAAAGACAAATAATGGTTAATATATATCAATATATATGTTTTCTCCTTTAAGGTTCAATGGGCAGTCCAGGACCTTCAGGCATTGGAGGTATTGCTACCAGTTACCATTATGATAGAATACCAAATACACAATAACCCTATCTATGTGACACAGGGGTGACAGTGTTACTCATTGGATATCGATGTTTGGAATGTGCTTCTGGAGGGGGTGGTGGATTGGAGAGGGGTGTTGCTGTGGGTAGAGGAGAGGCTTGTCTGAGGCGCTCTCTCTTTTGTCTTTAGGCTCTCCTGGTCTGCAAGGCTTCCGAGGAGACGCAGGGCTGCCCGGTCCGAAAGGTAAGACAGTGGCAATGGCATCAGAATAATGTTTAAACCAAAGATCAGCAGGGAAACCCCACTGTAGCTGCAGTGATATCTGCTCGTGAAAACTGACCCAGTAACCCAGTAACGCAGACAAGTGACCAATATGTAACGGCTAGCAAATTACACACAACTCTGCAGAGCAGATATAAGACTCTTAGATAGATAGCACTCCTAATACGAAGGTCATTTTAACTAGAAATGATTTCCGCATAATTGCCTCGGCTCGGGTGGTTTCACAGACCCCAATTAGCACTAGTGTTGGACTTCCTTAGCTAAGGTAACATTAGGTAGTCCAAGATTAGCGCTAGCGGGTAAAAGTGTATTGTGCTTTCTGATTTCACCTCGCCTCCAATTCTTCAATTCTCTTAAACAAAACTATTGTGCAGATGCAATATTCAGAGTGCTGGTTACACTACTCACAAGTAACAGTTCCATCAGAAACAAAGGTAAACAGTAACGTAGGAACTGAACCAAGGAGGAGTTATCCAAGTTTAATGTTTGCTCTCTTTTAAAACATATGCAGCCTTTCTTTATTCCATCTTTTAGAAATGTGCTTCATTGTTTGACGTTCATTGAAACCTGCTGCTGACATGTCTGTCAACGTGTGCACCTGTCAATGTAACGTTGTATCTCACAAAGGGTCTTTTCTGTTGAAATATTTATCCTGGAGGTAACAATAGTATGCAATCAATTATGTAAAGCAAGTGCCGATGACTGGAACTCTATACTAAGTGGTTTGCTTTTTATTTTTTGTAGAGTGATGTTTGATTAAGTAGTTTGAGTAGTTTGATTTAATAGGTTTTGAATGGAGAATGAGATTTCCGTAATGAACCGTGCAGGAGTCACTCAGAGACCTGTTATATCATTACAGTGAACTCTCCAGGGCAAGGGCACAAACACAAAGGAGGGGAGGAGTGCTGCTGCTCAAATCATTTTACTCACTTGTGATACATCACAATAGTAAAACTAGAGCTGCTACAATCTCACAAGCCCACAGACACCATTTTATAGCACAATAGCCCCCTCTCATATATCACATTATTTTTCTGACTTGCTAACACCGCAGACAGACATATTTTCAATAACTATACAATCTGCTATTTCTTTTGTTATTTAAGAATGCTTTAAAGATATTGAAATCAGAAACATGTGAAGAATATCTTAGTGCTATCTGCTAGGTTAATGTAGATCTCATAGTTCCCTCATAGTATGCATTGAAGAATATCTTAGTGCTATCTGTTAGTTTAATGTAGATCTCATAGTCCCCTCATAGTATGCATTGAATAATATCTTTGCCTTCTCTTTTTTTCTATAGGTGACAAAGGATCAATTGGACCAGCAGGACCAAAGGGTAGGACGATCTTTATTGCTGATAATTAGTATGATTATTGGAAACTCTGGCATGCTCCTGTAACGGGCGGTGTTGTGTGATGCGCTGCAGTTAAGGACTCTGACCCCCAACCTTCACCCTCTCACATCCTGTCAGGCTGAGTTACTTAAACCGTGCCTCTACCTGAGGGTGATGTGGATAATATTTCTTGTAGTACCATTCTTTATTTAATTATAGTATTCATGTTTGCTTTGCACAGGTGATCAAGGGGAGAACGGACCTCGTGGACCTCCAGGTGTGTAAACTTCATATTGCCTCCTAACAGAGGCAATGATGAAACTGTTGGATACTGTGAAGCGTGGGTATGACATTATGCGCCATAGTTACATCATGGTTATCCTTAACTTAGCAAACCCATCATAAAACATAACACATGGGGCACAGTTTGATCTAGTCGAGATATTATGCACACTCTGTATGGAACACAGAGATGGAGAACTGCTATTAACCAGTCTGAATAGGCATGCATACTTGAATTTGAGTCAAAAGGACTTTTCATTACAATTGAATGATGCTGTCCTTATAGCAGTGCCAGATAACAAAAACTATGATAACTGTGTGCAGTCATTCAATGGCCAACCGCATCAGTTATCTCTACCATAGTGTTTGGTACTTTCTAAAAGCAGCTTTACAAATTCCAGTGTAACCCTATGAGTGAAGTGGATTAGTAAACCCTGAGTGAATGGCATACGTGTCTTTTACCTCACCTGCCCTTGCTTGTCAGTCACTGCACTGTCTTAAGCACTAAGCTGTGATACCTTCCCTTCTCCAGGTGACATAGGCTTGCGCGGATTGCAAGGACCCCACGGAGAGGCTGGAGCTAAAGGGTCTGCAGGTCAGTGGAACACAGGAGCAGAGCAGCTTGAACCTACATCTCCTGCAAACTTTTCAAATGCAGTCCAGTTTATTAGGAAAAAACTAAATTCGGTTTGAAAGTCTGTCGCTGATGTTTATTGGGACAGCTTCACTCGTGATTAACACAGTTTATTCGTGCTAACATTATTCATAATATATTTCTCTGTAAATATAGTAAATGGCGTCTGGTGTAAAGCGCTGTGCCAATATTGTGTAAATAATGCACCCATGGGCTGTCTCATGAGAAGTTCTGTACCATGAAAAGCATATACTAGGGGTCTCCAACTCTGGCCCTGGAGAACCCCAGTCCTGCAGGTTTTTACATCATCAATGGCTGAAGATCTGGAACACATGTTCATCTTGACTAATTAAGCTAATAATTGGTTAAATGAAGTAACTGAGAGCTTGGCTGAATTGAAAACCTGAAGACCCTGTAGCTCTCCAGGACGGGGGTTGGAGACCCCTGGCTTATTCTGTATGAGCTATCAATTAGCAAGGAGGCAGTGACACCTCTGGTTCTTGAGCCATTGGTTTTGCTTTGGGCAATGTAATCATTTTGTTGATGTTTTTTCTTGTGTTGCTCTAAAAGGTCCACCTGGTGCGGACGGACTCAAAGGCCCCAGAGGTATGCTGCTGTTTTGTTTAAAATAAGCTTGACCCGATACCTGTGCACCCTTTTAAAAATAATACAATTGAAATGTTTGATTTGTCAGGTGACCAAGGACCAATCGGATTGCCAGGGATCAGAGGACCATCCGGTCCCCCAGGAGATGCCGGCCTACCAGGTACCTTCATTAGAATCGAGTACCACCACCCCACATCCCACAGATACATTTGGACTCAATTTATTAGTAGATTGTTTCTCATCTGTCTCTTTATGTTCATGTCATGACAAAAATAAGGAGCATTCCAAAACCTTTTCAGGGGGTTCAGGTTATAAACATGTTATACTCTGTGCTACAGTAAAAACATGGCCAAGTGCAGTGAAAATGAAAGCATAGAGTAGCATTGTGAATCTAGAGAAGAGATTACAGAGAGCACTATCTGGTAATTGAAGTTTGTAACTAAATAAATAAAAGTAATGCATTCTTTCTGTTTCCTTTTGCTTCCCAGGGCTTAGTGGATCACAGGGACCACCAGGTACACATTATTTATTTGTAACAAACATTTGTTTAGTTTTATAACATTTTGTTTACTCTAGCTGGGATCAATATGCACTTCTCTTGTGTAACTAAAATCTTAAAACTATGGTAGGTAACAACTCGATCAATAAACACAGTGCACAAACTACCAAGAGTCAAAGAAATGCCTCGCATTAATTAAGTCTGAAAGTTGTTTTGGAAGCCAAATGTGTTAGCTATACAGAGACCAGTCATGAAGATATTGCAGTGAATACATAAATATACCATTTGTAATAAATGAATGTATTTTTGAATAAATGGATTAAGTCAACGGGAATGCTGATTAGTGTATATACATTTTTACAGGTCTTCCAGGTAATCCAGGTGTACCTGGATCCAAAGGTATTATTATTATTATTATTATTATTATTATTATTATTATTATTATTATTAGTAGTAGTAGTAGTAGTAGTAGTAGTAGAAGTACTGTAGTAGTATTTGTAGTTGTAGTAGTTTTTCGTTGTTGTTGATTTACCTTAAGTACTATGATTACCTTATCTATTATTCTGATAACTGCTCTACACCTGTTTATAAAGGTAATGTTCATTGAAAAAAAAACACAACTCAATCTAATAGAGTTCCACCACACTAAACTGATGCTGTTTCCCAGGTGAAGCAGGAGAGCCAGGCAAGATCATCAATGCAGGTGAGATACGTTGATTGACAGAGAACATACTGGAGATCCAGTGAAGGAGCAGGTGTATTGTCTTTACAACCAATAACAAAAAAATATCTGAGATATTAGAAATTCAAAAGTATAGACCTAGTCAAAGCAATGTTACTGTACATACCACATCTCACACTAGCTGGTTCATGGGCTTCTTTACAGTTTCTATTATCAAGTATTTTTTACATTAACATTTTTATTAGGAACAAATGATATGGAGTTACTCGTTGTTATTAAGAATGCTCTTTTCGAGGCAGAGCAGTAGGCACCCATAACAAAGGGTCCTTCAATGACTGTCCCATGCTGCTGCACAAAACACCAAACAGAGAAAGCTGGCAGATACTGGACGTCCCACAAACAAGAATACAGTACAAGCTGGCCTAAAAGCTTGAAAGTCGTTCCACACGCTCTGTTGGAAATCGCAGGCAACGTCAATGGTGAGTGGTGCTGGCAGGAGTGTGATGAGTTCTTGTGTTTTGGGTTTCAGAGGGATCCAAGGCTGTGGTTGTGCCAGGCCCACCAGGCCCACCAGGACCAGCAGGACCTCCTGGCCCATCTGGCCCCATTGGACCTTCCGGACTCTCAGGTATGAGAACTGAGCCAGCTCCACACATCAAGGTTAGAGCTGCACCCCCTGGGTGAGGCTCTAGCGGAAAACATTGCCAGGAAGGACTGGCAGGATGTCATTCACTGGTGTCCAAAAACTCCTGTTTTCCTGTGAATAAAACCTCTTTTTTTTTTTTTGGAATGATTTTTTGCATTTAGAGAAAAGTATTTACATAAATACTTGGATCTCGTCCTAGCGTCTGATGAGTTAAAAATACTGAAGTCAGCATACGACCCGTACTGTTTAGTTGAACAGTAAGACTGTATGGCTTGTGGTTCATGTCCAGCCCTTGCCTTTCCATTCATTTCAATGGGCTGGGATGCCGGTTCATTAGAGTTTCCCATCAGAGCTGGCATGCTGAGGTTGTAACCCTGGTGTGTTTCTACCCCCAGGTCCTATTGGTCCCGCTGGAAATCCAGGACAGCCAGGTTGGTTGAAAACCCTTCTGTTCATCGGCAGCTCAGTAGCTAGCACACGTGTCTTTGAAGTTAGAAACCCCCATTTATTATTATTATTATTATTATTATTATTATTATTATTATTATTATTATTATTTTAGTCATTTAGCAGACACTTTTATCCAAAGTGACTTACAGAGACTAGGGGGTGAACAAGACCTTGGTTTTACCTGGAGATGTAAAACAAAGTTCTCTTCTGCTTTGTAAGCTGCGACAAGGGGGGGGGGGATTTCATACTTAAGCAGGAACCTTTTTTGATTCTATTTTATTTAATTTAAACAAGCACAGCATTTTCTCATTTTAAACAGCCGCTTAAACATTTACATATACCTCTAACACCCTTATTCAACACCCATTTCATCACCACACAGGGTCTCAGAGAGTACCTAGATTTGCTTCCTCTTTATCATTAACATGGTAGATAATTTTTTGGCACAGGACCTGGCCCTATATACCACAGCATGGGAACAAAATCTCCACCTGTTTCTAAGACGCTTCTTAGGGTCACACTAATGAACACGGACCAGAAGACATTGGCTGTTGGTGGAGATGAATATGAAAGGGTGTATATGTAAATGAATATTATCTTCCTAGGCTCAAAGGGATCCAGAGGAGACAGGGGTCTGCCAGGCGAAGCAGGTACCTTCGTGGAGACCTCCAGATCAGTCAGCTCTACTAAGTATCAACGTGAGTGTTTATTTTTTCTTTCTATATCCTAGGCCTACACGTTGGCATTACTGCGAGGCAGCCAGCAATAGTTAGAAACAAGACCTTGAGGTTAGAGCTGAATGGAGCTGGAGGCAGAGAGAGCGAGTCCTAGTGGTTAGAGCTGAGAAACTGGGAGGCAGTGGGACCTAGAGGTGAGAACTGAGGGACTAGGAAGCACTTATAGAAGAAAGAACTTTTTGGAAAGTGGTAAGAACCCAAGTATTGAACAATAAGGTTATTACAATAGAAAAAGCATAAGTAATATTACACTAGGCGGCCACTAGGTGTTGCTGTATGCTATGGACAAAAAAATAAATAAATAAATAAATTAAAGAAAGGTGAGCAACAACTTGCCTAATACACAGTGAGACTAACATTCATAACTGTAGATTCGCTGTGAAAAGCAGGAAAATTTGACTGTTCCCCTTGTTCTTCCCATAGAGGAGTCTGGAAGTTTCAGTGCTCAAGGACCCCCAGGCCCGCCCGGCCCACCAGGACCTCCAGGTAACCGCATTGACCTGTCTATCAGGGGGGTGGGGTTGGGGGGTCCACCACACGTAGCACTGAGTTACAGAGAGTCCTAGGATTGGATAGACGTGGATGGGCGTGGATACTGAGCTGTCATCTCACACCCAAAGAGTCTGTGTTCCAGGGCAGGACTGAGGAACGCTGGTGGGACCGAATGGGGCATTACTGCTGTCTACGACGTGTGTCTGATCTACTCTGTAGAGAACGACACTAAAAAGAAATATCACTTAGTCAGTGATACTGAAGATACCGTACTGCCGTCTGATTTTACAAATCTGTCCTTTATGCTGTAGACTTTGAATGCCACTATTGTAATATGTTGTTTTCTACTATAGGCCATGCAATTCAAGGTCCTCCCGGCCCCAGAGGAGATCCAGGTAAATGTATTTGCCAGAAATGCAGACATGCCCTAATACACAACTGCACTGCAAAACATGCAGTGAGTCTTCAATTAAATAGAGATATTTATTCAGTGTGGTACAATATATTATACTACACACAGTGTAGCTATTATCAAATTCTATCTAATGCTGGATTTCAAAATTTGTAATCCAAACTAGCTTTTAAACAATTTTAAGAGCATGAACTAAAACATGTATTTAAGGCCTTTTCCATCCAGTAATCTGCATTTTGAGAAGTACCTACACCCAAGAGCTTGTACTGTTACTAAAACTAAACGTCCATCCGGTCTACAAGATGTCATATATAAAAGGACTGTAAGTCCACACTGGATTCCCCTCCCTTACGGATCTCAGCTTTGGCCAAATGTCCTGTTTCTTATGTTTCAAATGTCCTGTTCCTTAAGGTATTGGCCAACCAGGAATTCCGGGGGCCAAAGGAGAGCCAGGGAGCTTTGTGCCCAATTCAGGTGTGTTACTTTCCATTTCATCTCAACACCATTATGTTATATGATGGTACACCAGTATGAGGAACACCAGTCAGACAGAGAAGCCATTTGCAGGATATCAGAATGTATGGAATGGAAGTAGGTCTCTGTATTTCTATGGACACATTGTTTTTTTTTTTAAATTACAGGAACATTCTTTGCAGGACCTCCTGGGCCTCCTGGATTTCCCGGGCCCAAAGGGTCAGAGGGTAAGCAGCAGAGCACACTGCTGACCACTGAAATGCATTGCAATATTTGCATACGGTATGCATTGGATAGTTATTAAATCACCCCTTCAGTGAAACACAGTGCACTGGAGGCATCAAATAATGGGTTGCAAGGTTCTAGGACTCCCACCATAGACCATATAGAGCACTGTGCCCAACACCTATTGCATGAACTGCGAACTGCTAAACACTGCCACCTTTCGAGGGCTTCCTCACTAAGATAACATTAAAACTACTTTGTATAATATAGCGTATACATTTATACTTTTCTTTTTTGTATAGGTGCACAAGGACCAAGAGGATACCCAGGTAGGCTTGCTCTCTGGTCACTGTACGGTTTGCACAGTTACAGCATTTTGACTGGGCTGGAGTCTGGATGGTGATGCTCATTGTTTCTGCGTTTGTCTCCAAGGTGATCCAGGCCAGCCAGGTCTGCCCGGAAGTCCCGGTGGTAGTGGTGGTACTGGTGATTCTGGAAGAGGCGGTGAGTGAAAGATTCGCTCTTGGGCTCCAGAGAAGCCATCTCGCAACACATAAGGCACCTGGAGGTCCATTTTACAACTGGACTGAGGCTCTACCAGGCAGCTTTTTATCTGGGCGATTCTTATACGTGTTTGTACTGTTCTTGAGCTCTGTCACTTGAATAATGCAGAAAGGAACTGCTCTCAGCATGATTACCAGTTCACAGTGAGCACCAGTCATGAATCAGGATTCATCATCCCATTGCTAATGTTGCAAATGTTTTCTCATTTCAGAACCAGGTCCACCTGGATTACCAGGGCTACCAGGTCCACAAGGCCCACCAGGCCAAGACGGTCGAGAAGGTGCTAAGGGAGACAGAGGTAAAAGGCTGTTGAGGAGCTCTCCTGTAGTTCATTTGCACTCTCAGTAGATTCATGTGAGGGATAATCTTCATCAGGATATAGGAGGCCGAGATCCAGAGTCCAATGCACTTAAAACCATATCTGTTTTTTTTTAATGGCTCTTTCTTTCCCAGGGGATGCTGGAGTACCAGGTGCTCCCGGAATTCCAGGAACAGCAGTATCAAGAGGTATTGTCTCACACCATATACTGTATGTCTCAAATAAATGCTGAGAAGCCTGGGTAGCTACTGTGACATACTTTTGACTAAGCTAAGGCAAAGGCTATGATACCATAAGTAGTGCTGAAGCTACAGACAGTAAGGGGCAAGTCCCCTGTTGTTACTCACCTCTAGTGTCTATCATCTGGTCATTCCAGCTGCCAATATCGTCCTGGTCTAGTAGTTTATTAAGGGATCTTTTAAGACATTCCCAAACCCCCAAAGTCTCCTCTGCAAGTTGGATTTAATGTTTCTCAGTCAATATACAATATGATGCTCCTATCAGTGGAGGATAGTTGGCATGTATCTAAGAGCACTGGTAGGAATGTGGTTCCCCGCTCACCCTGTCTCTCTCCCGGTCTCTCCAGGTAGTAACTCGCGTGCCTATCAGGGCCCCCCTGGCCCTCCAGGGCCCCCCGGAGCCCCTGGTACTCCTGGATCTGGATCTCCAGACTCACTGTCTGATGTTCGCCAGTACATTGCTGATTATCTTCAGAGTAAGTGGTTTGTGATAACAAAATCAAAGTGTATGCAAATCTATAGAGAAATGACTCATGCTCGAAACTGCTCAAGTGGGGATAATGACCACTGGCACAGGTGATTAAAAGTATGATTTCCATATGACTTGTATGTAGCAGTTCTTTTAGATGTGGCAACAACAGCCCTCATTTCTTGATTATAGTTTTCTTAGATAGAAAACCAAATCTTGAAATCACCCAGTAATCTAAAGTTGGAAAGATTAGTTAAAAATCAATAAGCCTTTTCCACAATTATACACACAAATACAGTACATATTAATTCCATCATGCAGGATTCCTTTGCCAAGTATTAAAATAAATGGACAGTCAGCTGATTGTTACAGCACTGAATTATATTGTGCGCTTCACAGGTGATTCTGTCAGGAGCTTCATGACTGGACCCCAAGGACCACCTGGGCCACCAGGGCCACCTGGAGGTGGCAGTGTGCCGGTCGATGATCTGGCGAGCCGTGTCATCAGCTACATGCAACGTGAGTGACGTGGGGCTGGCAACCTGAATCCATCTGGCCTTCTTGATGGGGGGGGAGTTAAAGCAAAGGACCTTGGATGAAATCTGTATTGACTTTCTGTGTGACACTGCCCAGAGTGGCTGAGTCACTGGATTTGTATGTACTTCAGTCCCATTCCAGCTGTTTGTCCCTTGGTAGACACATCTCTAGGATTCCAAAGTCTCAAATGGCATAAGCACTGCTTATCTACTCTATTTTAAAAGTTAATTGTGGATTAAATGCTGGAACTTATTGCATTGTTCTGGTTAACTTGCATTGCCTATTGCCTATTGCAGTGCATATGACATGACCTTCCTTCTTTTGCAGGTACTGGCATTAGCTCTGGTCTTCCTGGCCCCCCGGGCCCCCCTGGAACACCATCAGTTGATGCTATTATAGCCCTGTTGCAGAGTGAGTTGCTGGATACACCACAGTCCACTGCACATTTTGTTTTATGTTTGTTATTGTCCTT